>CM038003.1:10778270-11378270 GCA_021234005.1 Nephelium lappaceum
AAGATGTAATGGTGACAATGATGATGACTTGTTAAAAGGTGTCATGATTAATAGTGGAGACTTCTCGCATAAATCATTGAGCCATAAAGTTTCATTTTAAGGGTTGATTTCATTGAAATTTTAAACACTCTTCTTGTGCTTCAAGAAGAGTGTTTAAAATTGAGTAGTTTGATCTCAGTTAGGCTTTGCATTGGATTTTGATAATAGTGTCTTGCATAAAATAAATTATTTGTTTTGCTTATGAGTTAGACAAATTTTGATATGTGGTATTAGGTGTTGTGTGTTTAAAGCTAGTAAATGGCTCAAATATATCCCTACTCCTGTGTGTGTTCCAATAGCTAAATTTGAAACCAAACATATAATAAGCCTAATTTTTGTTCATAACCTATCATTTCTCATTCCTAGCCTGAAATGAATTATCTTATCCTTTAGAGTTTGGGATCCATTAAAGATAAAATTAGGCAAGAAAGCGGAAGGAACTATGAAAAGTGTGTTGGTGAATGTGAGATGTGTTTGCTAGAGTTCAAAACAAAAAAAAATTAAAAAAAAATAAATGAAAAGCAAACAAGCAAACATAGAAAATGTGAAAGAAAGAAAAGCAAAAACGAAAAGAAAAATCAAAGCGAGTAGTTTTGAAACATAGAAGAAAATAAATCTAGAAGTATGAAAAAGAAATCAAAAGAGATTCGTATCTTAACGAATACATCATTTAATCTTTTAATGTGATTCTAGGTTTATTTGTTGAACTGATTATCCTTTTTTTCTTTAACCCATTCAGCCTTAGCCATGTTACAACTTAGAGGAAAGTCCTAAGTTGATCTCTTGATAAGTTAGACTCACTTGTGATGACGAACAATGCATGATATGTTCTTGAGTGCTAATGTCCATTGATGAGATTCCTTTGCATGCTTATGAGTATCTTTCTACATGTTATATTTATACGCAATATATATCTTGAAATTTTTTTGTGCATAACTTCCAAATTGCGTATGTTTGTGAGAAGGGTTTTGCCTAGGTTCTGAGAGCTTCAAAGAGAGAAACCTTGTGAGTTTTAGAATCGAGGCGAATTACATCATAAGCATTTTGATTGCATTGTTATTGTTTATCCATAACATCTTATGTTTTAGTCTAGGCTTTTTGCATGACGTGTAGGTTATTTGGGTAATGTTGTAATTATTGCTTTATGAATTAATCGTCATTATAATCTTTGGGTTTCATTTAAGGTATGTCATTTCGTTTTTCCTTTTTTTTTTTTTTTTCCTCACACAAGTCCATTTGTAAGTATCATAGAGTTTAAAACCCTGAGGAGACACAACTCTTCCACTAGGGACATCTAGGGGTTTAACAGTTTATGGCAAACACTAAATGCCACTGTGATAACCTACGAAAGTGGTTTAATAAATGCTTTTAAGTACTTTGTTTTATGTTTACATTTTGCTTTACTTAAGGACGGGCAAATAATAGGTTTAGAGGTATTTGATAAGGGTAAATATAGTGAATATTTAACCTTCTGAATCTAAGTATTTGTTATCGTTCTTATACGTTTTTATGTGTCTTCAAGTATTTTTTAGGAAATAAATTAAGAAATGGTGTTTGCACGTAATTGTAAAGATTTGGGTCAATTTTGAGGCAAAGAATTAAAAGCCAAAAAGCGACGAGATCAACACAATCGAGTATGTGATATTCATTCAAGAAGGTGCACGAAATTGGGGACAAGAATTGTGTCAAACCAGTTTTCCATATGCATGACACCCACCTCAACAGCTTCCTCACATGCACACCTACTACCAAGCATAGCAAATAGCATGCACATGAGCAGAAGACAGTCCATGCAGCATGCCGACTTGTGTGCAACTTCACTAGCCAGCTCGCGCCCTTATTATAGCTATTGCCCTTCACACGTACACCTAGGCACCTCTTCTCTAAGCAACGTGCAAGTCAACCCATCTTACACGTTCAACAAGCATCCAGAAGCACCTAGTTATACGCTTATACACCATTCAGCATGTCAATCAGCGCACTCACACAACAGAAGTAGCTGTAGGTGTGCACAGTTGCGTGCACACCAACCAGCTAGCCCTCAAAGTAGCGCACTTTACTCTTTATAGCTTGTTGTGTGCCTCCTTGTACGCCTATCTGCCTTATAGCCCCCAAACCAATACCACACACTGTCAAGCATGCAAAGGAGCTGTCCGAGAAGGCATTTTCAACTTTTCCTTTCACATTTCATGTCCTAACTCTCCAACCTTTAAATACATCCAAATCATACCATTCTTACAATTTTGAAGGGCTGAGAATGAGGCTTTGTTGCCCTTTCTCTCACCCTTGATTCTCATCTTGTACACTTCCATTTCACCTTCAAAACGTCACCCACCAACATCCTACAGTCATACTTTGAAGAGAGCTTTGCATGAGCGGAGAAGATGACTCAAGGGTTCAAACTCGAAAGAGAGAACCTCCATGGATTCAAACCAATGCCACACATTGTCAAGCATGTAAGAAAGCTATCCAAAAGGGCATTTTCAACTTTCTCCTTTACATTTCATGTCCTAACTCTCCAACCATTAAATACACTCAAACCATACCATTCTTGATAGTTTTGAGGGTCTGAGAATAGGGCTCTGATGCCCCTTCTCTCACCCTTGATTCTCATCTCATACACTTCCATTTCACCTTCAAAACTTCACCCACCAATATCCTATAGTCATACTTTAAAGAGAGCTTTGCATGAGCGGAAGAAGATGACTCAAGGGTTCGAACTCGAAAGAGAGAAGTTTCATGGATTCAAACTCAGGAGAAGGAGATTCATGGGTTATTTTCTCAACTTCTCTTTTGTATTTGTAATTTTTTTATTGTATGTAACCATACTTTATGTTGCGTTGGATGATGATAAATTTTGAGTGTTAATATTAATAGAGTTGATTATGTTTGCTTAAGGATGTTGTGTATGTTGAGTATGGATTTTAGACCTTAATACTTGTATGTGATTGGCTATCATATGCATGATTTAAGGTTGTATGTCGTAACCGGAAGGAATAGCGCATAGAGTGCTCGATAAAATGGCTGCCCTAGGTTAGGAAAGAAAATAGGCTACTTGTGTGACAGTCGGATAGCCGTGAGTATTCATGTGACAGCCAGATATCTCATAAAAATACCAATCCAATTTAGGTGGTAGATTGTTCTTGAACCTAATGAGTTCTCAGTCCATTCAATAGCCATCGTAAGATAGGAATTAATTGACGAGAGTATGTTCAATACATCATCGAAAGATATGCATTGTGAGAATTAATGATGAACTAGCAACAAACACAACAGATAAATTTTCGATGCTTAATTAATTTCTAAATTTAAGTGAAATTCGGAATCCAAGCACATTTTACTTTTATTTGTTTTTACTTATTTATTTTCATCTAGGGCTAGTTTCATAATCGATTCCCACATCCCCATGGAGACAAACCTGTAATTGTTATACAATATCTGTACGATTCGTATACTTACGAGGTTTATTACTTAAACTTAAATTTGAAAAGTACCAACAAATTTATGCACTAGCAATGAAAAATTTAAATGAATTGTAATAGAATGTACCCAAGTGAACTTTCTAATTTGCCCCTCATTAATTGAATTTATTTCCTTCCTCCCTTCTTTATTTCTTTACTCTTCTTTGGTGACTCACAAATCTCATTTCTCTTTATACATTTTCAGAGTTATTTTCTCACAAGCACAGTCTTCTTCACTCAAACTTTGTTAATTATCATTTAGACAACATGAACAAAAGAATAAAAAAACTTCCAAAATATTTTTTAAAAAAACTTCAATTTACTTTCAAATAATGTAAATGTTTGACAATTTTTTTGAATAAATCTACAACATTTACTAAGTTATGAACAAGATGTAAGAGAGACTCAAAATACTGAAAAATCAAAAGAAAATTAGTTTGCAGTTCATGTAAACATGATGTAATTTGATATAAGAAAAAGTATGGTTCGTAGTTCACAATATAAGTGTAATACCTTGCAAAGTCAAAATATTCCAAATTTGAAGAGTAGTTTGATTGGTAAGTCTTTTTGCCTTCTCTTATCAAACAACGGTTCTAACCCAATACACAATGCATTATTTAAATAATAATAATAATAATGAGAAAAAGCTATATGTTTTGGTGGGGAAAAGGGTTCGAACGTGGTGAAAAAGAAAGGCAAACCCCGTGCCACCAATACCTTTCTAGGTTTGTGATCTTATTCACTTTGCAAACTACATATAGTAATTTATTTGTATATTTAAATTTCTAATAACTAATATCGTAAACTTAATCGATTTTCAAAAAATTTGAAGAAGGGTATGTGCTCAGAGTGGGCCCAAATTGAATCCGGCCCTGAGTCTGTTTGAAAAGCATTGTTTAGTGCTAAATGTATGGGTCTGCATGAAGATGTGGTAATAGCATAAATTTGAAGAGTTTTGATAGCTTTTTAATATCACCATCCGGCCACTGTGCATATTGACTTTAATAGTTTTTTGAGTATACATATGTATAGTTTTAATATACGCATATGTATATGCATTGTTTTCATATTTTTTACTCACACACCCGATTTCATCACTCTATATAGGAACATATTTTAATTCCTCTCTAAATTAGGTTTTTGTTTGATCTATTATTTGGATCATCTGTCAGATTTAGGTGTGTTTGGATATAAAATTATGAGATATTATTAATAATAAAATAATATTTCTTAAAAATTATTAGGTTATTTGTTTTTAATATATTATAATATAAAGATACAACATATAATAATTGAACGGGCACAGACATAAAAGTATCCTTTTCAATTAGAGCAGGGTCATTGGCCCAGTTAATAAGGCCATTGACCTTTGTGCTTTGAAGACACAAATTCTATTCTCATCAAGAGTAAGTTTTCCACCATATAAAATATATGGGTTGTCACCCTATTTTGTGTGAGCCCTTTTTTCCATCTATGTGTAGGTTGCTTTCTCACATATAAGAGCCGCTCATCGGATCGTGCCACAAAGTCAAAAACCTTATTTGATCCCAACTGATCTCTAGACTTGTCCCAACCATCAAATATATATATATATATTTTTTTTTTTTCAGTTATTAGTCATTTAAGTAAAAACAAATTTATCACTTACATTCAATTTTTCATTAAAAAAAAAAATACATGTCAGTCAATTTTCAATCACTATGTAGTCTTCATTAAAATTTAGCACAATTCAATTTTCAGAATAAAAATCAAATTCAACCATTTCATTATTATTATTTTTGTTTGAATACTGAATAATATTAAATTTTACTAAGCACTTAATAGTTATTGAAAACTGAATATTGAATGTTATGTTTATTTTTTTTAATTGAATATTGAATTATATATATTAGGAAATAAAAAATTCAAATTTAATTCAATTAAGTGTAAAGTAATGAAACTTTTTTCACTTTTTTTAATTAAATGATTTTAGAGTAATTTAGTTAATTTTAACACTTAAAATATCAAACAGAATAATTTAATAGGACTCATTAAGTTAAAAGTACAAAAAACTAAACAAGTCCGGAATCCATAAAATTGCAACATTTATCTTAATTTTGATTAAAATATAAATATTTTCTCAAATTGATTCATGTTAGAGATAACCCACAAGCCACATTTGGTCAAAGAAGCTGAGATTAGAAATCACATTGAACAAATAAAAGTTTAAAAAAAAAAAAAGAAAAGATTTTTTAGAAAATTATCCACATTTGTAAACTATTTGAAAAATTGTTCACTCTTATATGTAAGGAAACTCGATCCTAGCACTCAGCATGAAAGATGCAAAGCTGGGTGAGAGTGGCGCCACTCCCTTTGGGATTTAAAACCTCAATCAATTGAAATTTGTCAAAAGATCTTTTAACACTTCAGCCAATTGAAAAATGATTTACCACAGCCACCTATTATCAGATCATACTTCAAAAAGAATATCAATGAAATTAGTCTTTTTTTTTTTCTTTCAATTAAAAACTGTTTCCACATTAAAAGTGTGATGCAAACAAAGCTGTTTGAATTGGGTTGCAAAGTCAAGGGGCAGGTAGGATTTTGATTTGGATTTTTAAAATGGACAGAATAGATGTCAACTTTTTAAAGATCTACAAAATCTGAGTAAAGCTGTCATTTATATTAATTTTAAAAAATAAATAAATTAAGTACTACTGCTATCTTATTATATAATAAAGGGGTGGCAATAATTTATACCTTCCTCATTTTAAAATTTAAATATGACAAAAAGCAAAAGGCATTCTGTTATTTTCCTTTCATACCAACTCCAGTAAACTTGTCTGAGATAAACAATTTATGCCAACCACAATTAGCATATATAAAAAAAAAAAAGAAAGAAATTAGATAAATCATTGATGAAGATGACACTCACTGTGGATGTAGTTATCCACAAAATCTCCTGGTGACAATGATAGGGGACAAGATTGGCCGACCCGGAGATCAATTTGTACCACCACGTGTAAACCAAGTTGATTTTGCAAAAAATAATGCTCGGATAAGAACGTTGATTACGAAAAAAGATCAAATCCACAAAATTTGATGTGATTTGTTCCCATATCAGAAGTTATTATTATTTTTTCAGCAGCGACTAGCTCAACCTGATATGATTAGGACGCATCTAAAGATCAGCTTTTAAAAAATAAGAGAAAATAATCTATATATATGGATCAATATCCGAATTTAATGAAATTTTTATGAGTAAAATTATAACCTTTAAAGATAAAAAATAACATAGGTGGGTTGTGACTTATCATCACACCGCAATCACTTATTTCTTTAATTAATATTTATTATAAAATATATTAAATATTACATAACATAAAACTATTAATAAAAACTTTTTTTTCCCAGAATAAAACTCATTAATTAAATTAAGTTTAAACTCAAGAATATGTTTTAAAATGGGGTTATGATAACAAGAATAGATAAATTATAAATGGTAACATTAGTAAGGAAGAAAATGGAAAACAAATTTCTACTATTACATCATTCATGATAATATAAAACATTTACTCTAGACGGGTCTATTATCATTGAATTATGAAGTTTGAATCAATTTTAGGAAATGATAGTTATAATTTTGTCTAAAAAATTATACTTAACCTGCAAAAAGAAGAATTCTACTCAAATTTAAGAAAAAATAATTTGTTACTTGATATTTGTTTAGATTTTTTGTTTTTTGGAAAGTGGTTTAAAATTAGGACCTTTTTTTTTTTGGAAGTAAAAATTAGGACTTTTACACGCACAAGGAAATGGAAAATTTAGTTCACTGTATTTTTTGTTTAGAGCAAAGTTGCGCGTAGAGCAAAGTAGAGAAAAGTAGAGAGAAAAAGAGACAAATTTGTGAAGGAGCCAAAATTGAGATACAACAACCATCTTTTAGATTGAGTGCTGGTATATTTCATGGATACAGGAATACATTGATGGCCGAACCATATAAAAATCCTGTGTCTCTATCTTTCTTTTTTTTTTTTTTTTTTTTTTTGTTAACTTATATCTGTGATTGTCTATTCCCCAACAATTGCCACCTAAAATATTACACCCATAATTTATAGAGATCTTTTATTACTATAACAACGTAAATAAAGATTGTTCTACATTCATAGTGTTTCTACTTGAGAGATTAGGGAGTAAGAATGAGAATGTAGAATAAGAATGATTGTTAATGCTTATTTACTCTAAAATAAATTTGTAATGAGAATAGAATTATAAATCTTACACAAATTTGGGGTTGTAGAATCAGATTCTTATTCTCTCTGACCCATTTAGGATTTTCATTCTCATTGTCTTCTATAATTTAAAAAGTCTTTTATATCCCTTATTAAAAATAATAGTAATAATAATAAAATTAGGAAATAAAAAATATCATGAATAAAAAAATAATTTATTTTACTCAGGTTTTTTATTCATCTTTGCTAAGAAAGTGTATTATGAAAATAAAAAAGTAAACAAATCATTATATATATATATATACAGACACATTCTAGCGTACACTTAAGTATACATACAGTTGAACAAAAAAATGTGTGATTGTATTCCAAAATATATGATTGTAAATTATAATATATGATTATAACTAAACATGTGATATTACAACTAGTATAAGTTATCACATTTACTGATTTACTGATTATGATCACATTTACTTATTGTAATCAAACATGTCTAGTTATAATCACGTGTAATAAATTGTAATCACATATCTTAGAATGCAATCATTTTTTTATTTTATCAAGTGTATGTATACTCATGCGTACATATATATATATATCACGACTTGATATACAATATAGATACACAATATACTTACAATAATATTGCTAAGAAAAGTTTTTTTTTTTTAAATTCTATTATGATGAGTTACATAGTTAAACATGACAAAAAGATGACACTACATCTTAAACATAATTTCGTAAAAAGATACATAATATTTCTTTTATAACTGACAAAATTTCAATGGTTACATAGTTTTTTCTTTTTTAAAAAAATAATAATAATAATACTTATGGAGTACTTCATAATTGGCAAATTCTCAGTTGGATAGCTTTTAGTAGATATTAAGGTATTTCATAATTGTCAGTGTTAATATCCTAACATAATATTGATACTTTTATACTATTTTGCACGATATTAATTAGGAAAATTTTGTTTAAGTTCCTGAAGTTTAATGAAATTACACTTCTTTACTGATGAATTGAGAAGCCTGTTACGTGTGGTCGTGAAAGTTCCAAAAATGTAATAATACAATTATGTTTTCAGCTAGTCTTTATATTGCTCTCACTCCAACTTAATTATCTCTGCTAACTTGGAAATTTAATCCAATACAACTGCTGAGGAGTTGCAATTTGATTGAAGTCATCACTAGTCTATCACATGCTGTCACATGGCATATCTACCTTACAAACTTTCCCTCCAAAACTTATTATTAACCATGATCATCATAATCAATATTTGGATGGTGATTATCAATCTTGATTTGATAAGTTTGCTTTACTTTAGAAGCATTTGTTTGATTGTCATAATGATCAAACTTATCATTTTTTTTCTTAAGTACTAGGATTAGTCCAGGATTATCCGAGATCAAAAGGGATCAGACTTTGATAACGCGGTCCAAAAAGCAGATCCTAAAGTGGGAGGGGGCAACCCCTAAAGTGGTGGGAGGAAGATCCACATATATTAGTGGGGGAGAAGGACCATGAGGTGTAGAACTCATAACTTTTGACCAACAACTTTTACCATCGGGTTACTGTCCGTTTATGATCAAACTTATCATTTTGATCATTATAATGGCAAAAAATAGCTCTATATAGGCCCAGTGGATATATGGGTTGGAAGGCCCAATGAAGTAATTCAACTGAAAAGCCCACAAGACGATCTAACCAATGAGCTAGCCTAACCCAAGCCTCAAGACCTGACGTAACACTTGCCAATTGTCCTAATTAAAGACGTGTGTGACCAACTGAAGGAAGGATGTAATGCCCGACTAGTTACTGAGCGCCGTCGACACATGCATGGATCAGGATCATTAATGTAGAGGCTTGGATTAAAGGAACATATCCCTTTATCCCCTTTGCCCTTAAACTCCCCAACAACTCTCTTCCTATCTATAAAAGGAGTGCCATCAAAAGGAAGAGGATCCAATTTTTCTCTCCAACACTATTACCCTACCAAAATCGCTCCAGATTCTTACACTCTCGAGCACCCATTCTCTTCAATCACTAACATCTTTAAGGCATCACAATCCCTACATTCAACTAAGTGGGATAGTAGCCCTATCTTAGACGAATATCTACCCTCGCACTCGAGGCTCTTGTATAAGCAATCGATTTCTACAATCTCAGGTCACCCTATATTTTATTTTTGGTTGAACAATAGTTAGCAAGTATCAATCATACACCTTTTGCTTTATTTTATCAATTTCATTTCCTTTACTAACTTAAACATTAGAGTATCTTTGACAGACACCACCCTGGTATCAAGATCATGCATGCTTTGTTTGTTCAACTTATGCAGATTGCTAAATTCCTTAAAACTATTCGACGAGTTTTACCTCAAGTCAGAAATTGTAGTTCAATCCGCTACAATCATCAATTCGATGAAGCTGATCACTAACATGTTGGAGAACAATATAAAAGGAACACAACCAATATATTGTATAATAAAAGCATGCTTTACACGATGTACAAAAAACTACAAACACATCGTAGACATTGCAAATATTGTCAATAACTCAAGGAAGATGTACATGAAAAGAGATAAAAGCAACAACCTTACTCAAAGGAATGAAATAAATTGTCGATTTATTAACATAAAACGTACAATAAACAAGTGAATGACAGCTTGATTTCTAGTTTTCAAGGTAAATAATCTATGTGCTTTGCCTAATTTATGAAAGCCACACGCAAGATCCTAAGTCATTGCTTTCATAGATGACCGACAGGTTCGACATGCTTAACTGGTTTATCTTTACTGTTACTAATTTTCATGGAAATCACTTTCTGAAGAGCTGCTTCTGCAATGAACTTGAACACCCAAAATTAATTCAAATATGTTTGGCCCGAATTTTCGTTTTCAAGTACGATAAGATCATTATATTTATAATAAAAAAGAAAAAAATCGAGTATTGCATTCATAAGCCCAACAAACTCAGACAAAGTAAACCAGTCAGTCTCCCACCCGGGGACACACAACAATTAAAAAAGAAGCAAAAAGAAAGAAGAAGAAGACTCTCCAACCCAACCTGAGCAAGAAGACACTTCAGCTTTATCTATTCAACTAGGTAGCATCCACACATCACATGAAATATAGCAAGTTTTCATATTTTAATAAGATGACAAAAATTCATTAACTACTAAATTAGATTGCTGTAGCTGTTACTGTGTTTCCCAAATTTAAAGCATTTATAAGAAAACCGCTAAAACTATAACATATAAAAGTATAGAAATACAAGTATACAACCCAAGAAAGCAATTTTATTGACAATGAAACAAGTGAATGTCAATTACTTCCCAATTTGGCAGAACTACATTAAATTTTAAATAAACAGTGATTATCCTTAATGAATAATGATCCCTGTCATTTGGTAAGCATAAATAATATATTTTAGTATTAACTTGGGGAGAATTTGAAAACCAAAATAAAAAATAAAGAATTAAAAAAAAAATTGCAATCATCTTCTCAAGAGTACAATTGGGGGATGTTGAATTGTTGATGCACGATAAGGGGTTTTATCTAATATCAAAATCACATAGTTGTTTTTTGATTTTAGTAAAATCTCAAGGCAATTTTTTTCGAATTCAACCTTACTTTATACATTTTCCCTTTCAACTAAATGATTTCGTGGTAAGTTGTTGGCACAGTCACCTTAGTTTGATCTCATTCAAAAGAACATAGAAAACACTAGCAAACATTATACTCATAAATGACTGCTTAAGATTTCCTAACTTATACCAACACATGATGCAACACATGGTTTGCCAACTCTAAACATCACTATAGAAGCTTCTGTAAATATCAAGAAAAGATTATGACAGCAACATAATTCATATACTTATAAATGATAATATACTATACAGGCATATAGACATATGTGGGGCTGAAAGCCTTAAGGCATACAAAATTCATTTCTGAACAGAGGAAGAAAGGAGATACAAAGTATGTGGCTTCCTTTTTTAATAGATTAGGAACATCCTCTCTGGAATTAATGACAATGGGCAAGGCAGAAAACTTATTTTGCTCATTCAGTTAGTGGTCAGCTTTCTTATCCTCTTCAGCTTCAATGGAATTACTGGGAAATGATGATCCAAATATTTGCACTGTTAAACTTCCACCTACAACAGCAACGCAGCATTCTCAATCAAAATAACATGAAAAGTGAATTTGCCCATAATTTCAGGAGCATGTGCTCAGATTTCGTTAAAATCCTTTAAGAAGCTCACATATTGTTGTCAGACAGATAACATGGAGGTATGATCAAGTAGGTCCACTGTGAAACTATGAAATATTATATCCAGCACATCACGCATGAGATGAGACAGCATCTTAAATGCAGTTTGCACAGTGCATTATTTGGTGCATGAGTACTGAAAATGACACAGTATATTCATCAGTGAGCCAAAAAAGAAAAAGTCGAATCCATAATTCACAAGTTCAAGTAGTTGAAATTTACAGCTTCCTAATATTCTTGAGTCAAGCCCATTGACTGGAAGTGGCATTTGTAAACTAAAGCCCATTATGAGAAGAAGTAAAAAACACCTTACAATCATTTTTTTTTTCTTCTCAGGAGAAGAAAACATCATTCTATATCATTTTTTAAGCCTATTATATGATATTTCTACAAGCTCAGAAGAGATAACAAACTTATATTAATAATTTAACTCAAACTACAGCATTATATTTATTCTATGTATGTATGCATGACTTCGAAGACCGCTGCTATTTAACTAAGAAAAATATATATGTTGAAAAATAAAATAACTAACCTGGGAATACTGTACATGCCTATAGAAATATCTAAAAATCAAATTAAAAGTATATATTTGTTGTCAATTCTATCCTTTATATTTGTTGCACTTCATGCAACTAGCGAATTCTTCTACTGACATCAAACAAATTGCAAATCGACTGTGAATCCATATTATGTTTTCATTTTGTAGTCTCTAATGATATACAAAACAAATATTTTAATTTGTATTTTCAATTAAACAGCCTTGTTAGTTAAAGTTTTTGTATTGAAAACAAGAGATCGAGGGATTGATCCCCCTCAACTAACCTTTGGAGGAAATAACAATGTGCTGGTGTATGAGGTTGGGTGGGTGGGTTGTGTTATAGAAAAAATAAATGTATAGATAAAATAAGATAGAAAGTAAAATATTTTTCACCTAGCACAAGAGCAGCACCAAGCCAACCAGTAGCACCTCATCTTTCACCAAGGAGAAACCATAAAAAACCAGCACACCAAACAGGCTCCAACCCATAAATTATTGCAGTTTCAGTGGCTGACATATCACACATTGCAGCCATCTGTATGGTTAATCAATTCTATCCAAATTATTGTCTGATAATACAACTTTGAAATAATAAGACATAACTTTTACTTAAAACCAAAACACTGAAAATGGGATCGTCCAATAGTTTCCTATTCCATTTTTTCTATATTTTTGTTTTTCTGATATGAATTCAACTCAAGTAACAGAACCGAACATAGTTTCCCAAAAAAAAAAAAACATAAGGGAGCAGAAGACTAAAGTACAAGAAACAACCTTCAGAATTTTATTGTTGGAGTGCTAAAATTACAAAAGGAAGGCCAAAATGATGGGATGCAAGTTTGTTTGAAAAGGACACTATGCATATCATTCTATTCATTATATTGCCCCAGAAAGTTGTGATGGTTTTGTATAGCCAATCAAACCTACAAAATTGAAGGCTGGGCTTCAGGAAATCAACTTGAATTGCAGAAACAGCATTATACATAATAAGGAGATCAACAGAATAGGCATACTAAATGCAAGAACAAACCCATCGTAAAATTTCTAGTGGCCATGCTATGATACATACTCAAAGAAGACAGCCTTGATATTTTAGATATTAAAGCTGTCTGCAAAGAGGAAGACAGAATGGTATTTTGAGAGTGAAGAAAAGAAATAAAGCACAGTAAGAAAAGCAAAAATAAAGGAAAAAGATGGAAAGAGAAAACACCAAAAAGCATAAATAAAGGAAAAAGATGGAAAGAGAAAACACCAAAAAGCATAAATAAAGGAAAAAGATGGAAAGAGAAAACACCAAACAAACATGCCTTCAAAAGACTAACAAAATTATTAGTATTCCTTTAATCAAAACCTATGTGAGTGCTAGAGCACATATGTATTTATAAACTTCTTCAGTAATCCTAATAAACTAGCACTCAGAGAAACAAGAGAATCAGAAGTCCTAAATGACAAAACTTAAATCAACTAGAAACCAAATCAAGATATAGTAACTCAACTCAGCCAAATTCATTTAATGTTCAGAAATTGCATATATTTATTGGAATTATATATAAACTGGCAACAAAATCCCTTTCCCATGGCTGTCATTGCCTCTATCCATAAACACAAGCCTGTCGAGAACATGCCTGTGTAAAGTGCAGGAATCCATGGGAATGCTACCACCCAATCCCAAAACATTGTCCACGTCCAAGATGACGGGTCCCAGCCTTCAATAGCACCACACCAGCCACCCAAGAAGTACCATATTGTGGAAAACAGAGCAATAACGCATACCTGAGTCGAATAAAATTGGTCGCATGAAGATGAATAAGCATAATTATTTCAAGTTTATGGAAACATTTGACTAAACACTAACCTCATATCCAAGAAGAGGTAGGAAATTCTTTCTGTTTGTACTTCTCGAAATGTGGTCAGTTCTTAGCATATGGACTCCGAGAAACAATGCACTTAAGAAGTTTAACAGATCTCCAACCTGAATAATTATACAACAATTAGAATGACAATGACTAAATTTTTGAAGTTATATTCAGCAATGACTAATAATGATAATAATGGTTAGAGAAATGGCTGATTAAAGTTACGACAGCACTTACATTTAGGGGAGATTCACTGGATTCAAGCATCACAACTCCTAAGATAGACATGACAGCTCCAAACCAGGTATGGGCAAGAATCATCGCTCCTAACACATTATCAAGCAGGGGAACCACAATTATCTGACCAATTTACCCAAAACATGCCATAATTGTACAGCCAGCAACAAACTTTCCCATAATACACATTAGAGATTAATAAAGAAACTCACAGTGAACATTGAAATAAAAGATGCACGTCCAGCATCTGATGTTAGTGGTCCGAGGGCCTGCATCAGGTTCCCTAAACTAAGCCAGAAACCCAACTCAATCCCTGCATTTCTGGTATGAACATCATCTCGTGCACGAAATATGAATGGGATAAATGGAATGGCAGACACAGCAAATCTCACAACAGTGAAGGCTGCTGGGTATACTACTGCTTCAACCTCCTTTATGATTGGAATGTTACTAGCTACAGCATGGCAGTGAAGCCAAGTTAAAGTTGAGACCCATGCAACAATCAAGTTATAATACTACTATACTTGCCATGCCTGTTTGGGCAAATCATAGAAACTTCAACTAGATAGCGTTTTGCAACACAACAAATGAAAGAAACACAGACACAAAAATAAAACAGATTATAACAAAATAAAGATGAGTTATTTTTTCCAAGTTTTCTCAGCAACCAAACAAAAGCGAAAGATTTATAATAATAATGATAAAAAGAAGTGTTACCATAAATAATAGTGATGACACTGAGAAGAATAACGCTCCTAACTTTCTTGGACGCGAACAATACTCTCCGCCACAGAGATCGCTTCGAGAACAGAGACTTGAAAGTGAGAGTTTGTCTCTTCTGAGCTCCAACTCCATTCGAAGCGACGTCGTTTTTCGCATCCTCAACAAGCTTAGCTTGTTTCGAGCTACCAATTACAACGGCCGAAGAAGTAGGAGGAGAATTGCGGGGAGCGGCAGAAGTGGTAAAACGATGTCGTTTAATGCGTTCGCAGGGAAAGAAAATCGAGGAATTGCACGGAACTGTAGAGAGCTCAAGGGTAGAGAATTCGGTAGCTAGCTTCGCTGACCATCTACACAGAGTCGGTGAAGCCACAGCTTCAGTAGAGACTCGGAGACGCGGCTTCTCGTGAATCTCGGTATCCTTCGATTACATGATTTACATCACCAGTGGGAGGTCGCCACGTGGGCTAAATGTTTGAGATCTTTCGTCGCTAGCACAGAATGGGAATTGCAGTTGAACGCGACGTGTTGGGTTCTGATTGGATGTTGTGTATAGCCGATAGCGTTGCGACTGATTTGGCACACATGATTGGAATGAAATAGAATATATTAAATTAGACTAGAATAAAATAAACTGAATTGGATTGAATTAAAAAAATTTTATCTCATATTTGATAGAACTTGAGATTTGATTGAAATAAAATTAATTTAAATTTTTTATTATATAAAAATAATTTTATAAAAAATCGAAAAAAATAAATATAAAAACAACCCACAGTTCATTATAAATCAACTATCTTCAACCTCATCAACCCACAGTTCATCAACTTCATTATCTCTCACAACAACAACATCATTAACATAATCAACAACATCAACAATAACAATATCAATCAACAACATCAAAACATGAACTTAAAAAAAAAAAAAAAAAAACATAAACATCAAAATATGGGGTTTTGGTTCCGGGTTGATGGTTTTGAGTTACCCCAAACTCATAAAAAAATATAAATAAATAATAAGAGAGAGAGAGAGAGAGAGTAAAGGGTGTTGTTGGTTCCATGGTAATGTGAGGAGAGAAGAAGGGAACGTGAGAGAAAGAGAGATAGATGAAGATGTGAAAAGAGAAAGAAAATGGGAAATGAGAAATCACATTCTCACCAAAACTCATCATTTTGGTTGGGAATAAGGATTTTCAACCGATTGGGATATTTGTGAGTTTAAAATATTTTGAATTTTGAACCTAATACTCTCCAATTGCTCTCTAAACATGATATTTGAGAGTTTGAATATTTTGAATTTTAAACTCACTCCATTCTTGCAAATCAAACATGTCTAAAGTGGTAAAGCTATTAAAATGATGAGTTATCAAAAACTTAACCAAAAAAATAATAATAATAATTGACATTCGTTACTCTAATTTTTGTTGGTGTTGGCTAGATGGGTTAAATTACTGGAGGGAATATAATTTATTAGACTTCAATATCACAATTTATATTAAAAGAGATTTCAATCTAGGGTCATTCTACCTCACTGAAATAATTATGTTATTGAACTTATATAGAATCCGTTGAATTAAAAGAAAAAAAGAATTGATGAATATTCTAAAACTTAAAATTGTTTGTATATAATTTGTTCCAAAATGTATAATGTTTGAATGGGTCATCAATTTTCTTTTTCAAAAATTTAAAGTTTGATCTATTATAAAATGAGTAATGTTAGGCTTTTCAGATATTTTATCCAAATTCATACCTAAATAATGTGGTATATGAGTTGTCAAGATCTTATAATTCATAAGATGATGTGATAATTAATAGAATTTTGACAACTCATAGATCACATTATTTGAGTATGAATTTAGATAAAATATTTGGTAAGTCTAATATTACTTTTGAAATAAATCAACAAATAAAGGAAAAAAATTAAAAAACAAAAAAGTTGGCACAGTTTGAATAGTAATAGATTAAAATAAAGAAATTTAACTTCTATTAAATCAATGATTTTTAGATTAGTATTATAATTGTCAATGGTTAACACAAACAATCAATCATCAAGCATCACACAATCATACAAAACTTCACAAATTGTCTTTGTTGTGGCTATGACACATGATGAAACCCAAAATATGATCATGCAAATAAAAACTTATGCAATATAACAATTTAACAACTAAATTCAAAACTTAGCTTACTGGTTTGAAAATAATTACAAGTGGAGTCAAATTTTACTGTTAATTAAAATTTAGTCTACTGCCATTAGGGAATCTGTGTTAAAATTAATTGAAACTTGGGCAAAATTATCTTTTGATATTATTTTTAATTTTCTTTCTAAAAACAAAAACAAAAACCCACGTCTCCTCTCTTTCTACCCAGATCGTCTCTCTCTTGTTCTTGTTCTTATTCTTCTTCTTCTTCTTCATCCTTCTTCTTCTTCTTCTTCTGCTTCTTCTTCTTCTTCATTCGTCTTCTTCTTCTTCTTCATCTGTCTTCTTCTTCTGCTTCTTCTTTTTCTTCTTAATTTGGATTTTTCCGAACCCAGAAACCTAGATGAATCTAGATTCTAGAACAAATCCAGATGAATTGAATTCGTTCCAAAACCCAGATTTGATCTGGATTCTGTTTGGAACGAACCTAGATGAAATCTGGGTTTGTTCCAGAACCTAGATCTCATCTAGGTTGATTTGATGATGATTTATTGTTGGTTTTAGGTTTGATTTAATGTTGGGTTGGTTTTTGGTTTGATTTTCAGATGGGTTGATGGTGATTTTTGAGGTTAATTATGGTTTTCAAGGGATTTTTGGTGATAGATTTGTTATTGATAATGTTGATGATGATTTATTGATTTGTTGATGATTTTCTAGATGGGGAAGAAGAAGAAAAAGTGGATTGGCAATGTCGAAAGGTTTTTTTCAATTTTTCTTTTTAAATTTTTTTGTGGGTAATGGAGATCCAATCTCCAAATTGGATCTCCACCATCCATTTGATGAGTTGGATGGTAAAGATCCAATTTGGAGATTAGATTTTTTTTTTTTTAATTTTTTCCTAATTAAATGAAAACTTTAATTTTTTTTTTTAAATTTTTTTTGAAAAATAATTAAAAGGTGATGACATTTTGGTCTTTTTGTTTGTCAACAGTTAACTCTAACGAAATTTTTTAATGATAGTAGGTTAAATTATAATTAACAGTAGACTAAATTGTAATTAACAACAAACTTTGATTTTGTCTGTAATTATATTACTAGTAGTTAAATTGTAATTTACTCTAAAATAGAAAAATTGAACTTCTATTGAATCAATGATTTTTACATTAGTATTACAATTGCCAATGGTTAACACAAACAATCTATCATCAAGCATCACATAATCATACAAAACTTCACAAATTGTCTTAACTGTGGCCATGACACATAATGGAACCTAAAATATGATCATGCAAATAAAAACATATGTATTATAACAATTTAAAAACTAAATTCAAAACTTATAAACTAATCATTCAATAAATAAAAGTTAAAGATCCTACCTCAAAATTCGATTGTGCAAACACCACTACTCATCAACAAAGTGCGCAACCACTGCCATATAACCTTTTTTCTTGGCTACTAGTAGTTCACAAATCAGTACTTATGGTGATTCTATAGTTATCTGCCTCTACCATACTTGCTGTCTTCACATTCTCCGCATCATAAATTTTGCAAAATCCTGTTTTGGAAATCTCTTTTTCTATTGTATTCCAAAAAACTGGCATGAGGACAAGTTGAAAGCAGCAAAAAATTCTTTAAACCCTTAATGTTCCACCATATGCTAAGTCGATTTCACATATTATTAGCATATGTGCAAGCTTTTTCCTTGCAAACTCTTGACTTAAAACATACAACTCTGCCATCTTGAAAACATACAACTCTACCATCTCTTCCCGTTGGTTCCCTTATTCTTCACTAGCTAGTTGGTACTACGTTAAATCGGTTCGTACTAGTTTAGACTTTAGACATCTATTTAGATTATTTTGAATGTGAGTTGTGCCATCATTTCGACATCATTCGAATGCATTTTACAATAATTGCACATTCCTTTGATTTAACAATTTACTTTTTGCCTTTTGTACTGAAGTCAAATATTTGATCTCAACCGTGAAGAATCTAGTTCACTTGTTGGATAATTATTGCATATTAAATGTATTTGAATCATCTAGTATTTTATCTTCCAAATTAGCTCTAGATATGGCTTCAGTCCTAAATAAAAAGACATATAATATTAGATGAAAATACACATTCAATCATATTTAAAAATATATACCACCATCACATCTAAGCAATAATAGCAATAACAACAACAACAACAAAATTCAATAAATTGAACTAATTTCAATAGCAACAATACTCTACCCCTAAACAAACCAAAATCGTAAACTAAGTTACCAAATTAAGGTAGCTACAAAATTGTTGACTCACCAAAATTAATAGGGAAATGATGAATAAGAATGTTATTTCTTAGAGCAGTACTAGGATTGTAGGACATGTAATTAATAGGGAGAGCGAGGCATTCGCGCATTATTTACCAGGATACAGAATGAGAGCTTGCATCCAAACTATGTCAGTTACCTTGGGGTTTTGTTAGCATATAGATACGTTGGGTTAGTAAGTGAAGGCCGAGCATACTTCAATATCATGGCTCATTCAAATGATAAAGAGTATCCAATCTAGAAAAGAACATTATGTTTGCATGGTTGATCGTCTTACCTGATTAGGACATGTTGAGGAGGCAAATGACTTCATCAAAAGGATGCCTTCAAAGCTAGATTCAGGAATCTGGGAAGCTTTATTGAGCGCATATCTAACATATAAAAATATCAAATTAGGGCAGCATGTAGCAGATTTGCTCTTTGAAGTAGCTCCTAATATTGCTCATACCATGTGTTGTTGTCAATGCATGCCGCTTATGGGAGATGGGATTGTGTTGACAAAGTGAGGCAAAGGACAAAAAAGAGTAATAAGAAAGCTGCTGCCTATAGTTTAGTTGAATATGTAATGGTGAAGTCCATATACTCCATGGAGAAGACAGTTCACTTGCGCAATCACCTTCGATATATAAGAAATTGAACCCATTTGTTAAGAGAGATGAAGAGCACGAGGTAAGTGCCCAAAGCCGATTCTGTATTAGGTGATGTCAAAAAAGGAAGCTAACAGTGAAAAACTTGCCATTATATTTGGTCTTATCATTATCAACATAAGACTTGAGCACCCCTGCTTAGGGTGATGAAGAATTTGATGGGATTGTAAAGATTGTGTAATTTCTCAAAATGTTTCTCCAAAATTACTTTGAGGGATATCATCATGAGGAAAAAAAATGGATTTCACCATTTCAGAAATGGTATTTGTTCATGCAGGGACTTATGGAAGTGCTTGCAAAGGATAATTATTATGATTTCTGATCTTGAAACAGGAAAAGAAAACAAGAAATAGTCTTTTTTCTATTCTCCAATGTGACAAGCAGTTTGAGATGGTAACTAATGAACTCCATATACGTACTACGCAAAGTGCAAGGATATGGTTTGGTCAATTGGTCTTGAACTTCATCTGCGGCAGACAGCATTCCATTACCATGTGGCCAAGTGGTTCAAAAAGGTTCTTGCAGTCAGTCACCTTAGATGTATCAAGCTCTAAACTATTAAGAGTATTCTCCATTGTGATAACTAAATGGAGAGTAACTGCAAATTAGCTCATTATACATATGTGGCAGTAAGCCCTCCAACACTGTCCTAAGCTGGCCAAACGATTTAAGCAGGATGTTGTGCCTTATAAAGACCTCAACTTTAATTCTTCAATAAAACTAGAACGGCAAATACTAGAAGATGACCCATCTCTGACCTCAAATTGTCTAAGACAAAGATGTAATCTTAAATTGAAAGTTTTCTGATATAAAGTGACAGATTTTTTATCAAGATTTTTGTCAGATATTGCAAACTTTCTAGTTCCTTTCATTATCCTAGAAAGTTATCAAATTTACATTGTCCAAGTTCATCTTTTGTTGGAAGAACAACAGTATATACCTCAAACCAGTACGTCACCCTTTGCATCAAATAGCACAAATTATTTGCACCTCTAAATTTCAGAAAATCATAGCTCCAAATGTCAACATTACCCTGAGTGGGCAAACATTCTTAGATTGCACAGGTCAGTCATATTTTTAGATTCATATATTGTTTTAGCGAGTTCCATATATTTGCCAAGGCAAACAATGCATTACTAAATGAAAAATACAATTTTGCTTCAGTTGTACTGGCACTTAACATCTGAGTTACACTATTGTACATTTGTACTAAACAAGTGAAATGGAACTCTATTAGTCGAGCCTCAGTTTGACATGTATCTTTTGGTTACATTTGTAAAAGAAAAATAAAATAATGAAGCGTATGGCTCATTTTGTCCCTGTCCACATATTGATGAGGTTTCAGGGGTTATACATAACTGAAATGTTCTTCATGGTATCATGTGCCGCCCTAAATCTGAATCACTCAACGGCATTGATTTAACTGATTAAAGCTACAAGATTATAAATAAGATGATTGATTTCAAGTTTTCAACCAGCAACGTGTGGATCTAGAATCTAGATGGTTTGTCAATATGGGTTCATAATGCTTCAAGTCAATGAAGACTTTGTTTAGTTTCCGTGCTCATATATGTGCTTGTGTTTTTATCTGCTGCATCCTTCACCTTGAAATATGAAGGAAAAGTGAAAAATTCCAGTCATTTGAGGTATCCTCCTCTTGGCATTGGAGGGTGGGTGAAAAAATGACTGACCCATCATGAAATTTTTGCTTCGAAATCTTGATTAATTAAATCTTCCACACCAAGTGTTATTTTGAGACATCAAATTTCAGCTTGAAAAGTCAATGGCAGCTGATGCAGTTGGTTTAGGCGCCAGTTGCCCTAGTACCAAAACTTTAACATAGGTTCAACACCCGACTAGGCAAAAATAAGGAAATTCTTTCACCTTTATATGTGGGTTGTTCTCTCACCCTCGTATAGATCTCTTTCCCACTTTCATAAAAACAAATCTCTCCCATATACGAGCAGTATTACTAACCACATCATCAATATTCCTATTCCGATTGATCTCGATAGTCTTCTGAATTAGTCTTAATCTTCAAAATAAAAAAATAAAAAATTCAGGTTTGGAATCTTGATTAATTGAATTTCCTTCATGAAGTTATTATTTTGACACAATATGTTACAACTCATATGTGAGGTTACCTTGAATTAATTAGAATTAATTATTAGTCGTTGACTTTTAAGCAACTCTAGACGTGTAACTTTCTATTCCAATTTATAGTGTATCAATTGATAAATAAATACTCAATAATGATTTTTTATTTGACTTAAGAAATGTATAAATTCATCAATTGACATATTATAGTTGGAATTGAATTTTCATACAAAAGATTGGATGTCTGGTTTTATTGATGAATATGTTAATTCAAGAGTTCACAAAAATTAACAGTTTAGAAATTAATTATAAAAAACTGAGAGATAATTTCTTTCACTAACAACTATTCCTGTAACTTTGCGGATCGTACATATTAGCTAAATTCATATTTATTTATAAAAGTATTTACACAAAAACCTCCTTTGGTTTACCTTTTTTTGCAAGCGGATTTAAATTAGTTACCTTTAAATTACATGAACCCAAATCCAATTAGTCAAACACTCAAATTTAACAGTTAAATAATTAAAATTAGATTTTTAAATTGTTTTTTAAGTGGTTAAACAATTTTAATATACTAAAATTAAAATGTCAAAAATTCTGCGTTTTCACTTAATTCCAAATTACTAAATTTCATTTAAATATTTTCTTTTAGATCTATCCTCCCAAAGATCATGTATTCCTAGTTTTTTTTTTTTTAATATTATATTGTACAAGATTTTGTATTATAAATTTGTAGGCCTCTTATTGATAGATGGTGGATATGAAGAATTTTGTATTATAAATTTGTAGGCCTCTTATTGACGGATGGTGGATATGAAGAATTTTGTATTATAAATTTGTAGGTCTCTTATTTATAAAAGTGATTACACAATTTTTTTTTTTTGAAGAAGTAATTACACAAAAGTTTGTGTTATAAATTTGTTGGTCCTCCCAAAGATAATGTTTTACTCAATTACTCTTGATGGATGGTGGAGGTTAAGTTAAAAAACTAAAAATTAAAATTAAAAGGTAAAGCTCCAATTTCAAATTAAATCTTCATTGTCTCTCTTTGAAGACCTGGGTCCCGACGATGGGATCTCCATTGCCGATGGTTAGAGATAGGATATCTGTTTCTAATCAAATAGTTGGATATGAAGAATGGGTGAAGATTCAACTTGAGTTGGATCTCCATTTTTTTATTCTTTTAATCTCCACCATCCATTTTAAAGATGGACAATAGAAATATCATTTTTATTTTTAAGTTTTTAAAAATGTCTTTTTTTCAAATTTTCATTTTTTGAAAAGTTAAAAAAAAAAAAAAAAAAAAAAAAAAAAACATAGATTTCCACCGTCCATTTTAGTGATGGAAAATAAATATTTGTATTTTTTTTAATTAACTTTCTTAAATGAAAAAAAGTTCAAATTCCTTTTAAATAAATATGAAGGGCATTTTGATTATTTTATCTAAATTTCTGACCAACTCTTACAACTAACTGTGGTTGACTAACAAAGTGCAGATTCCATGTAACTTGAAGGTAACTTTAAATCCACTTGCAAAACAGTGAATCTCAAAAATTTTGTGCGAATGCCTTTTAATGTCCATGAACAGAAATATGAAAAAATTAATTATTTTAAGGGAACAAAAAAAAATTATTTTTCAAAAAGGCTTAATTTGGTCAACTATTTGAACTCAATCCTCTAGAATTGTAAAATAAAACTTGTAAAGGCTTCACAACCTGATTTTTTGTTCTCACATGTTTGTTGTGTAGTGCATTGGTCAATAATTTCTGTAGTTTGAGCTTGACCTTGACTGAATATCATTATTGTCAAGTAGGCAGTAGTAGTTCGGGAATTGAAATTTAAATTAATTAAATTAATTGCTTTATTCTTTTTTTTTTTTCTTGATTTATCACATTCTTTTTCTGATTTAGTTGCTGTATATATATTTCTTTATTTTTTTTTTTCGATTTATCACATTCTTGCAAAAAAATTATAATAGCATTTGTGACACCATTCAAAAGCGGATTTTGAAATTTAAATTAAATGTCAAAATTATAAATAAAATAACTTATTTTTAACATTAAAAGGGCCTAGCATCCCAGTCTTTTAAATTCCACATTTACACAGCATACAATTAATTGCTTCACTTTTTTCATGTTTCAAAACAATTCAAAAAGCAAGTTAGAAAAAAATCAGTATCCAGTTGTATGATCAAAACATGTTCCTAAATTGCGAAGATAAATCATATCCAAAATCAATCTTAATGGCATGGCACATTATTGAGTGGCATGAATGTGACATACATTGATTAACATTAATACAAAATTTTTTGGTAGTTGTTATTGTAATAAATTTAGTCCTTCGACTGACAACGGTGAACTCTTTGTGGGACACTTTTTATATGAAACAGGGAGTTCCATATCTGTGATAAAAATGGCGATAATGACTCATAAAGAATAAGATCTTGATGCTGCCCAGAAGATGAAAGTAGTACTGCTAGCTCAAAGCTACCAAGCAACCATCTGGGTGGTTGAAAGCAATTAACAACAATCAAATTTTGAATTTTTTTGAAAAATATAATACTAATAAATTTTAACAATTCAGAAACTATTCCAAACTATACTAGCTGATTAACTAGTAATGTCTCTTATCTTTATAAAAGAGATTTTGTTTTCATAACTCATTTTTTACTAAACTTTGAGGAATCTGATTTTTATTTATGTAATAAAAGAATGGAGAAAACAATATATTTCACAAATTTTCCTACATAATCCCATTTGTCTTTTCAGTTTAGCTGTATCACAAAGGAGGTCAAAATCTTTCAATTCCAAATTATTTGTTAAAATAAGGATTTCAAAATTGAGATACAATTTATTTTTTAAAGTAAAGATATATATTATTTTATGTCTTTTGTTATTAAAAAAAAAAAAGAAAGAGAGAGAGAGTTGTTGAAGGAAGAGAGAAGAGAGAGCTGAGGGAGAGAGAAGAGGTAGTTCAGTTTCATCACACGCTCATTTAACTCTCACATTAAACCGCTGTGTAATGGGCTCCAAGCAAACATTCATTTCATGGGGAAATTGAACACATGAATATAAATAAATAAATAAGGCTCCAAAATCTCACCCTTTGCACAGAATCTTTTGAACTCATCAAAACCTTACATTATTAATTGATTAATTAACCAATTAAATTAGAATTTAGAGAAGAAATATCTCCAGCCATTTCTAAGGTTCACAAAGCGAATTCCAAGGAAGTTTCCAAAGCGTCTTTTTTAGATCTCACCTTGAGATCATCGACTTTTTGTTTTCTTAATAGGTGACCACTTAGGCAACAATTAATTATATACTGATTAAAAAAAATTAAATAGAGATGTATAATAAATCAATTATAGTACTCCAAAACTTCTTGGAATTTAAATCACTTTACAACTGTTTATATTTGATCAAAAGAAATGGTTGAATATCAATTTTATGTCAAATTTTTAAGGGATAAATTAACTTTTTATCCCAAAAAATTATTTTTAGCCTAAAAATAACAAAAAAAAATTATTTGTATTAACCCCAAACAAAATTTCAATTATTTTTAACCTGTTTGAATTCCACGTAACATTTTATGTACATAAAAATGTTTATCTACATGAAATATTATGCAAATTGGTAATCGGTAAAATGTTCCAAAATCTCATTGATTTGGGCAAAAAACCATTATTTTTTTTTTTTTGACAAACAACAAATTTATACTATTTGAAACCTTTTTAATAATTTTCACATTTATCATGAAACCATAATCTCGAAAACACATTAAATTGACCAAATAATTTATTTTGTTGCAAACACTTGAAAATTGTCAAATGATGCACATCCTTTCATAACTCAAGTGGTTAAGACATTTCTTTTCCATATTCACGATAAGAGTTTGAGTCTATCATATAAATACAAGCATGTGTTAAAAGTTTTTTCCTCATATTATAAAGGTAGATATTTCTAGATGTTATGGAAGTAGATTTTCGAGCTATTAATGTTTTGTTCTATCTTAACAGGTCTAGATAAACTCAAACCATTAGAATCAAATTAGTTTATAATTATATATATTTAAAAAATCTACAAATGACTTTATGGATCATGAATTACACATCATTAATATAAAAATCAGATGATAGATCTTGTATAGTTAGAAAGAATAAAATAAAGCTCCTTTTTGTTTTGTTTTATTTTATTTTTTAAATTAAAGAAAGGAACATGGAATGTGGTTTTGATTTATATAAAATATAATTTAAATCTTCCAATTTTAATTTGTATTTGTAACTTTGTAAGCGATTATGCGCATTCATTCTACTATTATGTTATTACAAAAATGAAAGTTTTAGTGGGAAAAAAAGGCAAATAATAATAATAATAATAATAGCAAGTTAAAACAACATAAAGACTGATTTTAAAATTGACTTTAAAGTCTAACTATTACAATATTCTCAATCCAAGGGTCAAGATAATTGCTAATGTGTCATAAGAAGCTCAATTAAAAATCAATTATATTGACTCTTGGATTGAGAACACATCAAGGTTGAAGTTCGTTTTTACATTGTTTTAGTTTGATCCATAATAATAATAAGAATAATAATAATAATTTATAGCATTAACGACACAAGTATAATATTTTTGTGACCATTCAATATTAGAAATCATTGGGTTTTCCTTGCCTTGTTCAAGGTCTTGCGTTCGACTTGTGCACCTCCCACTAATATGTGAGTAGTTACTTATTTCGTATGGATAGTTCTTTTCCATTTATGAAAGTAATAATTTAGACCGCATTTTAGAATTTCATCTTAGTTGATTCCGATAATGTTCTGATCTGATATCAGTAATTTAAAAAAAAAAAAAAATCATTGGGTTTTATTAATTGGATGGTGGGAACCTATACCTTTAGTGCATATGTTCATATCACAATTAATTAAAGAATAAATGAGAGAAAAAGAAAGAACAAAATTCAAAGGAAATAAATGTTCATTCATTAATTAATTTTGACTTTTATTTCAAATTTATTTAAAGATGTTAAGGGCATATTAACACTATCTTTTTAATTGCGTGAGTGCAATTCCATGATTACCAACCGTTCCACCAACATTAGCCTATAAATTTGTGAAACCTTAAAAGTTAAAACATTAACTACCTGATGAGAAGAACTAACTTAATGGAAGAGGGCACGAGTGGAACTTTCAAGAGAAAGGGGCCAAAGGGCAGACAGATTAGTATAAAATTGGGTGAGCATCCAAATGACCTAAAAAGTTTTTTTTAACACAAAAACTTGTAATGGTAGTAGTGACTAATATTAAATTGCACCAATTAATTAAAAAAAAATAACTTGTATCATAGGGTACACAAAGTTCCAAGAGGTTTGAGAAACCGTGTTGGGCCAGGCAGCCAGCGGGACAGGCATCCTCATTGAGAAACATGGATTGCATTTAAGTCAATAAAACCAGATTGGGACTTCTAGGAATAATCAATCGAACATATAACCAACAGTACCTCCATTTAATGTCTCTACACGCTCAGCACCAGTCACGGCCACGACCACCATCACATGCATACACAACTTCTGATCATCATCATCCATTGGATACACCCATTTTTAAATCTGATTTTAACATTCCCTCGCACCACCTGGCATCTCTCTTTGCCGTTGATATCTCCCCAGATCAACCATCAATGTAGTCATATCATTATGATAATGAGGTGGTCAGGATCCATCCAACCTGACAAAAGTCATTATCTTGCTACAACACCTAAGCCAGTTAGGGACCCTCACATAGTGACCTCTACATAGAAAAATTGCCTCAATTTCACCATGTTTCACTTCTTTGGTCTTCCTCTTTCGGGTGCTTCAAGTTAATTAGTTAAATTGCCAATTGCAGTAATTTCAAATGTAAATAAATAAAAGGCTTATAGTGAATTTTCACTGGAGAAAGCCACTATATATAATTATTTAATTATGTTTTTGATAAATTTTATGAAAAATATTTTATAAATCTATAAAACTTTAGAAAGTAAAAGTGGAGAAAAAAAAAATTGAAAATGGTAGTTTCCATCAAATCTAAAAACTTAGTTGATAGAAAATGGTTCAATTTGAGTCAATTTCGTAATGATACAAGAAAGTTCAAAGAAAATTTTGACAAATTTTATGTTAGAGAACTATTTCTGCGGTTTTTTCATTTGTGGGATTTTACAGTCGCACATTAATATAATATTACAGAAGGAAGAGCGAAGAAGAACATGAGCAGAAAATTGCAGGAGGAGGAAAAGTTGATGAATGGGAGTAGCTAGTATTAAATTCAAAGACATTGAATCTATAACATTAACAGAAGAGTACAGAAGAACAAGATAAGGAAAAACACTGCAAAAGAAACAAGAGCATTAACACTAGCCTTTCATGATCTTTCTTTTCTACTATCTTTCAGCACTAGCTGCTTCCTCTACAAACCTCATTAAACATCACTGAAAAAGGCTAGAGCCAATGCTCTTGATAGCTCATTCCATTCTCAATTAAAAAAGGAACAAATAAATAAAAAAGCTGCAACCTACAACTAAAATAAAAGATCTTACAGTGTTTCTTTTTTTTTTTTTAATTGTAAAAACATTAACTTACAAAAGCAACAAAACGTAGCTAGTTATGAAGAGGATTAGGACCTGTGTGAATTATTCTCTTATCATCTTCATATAAGCTGTTAGGATTGTTGGCTTCTCCCTCCAAAAACTGAGCTGAGGTTGGAGGTGCATGGAATAAGGAGGACTCATCATCCTTGTGGAAAAACCTTGCTTTTCTTGGTGGAGACTTGACGGTCTGATGATGATGAGCAGTACTAATACTTTCTTCATGATGAAAAAGAGCCAAAACCAGACTTAACTGAGAAACGATTAAAATAACCCAGATGAAGTAAATAGCAGCTCTACCTCCATCACATCTTCTCCTTCTTGTTCTCACAACTTCCCCAGCAACCATCATTTCACCGACTAGAGAGTGTAGTTAATTTTCGAAACCAAAACGAAACAGCACCAAAATACAATGGGGATCACTCAACTTGCAGTTTAGAGTGTAAACTGAACTGGGTGTTGAGTATCTTGTATGAATCTCTCTGAAATAATTTCAAAAGCTTTTGTTGAGTAGGAGAAAATGGAGAGAAAGACAAAGGGGAAAGAACAAAATTCTTTGTTGCAAAGGCCCCTTATCTTAGGGTCTAGTCACATGATCTTGACCCTTGATTCCTGGAACCTTCCATATATTTTCTTATTTCGTCTTCTGAATTCTTTGGACTTTGCACCTTTTACTACTACTACTACTACAATAGTACTACTTCACTCACACTCTCTTCTTACCTTCTTCCACTACAGTTTGATTTCTATTCTCCGCCTTTTGGCATCTGTTTTTTTGTTTTTGTTTTTCTTGTTTTATACTATATATATATATATTTTTTTTTTTTTTTTTTTTATTTCTCTTGAGTTGCTTGGAGGAGGTGTTGTGGGACTGGTCAGTATTAATAGCCGTTGTCTCCGGAATATCTTATATATAAATATAAACCTACTTGAACGGATTTTTTATAAAGAAATTTATTATTAAAAGCGTTGGTAAAACTGATGTTTGTACCATCTTTTTGGTTACAGAAAGCAAGTTGGGAGTTCTTGTAAGCTTTTAACATGGTTGTAAAATCCCTGGTTTCAGAGATTTGCTTGGTCCGCCTCAGTGTTAAAAATTTTTCTCCCTTTGGATCACATTGTTGCCCTTTTTGTGATTCTATTTCTCTGTCTTGGTCCATCCGTGTTGCCCTTTTTGTGCTTCTATTTCTTTGTCTTGGTCCATCCGGTTGAGTTACCTAGGATTTGACTTGGACATAACTTGGATTTTCTTTAACAATAATGAGCAGTAATCCCACAAGATACTTCCATTATAATATATTTCAAGATGCTCTTTTGTGTGTATATACATATTTCATACATATTCTCTCTCAGCATATATTGGTGGTTATTGGTGGTTATGCATTTCTCCATTCATCTCAATAACAGGGTTTTAATTCCAAAAATTATATTTTACAAATTTTTTGTGAGTAGTTCTTTACTAGCTCTTGTTGCTACTGAACTTGGTTTTGGTCTGATATCCTCGAAGGCCTCGCAAAACTAGAAAATTTGTTAAGGTGTCCTTAGTGGCTTGCATTGGAATTGCTATTCGATGTTTAAATTAGTTTTTTTTTTTTTTCCTTCCTGTAAGGGGTATGAATAATGGATGAGAAATTTGTTACCTTTTGAGAGTATTAATTGGCGGTGTATTTATCGGTTTTTATCGATGCTTGCAATTGTCACACAGCATTGGGTGTATATGAAACTTGTCAAGTTTCTATAGAGAATAGCTTACACGTTTCTCTCTTTACAAAAACATCTGCCTAGCTTCCCCGGTAAGAGGGATCATAGTTGTCTTGACCTCCCCATCGAAGGATATTTTGTTGGTGTCACATGGAATGCTTTTTGGATCCCTCGACTAGTTAAGCCACATGGCATAATTTCATTGGCTAATGATACTTGGTCCATAGACACTACTGAAGGGAAAATTGAATTTTAGATTAATATGAAAATGTGAGTTTTAAAAATTTCCAAAACAAAAAACTTACCCGATCGATATTAATAACAACAATTCAATAACTAAATTAATGAGATCGAATCTTACATTATATGAAAATTGATTGCTCTAATTTGATTCACAGACTCTTCACCATTTGATCTTTCTTACTATGACTCTTCACCAAGAAACTGTATATGTGGGCATGATTTTGAAAAATCATGATAACTTTTCTTGCTTCAAAAGACTACCTGTAACAAAAGAAAACAATGAGGCCAACAATCAAGAGAAGATTCAACCATTTTTTTTTTTTTTTTTGGGTTTCTAGATGGTGTTCAGCCAACCCTAAATTTTTGGGTTTTTGTATTTTCTTTTATTGTTGAACAATTAAGGCAAATAGAAATCATTCAAATTCAGTCTTTATTCTCCGTATAAAACATCTTTTTATATTGATCAACTTTAAGTTTTATAATTTAATAAGAAAACAATTTTCATCATTAAATAGAATATTCAATTTGAATTAAGTTTTCTAATTCAATAAAGAAACAATTTACTTCATTAATTAGAACATTAATTCAAAGTTTCCTTTTGTTTAATGAAGTAATAACTTAGTTCATTAATTTGACTTTAAATCATATGGTTATTTAAATAAATTAATTATTTTAGTAACCACATAGATTTGAACCTATAACATGTTTAGATATATAATTAAATAACTCATAATTATTAATTAAATAATTATTAATTCAAATATTCAACAATATTTAAATCATGTGAATGTATTTGTGCCACATATGTAACACATAATTGGACACTCCAATTAATTCTTCTATTTTCTCATTTCTTATAGTGAACATGAGCTAGCAAGGTGATCAAATTGACCTACAATTTTGAGCCCCAATAATATTGAAATTATTAATTAAACTCTTTAATTAAATAATTTATTATTATTGACCTTAAAGTTACTTCTATGATTTCAAAACTCACTACTCGCTACTCAACCAGTGACCCAATGAGGAATGAGTAATTGGTTACTCGAATAGTAATCAGTGAGTACTCAGAGAGCATTGTTTAGGGGGGAAATTATAACTTTTTAAATTTAAAAGCATAAATTGATATTTCTTTAAATGTCAGTGACCAATTTGATACTTTTAACTATTCATTTTATCAAATCTTAGGGGTGTTTATGTAATACATCATAACATATAAGCTTTTTCACACCAACTCTATCAGTTTTCTTCTTCTCACTCTCTCTGAAACCACTGCCTTTACCCATTTCTCTCATTACTTCTCTCTCTCTCCTACCTTTAAACCCCATTCAACCACCACTTTAAGCACCCCACACCACCGATCTCACCATCTCCACCACCACCACCATCTCGTCTCTCTGATTCGCTCTTTGTCCTCCTTCGCCACCACCACAAGACAAGCAGTTTACTATGTTTTTCAATTAAATTTATATTTCTTCTAATTTTCTCTCTCTTTCTAGTTCAATTTTGGTGGAGGGATTTATGTTAGAACTTCATGTTTTGGGATACGTTCAAGTGGCTTAGTTAAGGGAAATATGGTGGAGGGATTTTTTTTTGTATTTTTAAGCATGGTGGTTTGGGGTGAGTCATGACTACTCACTTGGTCCAAGCAGAACGTCTATTAGGGGGTTATCGGATCAGTTCCTTATCAATCCATTATTTCTAGCCGAAAACTTGATTGAGTTTTTAAATAATAGTTACTCCATTAAAAACCTAAACTTGTGCTCTTAAAATTATAGATATTTTACATAATCTGAATTTATTAGTGCCTATCGATCTAATCATTTCATATAGTTTGATCATCTATAAGTAGTTCATAATTAGAATTAAGTCATAAAGTCCATTATACCTCTCTAATTATATCTTGTTCTATTAAGTACCATTGATTCTCTAATGAACAATATATCCATAACAACTTATGAATTTTGTCTTTATATTTAATCATAAATAGAAAGTTAAGATCACTTATTGTTTAAAACCCGAATCAACATTTAAAGAAACTACTTATCTAATTCTCATAAGAAGGAATAAATTCCATTATTGTATAGAATATTCTCAGTCACTTATTTAAATCATATCTCTAAATTATGAAACTTATTGATTGTAAATATATAATAGTCTTACCCATATAAATCAAAAGACACGACTCAATAGATATGAGTTCATAATACACTCAAGATTAAATTCAATTAACATATGATCATTAGGTCAATAAATATAAATTTCTTTGTTTAACAAATATTAACAAGAAATTTATCTTTATCATGATCCAATCTTATATAATCTCTATTATATAAGGTGGCCCCATTTCTATGTCACCACATGAATGATCTCGGATAAGATTATCACGTCAAACACAAAATAGACCGCAGCTGTACATTTACCACAAATAAAGTACCTAACTTTGTTTGTTTTTTACAGACTCTTTAGATTACTGATATCTAATTAAATTCTTTTATATATAACACTTATATACTTAATTTGAGACTACATAAGTAATCGTGGATGTCACATAATATTTTCTTGAAGCAAACATTATATAAATACATATAAATTGAATAAAATAAACATATTTTATCTATTATTTATTTTAAATATTTACTAATTACAAGCTCTTAGGGTACAAATTCTGACAACTACCCCCAAATTCCCTAACCAACCCATCAATTCGAATCATAGGCCTTCATATAAGTCGAACCTAGGGTGAGTTTAACAATGATGAGCCTCATTTAGAGGGATACAAAGCAACAATCATTGGTTCCCTCACATTTGATGTGCTTCAATTCTTTTTTAAATCTAGACTGTTGCAACCCTTATTGATCAAACGCTTGGATTTGGTACCTATTAAAAATCAACCTAATATAGGCTAGACAAGTAAACTAAAAGGACCAGTATAGTAGCCAAATTTATTGGGCCCATAAGTCGATCCAACTCAAATGAAGCCCAGAACCCTAAAGTCTAAGGCTAGATGTAGCATTCATCGGCTGAAGTTTTTTTAATGTGGTTTGACTACATTAAAGAGAGGGCATCAAACAGTTATCAAAGACAATAAAGATGAGGCGATCGGTTTCAAGTAAAGATTCCTCTATTAACATAGAGCGTCGAATCAAGAGAACAAATCCCTTAATCCATGCAATCTTAACTCTTCCAACAATCTTTTTCCTTCCTATAAAAGGAAGCTAGTTAAAGAGGCAAGGGACTCCTTTTTTCTTTTTTTATTTTTATTTTTATTTTTATCATAACGTTACTTTGCCAAAATATCTACAGACGTTCAACCAATGCTATACCCACACTATCGCACGATAGTCAACTACAATCATACTCAAATCTCAGTAAATTATACATTTATCATTCATCAATAATCGTACGCTCCTTTACCTTCGTTTACTTATCTATATTAGTTTTCTATTCTAACTTAAGTGTCGAAGTACCTTTGGCTAGCTCTACCCTGGTGTCAAGGTAACTCGTTCTACTTGTTCGACTTTTGTGTAGGTTGCTAGGTTCCTTAAAGTTGATTGTAGAGTCGAGCCTCCACATCAGCGTCTATAGAATTCAACGCTTGACATGGTTAATAAATTTCGAGTTTAATGTTTCCCAATTATAGGAGTACATATTTGGATCCACTTAGTATTTTACTTAAATATAAATGTATTACCTATATATTGATTTGAATATCGTCACCTCCTCGTCTTTATATTTGAGTCACATCTTTAATTCATGAGTTTCCAGAATGATATGACAATGTTTTAACTTTCAAAAGCAAAAGAATGATATGATATTTGTTGAAATCTAATTTAGAATCATACATCTACATCACCATGTGTAGTGTTGGTAATTCCACCCATGAATTTGTAGATTTTCACCTATATTAGATAGATGTGGATTTTATTAAAGGGGTTCGTAGGTATTTATGTATTTATAATTTCAAGCTTGATGCATCTACACCCGTAAACCCGTAAAGTTAAAATAAACATATAATTTTATTATTATTATTATTATTTAAAAGTTACACTCGAAACGATATCGTTTTGAGTTTATGTATAAACAAAAACTAATCAATCTTAGGTTCTCCCCTTTTTAGTTGTTGCTATCGTAGTCCCATATCACTGTATCGTTACCTTTGCTCCTTCACTAGAAAATGCACTAGTCTCGTCAAAGAACAAAGACCCTAGTCCAATATTATGAGATGTTGCATCACCATGCTTATCTACAAATGTGATTACAATGGTTCTTGAATTAAGAGGAGAGAAAAAATGTGAGATCTAAAGATTGAGAGAAAAAAAAAAAAAAAAAACCAACAACAACAACAAAATCAAATTTTCATTTTGTTTTTGTTTTTAATTTTAGATTCGTTTTGGCTCTGAATCTTCATTTGATGGTGATGAGCTCTTGATGTTACTTTCTTTAATAGAGGGTGAAAAAAAAATGTAGTTAAAGAATCAAATTCAATCATATTTATGATTTTTCATTTTTTTTTCTTGGGTTTTGTTTTATTTATTAATTTTGTTACTTGATTGTTGAAATGATAGTTTTTTTTATTATTTTTTTTTTTTATTTTGGTTCTTGATTCAACATTGAAGCAGTATTTGGTTAACAAACAAATTTTTTGCAGAATTTTTGCTGGTTCACGAGTAGAGTGCAGGTTCCACCTAAATGCAACCTATTGCCATCTCTAACCATGTGAACTTATTCAAACAGAATTATTTATTTATATATATATATATATATAGAATGACCTAGATTGTAATACTTTATTATATTCTACTCCCTTATTAGTGAGGAGAGAAAGATCCCACATTGAGTAGGGAAAACTTACCTTCCTACTAGAGAGACTTATGTGTAATTTATCTCTTTACAGGTGGGCTTACACGTAAATTGTCCACCACTAGTGGACTTGATACTCAAACCTACGATACTTGAGTAAAATGATGCAAGTGTTGTGGCATGGTGGTGTGGCCATCATGCCACAACACTTCTGAGCCTTTGAATTACAATTTTATTTCTAGAATAACATGACATTATTTTAACCTTTAGAAAAAAATGGTTGAATACTGTTAAAATCTCATTTAGAATAATATATCTCCATAACCATATGTTAACTCCGTTGAAATAGAATTATACACACACACACACACACACACACACACACACATATATATATATATAAAAGAAAAAGACACAACATAATACAAACATCAGTATGTTAAATATAACCTTACACAACCCAAAAGGACTCAACACCAACATGAGTTAAGTCTACATGCTACTTTAGATTTTGAATAAAAAATTTAGAGACCTTGTTTAAATAGCACTTAATATAGGGTGACTTGTGCAACTGTCATTAAATTAATAGTTTGAATCTTAGTGACACCTATCACAAGATTTGGACAAAATTACCCTCGATATAAAGTCACTTTTTGTGGTTGACCAATGCTCAGAGCAACAATAGTAGAGTGAGAGAGAGAGAGAGAGAGAAAAGGAAAATGAGAAAACAACCATCAATGAGTGATGGCAGTAACAACAATCAATACCATAATAATTATGGTGGCAGTGATGGTGTATGACTATGACGATGGAAAAGAATCATGAATCAGCAATCCTAATGTCTTTCTTTTGTTAAGTTTGATTGAAATTTCTCATTCTAATAGTTGTTTGTTGTTGATTTATTAATTTGAAAGATAATTTTATGTAATTATGTTTGGATCTAGGGTTTAAATAAGGTTTTTGAGTGGTTTATAAGGATTATTGTTTGAAAAGGAAATAAACGAAATTGGGGGTTACAGTTTGTTAAAAATGGCAAATAAATCTCAATTTATGCAGTATTGAGACCTATTTACCCCAATTCAGGATCTAGTTACCTCAATTCAAGATCGAATAAATTGTTAAAAAAATAAGTAACTTAATGAATTATTGGGACAGTGAGTAAGATTTTTTGCATAGGTCATGAATTCAATATGATAAGTCTCGAATTGTGTTGAATTCGAGACCTATTTTTGTCGATTTAGGATCTATCAGAATGAAAATCATCATTTATTGTCATGGTCTCATGCATAATTCTCAAATTCAACATGGTAGGTCCCAAATTATATTGAATTCCGAAGCTATATTCATCAATTTGGAATCCATTCAGTAGTAGATGCTCATTGTCATAGTCTCATACATAGATTTTGAATTTAGAAAGATAAGTCCCAAATTCAACAGGATAGGCCCCGAATTTAGGGACCAATTTCGTCAATGTAGGATCTATTCAACAATAAATGCTAATTGTTACAGTCTCATACATAAATCCTAAATTTGGGATGATAAGTCTCAAATTCGAGACTTATTTCATCAATTCGAGTTCTATTCAGTAGTATATGTGTAGTGGAATGGAAATCATCATTAACTCTATCATGGTGTCATGCTTATATCTTGAATTTGAGAAGATAGGTCCTGAATTCAATAGTTTTTTAGGATCTATCTTCTCCAATTCAGGATCTATGATGTTGAATTTTGTCATGTATAAATCCTGAACTTGGTAAAATTAACAATAAAAATGTTTTATTTGCAACTCGACCCCTAATGTGTCCCGTAAAGCCACATTTTTAAGGGAAGATGAAATTAGTGTTTTTAGAGAGAGAGAGAGAGAGAAAAGCATAATGAAAAATAGAGAGAAAATGAAAGAGTTAGAGAAAATGAATGAGGAAGAGATAGAGAAAATGGAGAAGAAGGAAGCAAAAATGAGAAAAACAAGTAAAAAAAGTTTGGGAAGTTTCCAACTTTTGATGCCGTTAAAACTTAAAAATTAATCCAGTGACAACTACATAAGTTAGCCAACTTTTAGTTCTATTTTCCCTCAGTTTCACAAAAATTTATATCATATTAAACTCAATGAAATATTTGTTTGTAGATTAAATATACAACAAATTACAAATTAGTTATATGTGAATTGAGATATAGCTATTAACAAATAGAATTAACTTTTTATTTTACAAATAAATTAACCTCATTCTTTTAGGTAACGTTAGTGCACTTTAACTTTAGAAATATTTTATCTTTTCATCCTATTTGTTTTATGTGTGTGTATATATATATATTGAATCAGTTTTAAAAACTTTTTTTTTTTAAGAAAAAAGAAAGAAATTGGATCTCCACTATCTATATGAAATTTTTCATGAAATAAAAATAATTTTCAAAGGAAACAAATGAATTTTGTTTAACACTATAAATTTTTCATCGTCTATTTTAGAGATAAATGATGAAAATATCAAAGAAACTTAAAAAAAAAAAAAAAAAAAAAAAAAAAAAAAAAAAAAAAGTTCAAAAGTTGAAGGTGGAGATCCTCCAAAGAATCTCCACTCTTAATTCTTGTTTTATTTTTCCTTTTTTTATGTAAATTTTAATTGAGTGAATTGCACAAAACCTCTCTGAGGTTTGCCTAAAAGCATCTAGAAACATATTTACCCTTTTATTACACAACACCCTCATTCTGTTAGTCAAAAACTATTAAGGTTAGTCAAAGTCATTTAATTTGAGGGTATTTTAGACTTTTATTATTTTTTTAATTTTCTTTTACAATTTAAATTATAGAAAATAAAAAACAATTAAAAATTAATAAAAATTAAGAAAAAAAAAGTATTTTAAAGTTTTTGGTAGATCTTCATCTACCCAGAACTTCAACATTTTTTTTTTTAAAGATCTGAGTTCTTCAATCTTCAAAATCGTCACAGCTATGGGTCCATACACAATACATTCGCACAGTTATGGATCCATATACAACTGGGTTTCAAAGTACCTCCATCTTCATCAACTATAGAACCGTACCAAACAATTCAACCGATTTCACCGAAACCACCTTCAAATAAGGAAAGAACAAGAATCCACAAATGAAAACCACAACAATCAAGATCACAACATCCACAAAATCAAAAACAGAAAAAAGAATCGCCATTGAGAGAGCGGAGAGAGAGAGAAAGAGATAGGTGTTAACAGAAACCCATTCACCGAAACTAGTCACCATTGATAGATAGGGGAGGGAGTGAAAAAGATGGGCGTTGAAACCAGATAAAGGAGATTAGACCAGACCAGACCAGTGGACGAGGGGTTCTCCGGTGACCAGGATGAAGACGCGCACGAAGACAAAGAGAAAAAGATGGATGTTAACAGAAACCCAGATGAAGAAACTAGTCACCATTGACAGAGAGGAGAGGGAGCGAAAGAGATGGGCATTGAAACCAAATGAAGGAGATTAGACCAGATTGGCGGACGAAGGGTTCTCCAACGACCAGGATAGAGCTGGTCTCCATCGCGCACGGAGACCTTTCGTCGTCTCCATCGCGCAATGGAGATGACAGAGATGGGTCTCCATTGCTAACGACCGTTGTCAACGATGGAAACCCATAAAGGGATCTAGAGAAGGATGGATCTGGAGAGATCCATCTCTGGTTTGTGTTTTTTATTTTATTATTATTTTTGTTTTTGTTTTTTTTTAATTGTCTATTATTTTTAAATTTAATGGGTTTTTTTTTTTTTTTATCATTGAGGGATAATATGGTCATCTAACCATTAAAAAAACTAAAAACAATCTCTACCGTCCATCTTTCGGATAGACGGTGGAGATACACTTTTAATTTAATTTAATTTAATTTAATTTCTAACTTTTAATTATTTTTTTGTTTTATTTATGGGTAAAATGGTCATTTGACCAAAATTTTTGATCAAAAGTTAAAGTTGACGGAAGTCAACTAATAGTATGGAGGTTTGGTGTAATAAAAAGATAAATGTGTTTCCACATGTTTTTAGGCAAACCTCATTGAGGTTTTGTGCAATTCACTCTTTTTAATTTTTACTTTATCACTATCCATCTTTAAAATGAACGGTAAATATCCACATTCTTTATTCCTTTTTTTAATTTTTAAAAAAAATATTTTTACCATCAATTAGATAGATAATAGGGATCTAAAACATCTTTTTATATTAATTTAACTTGATGATATTTTAGTTTTTTCTTTTAATTTAATAAGAGGATTGGACTTTTTCGTAGTCAACTGTGGTAAACAATTAAATATTATGATTTCATTAATGGCATGAGATTAATTAATTAATAAAAAATAAAGTGAGTTCCATTCACAAACAACCTACCCTCATGTAGCTAATTTATAATTTACACTTAAGTAAATAAAAAACACTCATTTGAAACTAAGGGTGGGCATAAAAACATGGAACCAGACCCGACCCAATACGTGGGTGTTCGGTCCGGTTCACATGTTCAAATGTCACATGTTCGGATCCTCATTTTTAAAATACTGTGTTTCACGGATCAGATCAACTCTAGGCATTCAGAACCGACCCGATCCATGAACAGGGTAAATACGTAATTTTACATGTTCATATAAAAATCTTCCCTCAACCAACCCTAACAATCTAACATCCTCACTCCTCACTCAGTAGACGCAGCCCCCACCCCCAGCCTTTTTTCTCCTCTCATCTCTCACCCCTCACCTCTGCTCGTCGTCACCGTGATCTACCCTTCTACCCGTCGCCGTCATGGTTATCTTTGCTTGTCGCCTGTAGCGCCTTGTCTCCTTTCCGTCGTGCAGCCATGAGTCACCGACTCATCTCTCACCTCTCACCTCGTCGTCGTCACTATTGCCGTGATCTACCCTCGTCCCTATCGCCGTCATGGTCATCTCTGCTTGTCACCCGCAGCGCCTTGTCTCCTTTTCATCGTGCAGCCATGAGCCATCGACTCTCTTCTCACCTCTCACCTCTCACATCGTCGTCGTCGTTGCCGTCTCCGTGATCTGCCCTCGTCCCCGTCGTCGTAGTGGTCATCTCTGCCCGTCTCCCGTAGCGTCTTGTCTCCTTTTCATCATGCAGCCATAAGCCACCGACTCTCCTCTCATCTCTCATCTCTCATCTCTCACCTCTCACATCATCGTCGTCGTCGTCGCCGTGATCTGCCCTCGTCCCCGTCCCTGTCGTGGTCATCTCTACTTGTTGCTCGCAACACCTTGTCTTCTTTTCATCGTGCGACCATGAGCCATCGACTCTCATCTCATCTCTCACCTCTCACCTCGTCGTCGTCGCCATCGTCGTGATCTGCCCTCATCCCCGTCGCCGTCATCGTAATCTCTACTCATCGCCTTCAACAGCCCACAGCACCATCACCCACCTCCGATCGATTTTAGCTACGCTACTCCGTCGTGGTCATTTTCATGTGGACTGTTTTATTTAATTTGTGATGTGGACTGATGAGTTTATTCTTTTTGGACTGTTGAACTTGTTTAGTGTTTAATTTGTTTAGTGATGGACTCTTGATAATTGAAGCTAGGTTAATTTTTTTTTTCTTTATATTGAAAGCAGCTTGAAATTGAAAGTATGGTTAAATTAAATTACTGTTGGGCATAATTTGCTTTCAATAGAAGTTTGTTAATTTTTTTCTTCACCCACTATTTGTTTTGGTTCCACACACAAGACAATTCAACCTAAAATAGTCTAAAACAGTTAAACTTAAAAGTCCAATAGTAATAGACTCAAACAAAACTTAATTTTTTTTTTTAAATTTTTGGCCCAAAGAAAGGCCCAAAATTGAGTTCAAAATATGGAAACCGAACCGATCCGAACCGAATATTAGGTGTTCAGTTATGTTCGGTTCCTCCTCTTTAGTGGATCATGTTCGGATCCAAAAGCGGCGACCCGCACACTTATCATGTTCGAGTTGGTTTCAGTAGAAACCGATCTAAACATAGTGTTGCCCACCCCTATTTGAAACAGTCTGCTTTACATATAAAATTTAATAACATATGTATTCATTTTTTATACAGTATCAATACGTATGGTGAATATTAATAATGCCCTGTTTATATATATATATATATATATATATATGTACGTAACGCCGTACACTAAAGTAGTATGATATGATAATATATTAGGGATGCCATAACATGTTATAGGAACGGTGTGATGATTACTGACATTCAATAAGTACAGAAGCGAGGAGATGTTGACTATGACCTGTGCACTGTGTGCAAGTAGCCTAGCTACCGCTGCAACTGGGAATGACAGCTGCAGTAGATCACAGTCGCTCATCATGATGACCAAACCTCTGAAATTCATTAATGTAGTCAATACTCATCACGTGTGTTTGTCAACCTTAGATCAACATCCTCATTGGTCTGTCATTCTTTTGAATCACAGCTCGTTTCCATTACTAAATGTAAGTTATATTCTTTTTAGTTACACAAATTATTACTTTGTAACATAACACCAGTTTTTTTTTTTTTTTTAATAACATTTTATAACAAGTATCAAACACAGAAAAAGAAAAAAAAAAAAAGATTGTTCCTAAATTCGTCATTTAACCTTATGACAAAATCAGATTTTTTTAAGTAACAAGTTACTTGCACCTACATCATTAAAATTACAAATTTAAATTATGTTTAACTTTTTTTTTTTTCCTCAAATCTCAAATTAATTATAGGAGAAACTTTATTTTAATTTCTAAGGTATTAAAAATTATCAAATTTTTAAACCTCTTTCTGAAACAACTTATTTTATCTCTAAATTTTTTAAAACTTTTTTAAAAAGTTCAAATCATTTGTTAATTAACAGTTAAACCAAATAAAAAAATTAAAAAGACTCAATTGCCCCTTATCACCTAAAATGACCATTTTGTCCCTAATGAAACCCAAATATTACATATCATTCAACCAATAAAAAGTTGACACTTGTATAATAATATGATGATTGCTTTTCTCTAAAAAACATATGATTATTTATTTCAAAATTAAACAATAATTTTTAAAAAAAAATCAAACCAAAAATAAGTAAATTAATGAACAAAATAATTTTTTCATTTAAAAAGGAAAACCAGATTGTCGTCGATGTAGTTTGGTTAAAACTAGATCGTGAATGATCTGGTGTTTTAAAAACCCTGAAACTCCCCATGCACTTAACGCCAAAACACCACATCCACTCTCCAAACTCCTACCTAAATGACCTTTGTCTAACTAGGTGTCTCAAACACGCCTTGACTTAACTTCACTTGAAGCAAAAAAACTAGGTGCTAGTGTGGATGAAGATGTTTTCATTGCTTTGGTCAAATTGTGTGAGTGGAAGAGAGCACATGAAGAGCGTCTGCATTTGCAATCTTTTGCGTTGAAAAGAATGACCCCTTTTAGTTTAGAGTGGGGAATGCTTTTGTGGGTATGTTTATGAAGTTTGGGGCATGGGTTGTGTCTGCTATGTTTTAGAAAAAATGTGTGAGAGAGACTTGTTCTCTTGGAATGTGTTGATTGATGTATATGCGAAGGCGGGGTTCTTTAATGAGATGTTGTGTTTGTATCAGAAGTTGTTATTGGTTGGTGGTGTGAAGCCTAATGTGTATACTTTTCCTTGTGTCTTGAGGACTTGTGGGGGTGTTTTAGATTTGAAGAGTGATGATATAGTTCGAATCCAGACCTAGTTCGAATCCAGATCGTGTTCGCACTGTCCCATCTATAACTTCTTCAACAACTAGTCACCAACGCTGCCAATAACAACCACCGTCCCATTTGTAACCCTTCTTTTTCTTCTTCCACTACAACCAGTCATCTTCTTTAACAACCCGTCTTCTTCCACTGGATGTTTTTTTTCAATTTTTTAAAATTGTTTTGAAAATCTGGGTTCAAACCCAATTCTTCATCTAGGTTTGAACACTTTTTTTTTAAAAAAAATTATTTCACTTTCTTTTTTTTAATTTTAACCCAAATCTTGACCCAAGTTTAATTATTTAATTTTTAATTTATACAAAATTTGCCCATATTTTGAACACAAATTTGAACCCAGATCTTTCACATTTTTAAATTTTAATTAATTAATTATTTTATTTTAATGAATATATATATATACAATGCTTTTGAAATGAGGATTCTTTAATTTTAAAAAGTTAGGACGAACCAATCAAATTCATCCATTGCATTCTCTCTTCTTTTTAATTCAAATACAATTAATAAATTTGATTGGTTCGTACTAACCTTTTAAAATTAGAGAGTCTTCATTTAAAAGCATTATGTGTGTGTGTGTGTGTGTGTGTGTGTGTGTTCATTTTAATCTTAATGTTACAAGTGTCATAATCCTAGCTCTCTTTTGGGTAATATCAAAAATATCCTTCTACCCAAACTTTTCGTCACTTTTAACCGTTAATTAAATGATGGATTGGATCTGTTTAAAGAGTTTTCAAAACTCTAGGAATAAATTGAGTTGTTTCCGAAAGAGCTTTAAAAACTTGATAATTTTTTATACCTTAAGAACTAAAATGAAGTTTTCCCTTAATTATAATAGTTTTTTTTTTAAAAAAAAAAAAAAAAGAAAAAAGAAAAAAACCATTATATCAATCAGTCATGGTAAGTATACATAAATGATCGAATAATATAGACAAACTATTAAAATCCATCAAATTAAATTAACTAATAAATAACATATACATTTTATGAAAAAAAAAATTAAATAAAATAAACGATTCATTATCCTGTATTTTGATTATACAATCAAAATCTATGAAATTTAGAGGGAAAATTAACAATCGTAAATATTAGCATCTCCACATGTTATTCGCATGCAAAAACAATTAGGAGGCACGTCATTTCTTAATAGAGCTGATTGTGCACATTCTTATTCATTAAGATATTGAAAATTTGATTCCCCTTAAGTAGATTTTGCAAGCTTGTGTGAGTACATAGTTTTCTCTTCTTATTCTAAAAGTAATTTTTTTTTTATATAATTATGAAAGTAAATATTCAGACTATGTAAATAACTATTGATATCAGAACATTATTGCAAACCTTCTACTCATCCGGTATTAACTTTTAAAAGAAAAAAGACTAACGAGGTGCATAAAATCTAAAGTTTTTAGGAGTTTGGTGGATTTGTTTTAAATGATAGATTTTAGTAAAGTTCAACAATTTCATATATTCCATGAAAATTTAGTTATAATTCTATATGAAATTCATGGGAGTAAGCAAAGATTTGTTATGTACCTCTCTCTCTCTCTCTCTCTATATATATATACATACGTACCTACATACATTGAAGCCACATATCAAAGTTCATATATTCCACCTCATATTTATAAACATTCTGATAGTAGAAACTTAGGGTGTAAATACGGTTATCTAAATTATGATTTACACACCCAATTTAATTTATAAGTACACCCACCATCACAATTTATAAGTATACCTAACATTAAAATTTAAAATTTTAACTTTTACTTTAAGCACCCAGTCAAATAACAATAATCTCATTTTAAAAGTACTTTTACAGATATTTAATTTGTACTCTCTTTTTTTTTTCTCTCTATAAATAAAAATTGAATATCCTAAGAAAGTACATAAACATCTTTAGAATTTTAGAAACTATTTTATACAAATTTAAAAAAGGTTTTGAAGATTGTATCATTGTTTGATACATATGATCTTTTGTGAAAGTAATATTGTTTTTTCAAAGAAAACAATAACAAATCTAAATTATGTAAAATGTATCATCGTTTTAGGTTTTAATTCACTACCAAAAAAGTGATTATCAATGGCCAACTATTTTCGACAACCCAAAATACTATCATAAATACTTTCATTTTCAACGCTCAATTTAAATGTCGTCGCTAACCTTTCAAATAGAAGTACCATATTTTTAAGAGACAAAATCTTGTCAAAAAATCATCACATTACCGTTGGAAATATATTGGTTTTTTACAGAAATATTAACACCAATAGTATTACCAACAACTAATTTAATACCATCGAAAATGATTAAAAAAAAAAAAATCTTCTATTACTGATGATTTGTAACTGTCGAAAATAATCTGAAAAGTGGTCGAAAAAGTATTTCATTTTGGTGGAAATATTTTACGCCAAGTGAATCATCGATAACATTAAAAATTACTGTAAAAAATAATGAAAATTTTATTCATACTTTTTTCAAGGGTAGTTAGCTATCGTAAATGGTAAAAATTTTGGTTCTACTATTACTAATGATTTGTAACCATCGAAAATAATTTAAAAAGTTGTCAAAAATTTATTTAATTTTGGTGGAAATGTTTTGTGTCAAGTGAATCATTGACAACATTAAAAATTACTGTCGAAAATAATGAAATTTTATTCATATTTTTTCAAGGATAGTTAGCCATCATAAATGGTAAAAATTTTGGTTCTACTATTACTGATTATTTGTAACCATCGAAAATAATCTAAAAAGTGGTTGAAAATTATTTAATTTTAGCGGAAATGTTTTGCGCCAAGTGAATCATCAATAATTTTGAAATGAATTCATACTTTTTTTAAAGGATAATTAGCCATCATAAATGATAAAAATATTGGTTCAACTATTACTAATGATTTGTAATCATCGAAAATAATATCAAAAGCGGTCGAAAATAATCTAAAAATTTTGGCGGAACTGTTTTGTGCTAAGTAAATCATCGATAATTTTTAAATGAATTCATACTTTTTTCGAGGGTAGGTAGCCGTCGTAAATGATAAAAATGTTGATTATACTATTACGAATGATTCATAACGATCGAAAAGAATCTAAAAAGCAGTAGAAAAAGTATTTAATTTTGACGAAAATGTTTTGTGGCAAGTGAATTATCGATAATTTTGAAATGAATTCATATTTTTTTCGAGGGTATGCAGTCATCGAGTCGTCGAAAATGGTTTTGTGTGTGTATGTGTGTGTGTGTGTATATACCTTCGAAAAGCCAAACCACCTCATTTCTAGCCTTAACCACAACATCTCATTTTCTCTACTCATAGTTTCCTTTCTTATCTCACACCATCCACCCACACTTTACAAACACGAGAATGTTTCAATTTTTTTAATTTATTTTTAATGTAATTTTTTATTTTTTTATGGTATTTTATTATTATAGTTTCTTTTATGTTGAAGTGTTAAATTAATGAATTTTATTGAATAAATGCATTTTAACATGTTCTTAGGCAACAAGCTCTGGATTAAAAGAGTAAGAGGCCATTTCTTGGAGAAGAAAATGAAGAATGATCTTAAATTACTTATAAGACGACTATGCAGGTAAATATTGTCTTGTTTCTTTAATATTGTAAACAAATTGATGAGGTCCCACTTACCGTATATTTGATAAAAAAAACTCTACATTGTTTTCCATTTTTATTGTTAAATTTGGAACATAGAATGTTATATTCTAAGGATTTGCAAATTTTTTTATCTATACTTTTTATGAGAGACCATCAACCTTTTTACGAGAATTTTCTAGTTATACTTGGATTTTAAGATTTGTCTTCATAAAGTATTGTTTTTTCTTAATTTTTTTGGCTTGATGTATTTGTAATTTTATTGATTTAATATTGGTTTAAGATGCTTTCTACTTGATTAATCTTTAATTGAGGTAATTATTAATTCTAGTATATGATATGGTGTACATAAGGTGTTTGATGAAATATTTCAATGAGAAATTGTGACTTGAAATTTGCTAGTTTCAAGTTATATCGTTTTTTAGTTTAATTAGTTATTATAATATTTTTATAAATGTAGATTGAGAATTTTTTAGCTATAATCGGGTTCTAAGACTTGTTTTTATAATTTTTCTTAATTTTTTGGCTTGATGGATTTGTAATTTTATTGATTTAAGGTTGGTTTAGGATATTAATCTTTAATTAAGGTAATTTTTAATTCTAGCATATGAAACTTTTAAGAAATTGCTAAAACTTTGTTGTGTATTTTGTTAGCAAAATAAAATTACATTTTCCCCTTCCTTATTTTTGGTTTACATCTTTAAATATCTAAAGATAATTGAGACATTTTTCTTAGGTTACTTACAGTTATTAAATTTTATACAGGATAATGTTTTATCGGGCATGGATGAGGAGCACAATGCATGATGATTAATTAACTATAGAGTACCGGAATCAAGAGTTGGAGGATAGGTTTGTTCGTATTAATCAATTGACAAAGTTTATATATTAAAACTACAACTTTCTTTTAGCAATATCTCTTTTATGTTTTACAAATTTCATAGCTACTGAGTGTTAGAACTATTATAAATATGTATGCTATTGTATTACTTTTATTTAGTTTGGTTATGACAAACTAATATTTTGCTAAATTTGTTAATTAGTTTGATTTATTTTTAGTTTTATTGATGACAATATTAAGAAATATTTGAACTAAAATATGATTATTAAAAAGCGTGTAATAAGATGAATTAATATGAATAAATGAATTCAAACATAAAATATTATTTTCACTGACTTTCACATGGTCGGAAAAAAAAAAAAAAACCCATATATGCATTGAGATAACATCAACGACCATCTTTTGTTGTTATAAAATTTAGTTTTTTCGACGGTTGAAAGTCCATGAACAACTTTTTTTCAACGACCAAAAATAATATTTTCGACTGCTCGTCCTTCGATGAAATAAATATTTTCGAGAACTAGTTGTGGTCAAAGATGTTTTGGTTAAAATTTTAATAGGTTTTTTCGATGAAATTGAAAATATAATCGATAGCCTATGACTATCATAAATAGTATAATTTTCGACAATCGGTTGATTCATATTTCCGACAACACTTTTTGCGACGACATTTGACGGCCACTTACCATCGAAATAGAGTATTTCCAACGACATTCTATCATTAGCAACGGCATTTGGCCCTCGATAATGTACCTTTTTTTGTAGTGATTTTGTAATAAAACACGACAACTAATTAAAACAAGAAAAAAAAAAAAAAAACCAAAAACAAAAACAAAAACAAAATGATGCCCCAAACTCACTTGAATATTTGGTGCTTAAAATTTAGATCAATTATCAAAAGAATTATTAAGAACTTCAAGCGGCAGCACTTGTCTCTGTCTTATATAAGATAATGTTATAGTCTATGAAGATTGTCTAATATGGTGTGCTGTTATCCTCCTAACTGTCCGAGTTCACTTGAATTGTGACAGAAAATCTTTTTCGTTATGAAACAAGATGAAGAATATTAAGAAACAATTAAAAAAATTATTTATAATAGAATTATAGTTTAGTAAACATAAGTGAAATAGATGGAAAAAGTATTTTGATTTACTTTTAATTAAATTATTTATCCTTGTTAGTCATTTTAGTTAGGGATATTTTTATGAAAATTATTTTTATCAAAGTATAGGTGTGAAAATAAGATATTTGGGTGGCAACATCACCACCCAAAAACTTATCTTGACACTACCCTATCCAATCCATTTAATTTGATGATCAATAAATTTTGAAAGTTACTTAAAAGAAAAAAAAAATGAAAATTAAGGTAAAATGCCAAATAACATTGGTTAGTCTCTCAACCCAATAAATTGGATTGGTGATGGAATTGTAATTAACTTCCATGTCCCACCTCAATCAATAGAAAGCATCTAATAGCTTGCAAGAAAATGTACACATGTATGCAATGAATCTTATTAAATTCGTCATTAGTACGCCTAACCATAAGGTTGTCTCCGTTGCCATTCTTTTTCAATGTTCCTTTTTATTTTGTCTTTTTTCTATGCTTCAAATGGTATGTAAATACCTAACCGTTACATTCACTAACTTAAATTTAGTCAACACTTACATATATTTAATTAATCACTCACAAGTATTGTATTGGCTTAATTAAATTCAATGAATAAATAATTCATAATTGTAGGGTTACCCAATTATAAATTGTAAAAAAAATTTACTTATAATAACTTGTACCTGTTTCCATATTATCAACAGCACATACAATCCTCATCATGTCTTTGAGTCCTTTAAAGAGTTTCGTATAGAAAGTTAAGACGTATAATTTGACCTTAAATCACAAAAATTCTGTGTAGTACGTAATCAAATCTATGTGAATTAAATATATACACTCTGATCTCAACGAATTTTGTAACAATCTAGATCTATATCAAGCAACCTATTTGAGTTTCCCACTTTTTCTTTTATATATATATATATATATATATATATATATATATATATATATATATTAGTTTCACAGGTTTGTTTCGGTTTGGACTGTATACTTCACGCAAATCCTGTACACACAAACTCAGGACACGCTTACCAAATGATACAGACCGAAAGCTTGTATTAAGTATCAGAGGTCAAATCACCTATCGGCTGAGATTGTGGGATATGGCATATATTAGGTCCCATTAATTTTGGTATGCATCACAACTTTATTATGGGCTAGCTAGCTATAACGAGGGATTGGATTAAAGGTGTACCAAAAAAATTGAAACCAGTATTTTGAGAATGCCTTGCCTAAATCAAACATTCACTAAGGTGGTTAGAGTATTTCCAAGGGTACTCTCTAATGTTAGCTAAATTTGGTTAAAATAACAAAATTGGTTAGGATTTCAAATCACTTTATTTCAAATTTAATAAGAAAATAATGAAATAAAATTTGACTAAGACTTTCTTACTCTCGATATTTAGTTAGTTAGGGTGATTCAATTTTTACAAAATAATCAATAATATGGAGAGTAATTAGAGTCCATAAAAAATCATATCACTAGCTATTTTAGTCAAGAGCATCTCCAATCATACTAGTTATCTATTGTCTTTAGTTAAAATAGCTAATTATATTACTTTTTATGAACTTCAACCACTTTTCTTGTTGTTAATTATTTTGTAAAATTGAATCACCCTCTTTTATAGAGAGCAACACAGAATTAGTCAAATTCTTTCTCTTGTTACTTTAATATGCAATTTGAAATAAATATTATTTTAATATTTAATTTAAGATAAAGTAATTTAGAAGTTCTAACTAAATCATCCCTCTTACTATTTTAATATTGATGTTTAGGTAAAACTTAGAGAAACTCTCGTTTCTATTATTTTAATATTAATGCTTACCTAAAATAAAAAGAATGATTGAAATGATTTATTTAAAAGTTACTAACTAAAATAGGTAGGTTTTTAATTATTTTAACAACAATTTAGAAATCATAGTTAGAGATGCTCTAAGGACGATAAATAGCTAGCATAGTTACAATACTCATACCATGCTAGCTATTTATCATCCTTAATTAAAATAGCTAGTTATGTGACTATTTATGGACTTTAAGAGCTTTCCAATCATACTTCTAAATTTTAGCTAGACTAAAATAACCCAAAAAACCTATTTTAGTTGGCTATTTTTGATTGAGTCACTTTAACCGTTCTCTTTATTTTAATGAAGCATTAATATTAAAATAATAGGAGAAATAGTTTGTCTTTATATTAAAATGATAGAAGCGAGAGTTTGTAAGGATTTTTTTAAATTATTTTATTTCAAATTAAAGATTAAAATAATATGAGAGAGAATTTGGCTACAATTTTCTTGTTCTTTATATTTAGCTAGAGTGATTTAAACTTTACAAAAGAGCTAACAATATGAAGAGTGGTTACAATTCATAAAAATTAAAAAGTCACATTATTAGCTATTTAAGGTAATGACATTTGATAGCTAGCATGGTTGGAATTGTTAGCTCTTTTGTAAAGTTTAATTACTTTGGTTAAGTATAGAGAGCAAGAAAATCCTTAATTTGAAAATTCTAATCAAACTTTCTCTCCTATTATTTTAATATTAACTCATTTAACACATTTTGGAATCAAAATTGAAATTATGATACATAAAGTTACTCTTGAATGAGTCCATGTTTATGATATTGTTTTCTTAAGTATAATTTATATATTGTGTATAATATTGAATGAGTCCATGTTTATGATAGATCGTATAAGTAGAATTTATATATTGTGTATAATCAAATTTTCTCCCTATTATTTTAATATTAATGCTTAGCTAACATAAACACAATCTCTTTCTAATTATTTTAATGTTTATATTTAACTAAAATAGAGAGAATGATTAGAATGATTTGCTAAAAAGTTACCAACTAATTTTTATTTTATTTTATTTTTTTGTTATTTTAGCAATTTAACTAACGTTTAGGCAGTCCCTTGGAGATGCTCTTATACAAAAAACGCAGTGAAAAAAAACCTATTTCGAGCATTAGACTTCTCACCTTTTTGTATTTCAATTTATAATGTCAATTAATGATACTATTGGATATATTTTTCAAATATAGTAAATAGTCATCAATGAATATTATTCATCACTTTACACATTTTGGGATCAAAATTGAAATTATGATATGTAAAATTACTCTTGAATCATGTTTATGATATTGTTTTTTTTAAGTAGAAATTATATATTGTGTATAATAATGAGTGTTTGACTTTAAAAAAAAAAAAACTATTTTATTTATATATATTACATTAATTAGAAATAATTATTATTTTACTAACATATTCTATATTTTATTTTAAATTATATGGTAAATTACCATCTATATATAATATAAAATATTTTATTTTATTTAAAAGTTATTAAAAATAATTGTATTTTATAGAAAAAAGTTTTTATCAAAATTATATTTAATCTTATCTAATCTAATTTGATGGTATATCAAACAAGGGATTATGTTGTATCTAATTCAATCCGATATGATATACCAAATGAAGCATATGAGTGTGTTTGGTGTAAAGGATTGGATTGAACTTTTATTTATTTAATTTTTTTTGACATGTGGATTGAACTATTTTCATGGAATTCAATTAAATTGGACTGGACTAAATTATTGTTATGATATGTTTAATATAGTTGAGATTGGATTAACAATAGTATTATCTCTTGTTCTGTGTGTATGAGATTGGACAAAAAATATTATATTTTACATTCAATATTAAAAAATTAATTATTATAATATTGGATTGAAATAAATTTTGATGAAAATATTTAAAATATTTTTGAAATAATTAAAATAATTTACAATTATATTTAAATAAAATAATATATATGTTTAATTAATATTAAACATATTATTTATAAATTTTATTATATATGTATTAATAAAATAATAAAATGAAAATACAATATGCATACATAGCAAATAGTCCCACACTGAACATCATGGGCTGACACAATGGTTGCACCCAACTTGCCTATGTTGTCAAAGGTAAGGTTCAAATTCATATAGCCGCAAAAATGTGGCAATTTTCCCACAAAGATGTGGGTAGACTTCTCATAATCCTGAGAATAGGCTTTCGGACCGTTCATTAATAGAATCTATCTATATGTCCTAGTAGACATTTGACTTAGTGGTATGAGATGTATGTCAAAAAAAAAAAAAAAAAAATAGCCCACGTTGATGGGACTAATTATCCAATCTTGTTAAGTGGCGAACTAGTGATTAGAACTAAAAACCTTCGAACGTGCACCGAACAGTGCCTTTGGCCAAAAATAAAAATGTATTTATCTTTAGACTGAATTGATATTAATAATGCTAATCATCTCAAATTAATTTGTGATAAATTAATTCATATAATATATGATAAATAAACATTAGTCTGTATTCTTATTCTCCTCGAAGTCGGGTTCTTATCATCATTGTTTTGGTTTTGGGTCTGGATTCACATTCGTAGTTGCAGGCTACTGTTCTTCGTACCGGCAGTTTACGTATCTTGACAAATTTTGGGTTGGGCATCCAACATTGGGCCTTTCCTAGCCCAATTCATTATCGTATTGGGTTTGAGAGTTTATTTGCATTCCACTTAAGATGTATGTATATGCACCCCGTTAAAGACGGTTTTAAAACATTATAAAAATATTACTTTTTTAATTTTATTATATTTGATCATATCCTTTGTAAATAAACATTATCAAAACTATTATTTAAAAAATATATAATAGTGTGAATTTACTACAAAAGTGTAACTATCGATACTCTCTATGTGTACACCTCATCAATTGTATGCATACCTAAATATATAGTAGCCTCTCTTTAAATGAGTAAATACAAAATCAAAAAATACAATAAATAATTTATGGTTTTTATAGTTTTTTTTTTTGGATAAATGGTTTTTATAGTATTACTTTTAACCATATTAAGAAAATTATCAACATAGGCTATAATAAACAAACTTATAAAAGCTTTTTTATCTTTTTTTTTTTTACAAAAAAAAAAATATAACCTTTAATTACCTCTCTTAATAAAATTAGATCCTCAAATCAAACTTCCTCTTTAAATGAAAAAAGAGTGTATCCCTTGATGAAATAACAACAACAAAAACAACAACTACAACAATAATAATAAGAATAATAATAAGATGCATCTTCGTCCGTACCAATAAGTTATAAATTGTTTTGTCATTGATTTGAATGTGTATTTATAAATTAATTTTGTGTCTAATCACAATTGAATTGGAGTCTTTGTTAATTAGACTCTTACTTCATGCTTTCAAGATTTTATTTATTAAAATGAGTGGCTATAATTTATTTATCTTTTAATATTTTTTTCGTTTCTACAAGTAATCATCAATCTTAAATATATTCATTATATGGTTCTTACTTGACTAATAACCCAAAATTTTAATAAAAACTAGTTGATATTTGGATGATTATTTTCTTTAAAATCAAAGCTACATGTTAGTTATTTCAATTTTACATCCTAGCTTTTGTTTTTGAAATATCATCTAGAATATATCTCCGTAAATTTAAATCATTGTTAAATTGAACAATCATTCTCTAACACCAAACCACATAAGATGACGATTAAATCTAAATTTATTCATCTTAATAAGATGAATATTAAATTGTGTTAACACATTAAAATGAAGAACTTTATACATTTGATTTATGTTACAAATTATTATTCATATCTTGACATATGGAAAAATTTGAATGGAGTGCACCCTCGAAGTAAAATAATATTAGAGTTATGATATATTTACAGTGCAAGGAATTGCAATGTTGGTGGACGGTTATAATAAAAGATTATCCTTTTAATTTTTAATTATTTTTATACGTTCCCGTACCTTTGATTTTGTAGAGCATTGGATATTAATCTAATAACTAATTTTCATTCCAAAACTATTATTGGTCCAAATATGAGCATTGTGACTTATATATATATTTGTATTTATTATAATCACTTTTTTTTTTTTTTTATGATCAATGTGTCATAATTTTTAAATTAATAGGATTGTTAATTGCAGTAATTCATTATATTCCTCTCTTTAAAATTCTTCTCTCTACTATTTAATTTAAATATAATAAATGATTGAGATTAATGATATTAAAGTTGAATGTACTAATAATATAAGTTATATATATACATTTATATATTATATTTTGTATTTTTGTTTGAGTATGAAGTTGATGTGCGACAATTGCTAATAAAATAAAATTCCTTCAAAATGTGAAGCTAAGGTGGTCTTTGACATCATTTTTTTAAAACTGTTTTTCATTTTTAAAAATAAAAAACGTTCGAAAATGTGTTTTTCAATCATTTTCCAAAATAAGTTTTCAAAAATGAAAAACATGTTTTAAAAAATGTACAGTAAAACTTAAAGTAAAAATAAAAAATGATTTTTTTTGTTATTTTCTATAATTTTTAAAAACAATTTTCTTTTATACAGTAAAACTCAAAAAAATAAAAACACTCATATCTAACAATCGTATTGTCATTTTTAAAAAGGGTTTTCATCCAAACATATTTTTAGTTTTTACTTATTTTTAAAAACGACACCTAATAACTTTTTATCATTTTTGTTTTCAAAACTTATTTTCAAAAATACTATCAAAAGTATTTTTTTTTAAATATCATTTTTAAAATATTTTTTATTTTTAAAAATTATTATTTTAAAAATATATCCAAACATATCAATATATATCTTAAATTTTGTCCATAATGAAGTTTGTGGAAGGACAGGCGTGTAAACAAGTCAACCTTTGAAGTTGAATGGAAGCACACGTAAGTCTTTTAAGTGGCGCAATTTGATTAGTAAAATAGAATATGCGGAGAGTCAAGTAGGAAGATTCGTGAACACATGCGCATCTTTCTTACTATATTCTTCATGCTCATTTTTGTTCTAAAAACGGTTTTGCTTTTAACCGAACTCAACTATATTTAACCCCTGTTTCAGTTCCTCAGCATCGCCATTTTTTTTCCAGGTACCTCTCTCTGTCTTCAAACATCGCTGCTTCGTTTATTTTTATGTATTGTGTCCGTATAGCAAACGATGTGGTGTTGCTTTTTTTTTTTTTTTTTTCGGGTTTGCATTTTATGGACCCTTTTGAGATTTATTGTTGTTTTAGTAGAATTCACATGAGAATTTGGTGTTTGCATCTGGGTTTGTGATAAAAAGTTGGGAAATGAAGGGACTTCTGTGGTTGGTTCGTTTGGTCCTGATTGATATTTGTATGGATGAAATTAGTTAATGGCTGATTATTTTTCGTCAAACTACTGCTTGATAATCTGAATCAATTCTCATTCTGTCAGTTGTTTTGAGAATAGTAATGTCTGGTTGGTTCCTTTTCTTGTCTGGAGCTAATCAATGAAAATTTCTTAATTTTGATTCCAAATGTTTTTGAGGCTCTGCAGCCCTTTTGCCCAAATTGTTAAATTATGTCACTGTTTGATCAGATAAATTGCTCAGATGTTTATGAATGTGACACTGAGATTTTCTTAATTATGCTTAGTTGGTCTTGCTTTGTTGGATTTGTTATCAACTTGTCGGTTTACAGCATTCCAGTTGCACATTCTGGTATAAAGTATGTCACCATATAAAACTGCATACCAGTTTCTCATTCTAGTTCGAACATGTGTACCGGCTTTTCTAGCTAGTGGGTATTAGTGTCTTTGTTTGCTTCATAATTGGAGATATAAATATTATTAAAAATTGTTATCATTCTGTGTGGTTCACTAGTAATTGTTTCTCAACTTAAAAATAATGCTAAATTTTCAATAAAAATTTATTTACAAGATTTGGGTTCAACAACTTCCTCTTAATGCATCTCTAGGAGCAGCTTACTTTCACTCAATTCCAATCATATCATATGTTTCGTCGTAATACTGTGGCTAAAATTTCAATTTATTTTGCAGTGGTGAAGAAACTGAGTAGAACAAGTACTTGCTTCTGGAAGACTTATTCCGATTGGTGCCAGCAAATTCTTGCTGGCAATCAATAAAATTAGTCTTCTAGTCGAATAGCTTATGTGTCCACAGAGTACATTGAATAGTAGTAAAGTCCTAGAGGGTGTACATGGGGTGCACGTGGTGCCTCATTCACCATTTGAGTTTAAAGAGATTGATCAACATGGGGACTTATCCACCTCTGAAAGAACAGCTATTGGAGCTAATCAACTTCTATTGATGCAGTAAGTGCAAAACTTTGTCCATGAAAGTATGCCTGCTAAAAGCACACTTTATATGGTGTCTTTGAAAAGTTATTTTATTTAAATACTTGAGATCCATTCTCATAGCTTTGGAGTTTGAGATATAAATGCAAAATCAGTTTGGAATTCACAATAACATATCGCTTACATGTTCTCCAGACGAGCATGGCAGCAAAGACCAGCATGTTTGAGGCCTATTCAATGTAGTCTTAATGGTAATATTCTGATTAATTCTTTTCCTTTTCCCTTGGTGTGCATTCATATTTCTTTCACATGAATCTATGTTATTTCTTTTGTTAGGTGATCAGCATATATTTGAAACGGTCGCCAATGTGCTAACATCAATTCCGTTTATTGCTATTGGACTCCAGACACCAAGGTGATATTCCTGTGTGATTTACTTGTTAAATTCGATAACAGTCTTATATTCCTATTGTGTCTGAGCTCTTACTCTACACGGGGTGCATGCAGGAAGAATCTAAACACCACGCTGTATGCTAATTCATTAATTGGTGTTGGAGTTGCATCTAGTGTGTATCATTCCTCGAGAGGAAAGTTAAGGAAGTATTTGAGATGGATTGATTATACGATGATAGCCACAGCAACGGTGGTGAGTAAAAAACTGTTGAATGTTATTGAATTTTTTTTTTTTTTTTAAGAGGGAGAGAATCAATTCCATGGTTTAGCATGAGTAAGTTCTTAACTATAGATGTGGATTTGGATCACTAAGAAGTTAAAACCAATAAGTATATCTAGTAACATAGATATTGCCTTGACAATCTCTCTTCTAATTATCCAACAGTTCTACCATCATTGATTACTAAAAAATGACTGCCAAAATTAATGACAAAATGAAATATCGACGACGAAAACTAATTGCTCATGGAGCTGTGCACAGTATATCATTTGTTCGCCTGCTTACCTTTTGCTTAAGTCTTCTCAGTTTTTCTCTAAAATATTAAAAATCTAAACTGAAGAAACTTTATGCAGTGTCTGTCAAGGGCCCTTAGAGATGAAAATCCGAAGTTTTTAATGGCAGCGTCTGCATTGTTTCTACCAATCCAGCCTCTGATGGTTTCAGCTGTTCATACAGGAATGATGGAGGTAACCAGCTAGTTCTTGACTCAATTTTGTAGTGTCTTCTATAAATAAGTCATTTTTTCATATATGAACATTTATTCGGGATGCAAAACTATGCAATTTTGTAGCATAATTTAGAGAAACAACTGCACAAGTTGTTGAAAATCTAACTTGACATTCTCTTATTAATGAAGGTTTATCTGCCACTCTGATTATAACTGTGTGCATGTAAGATAGGCAGTATCCTTGCAGAATTTCAGCATTCTAAGTTCTATTGGAGACATCTACTATTAAAGAACTTTTGTAGATTTTTAGGTCTAAATTTGCGCGGTTTTTCTTTTTCTTTTTTTTTTTTCCTTTTTGATATTTAAATTTGTACAGTTTTTCTGTGCCTTGATTTTGGTATATGGGTCATTATCATTGGCCAATAACTGTTATAGTCTATGAATAACTCCAGCAAATACATACCCCTCTCCCTTCTGTCAAACCTGTGATTCCTTGATGAGTGCAGACTTTTGATCTTAGGTCTCATGACAAGCCATAATTTTCACTATATTTACATATTTGAAAATTTCCATTTACCATTCACGTATTTTTCCAACCAGTTACCTTCTTTTTGATGTCAGTTTCCAGCAATTAATAATCAACTTCAATATGATTTTACTGGTAACTTGTGCTATAAACAAGTGACTTTGTCACCTTGCAATGCACAACTTAAATATAAAGTAAACAGTACAAAATTAAACTGTCTTCTATTTAAAACAGGCAGCATGTTGCTGCAATCAATGAAGCCTATGGAATGAGGCAAGACAAATTTTTCCTTTATACCAAACAGAAAACTTACAAGTAAGGAAACGGAAAACAGACTATATTGGTTGCGATGCGATATTTTAAGAATATCGTGCAATCTATTATACATGCCATTTACCTGCTGACAATTTGTAGTTCTCTTCAGTATTATGTTTTGAACCGCTGTTGGAATATATGGAGTGACCTTTTCTGAGTTAAAGCAGTTGTTTCACGCGGAATAATTTTCTGCCATTTATCCATTCCAGGTAGCATTTGCCAAAAGAGCCGTAAAAGATCCGAAACTAAGAATGGCACACAATGTGCATAAGATGTCATCATTGTTAGGAGGTGTTTTATTCATTGCAGATGATGTATTTCCTCAAACTCCATTCCTTCATGCTGCTTGGCATCTCGCTGCTGCTGTTGGTGTCGGCACTTGTAACAAGCTTCTGGAGTAGTGTATATGTATATCTCAGGCCAATTCCTTGTTTGTTATTACCATTCATTTATGAAGAAAAGCTGCAACCATTGCTGCATTGTCCTATGTGCCACCAGAATTACTTGAGGGAGAAGAGAAGAAATTGGTGTAATGGATCAGCATATATTTTTCAGTCCATAATTCAACCCCAATTGGGTTTCTCATTGTCTTCATGTCCATCCAATGTGAAGACTAAATATGTATTTATTATGGTCACCATTGTATTTACGCAACTTGAACTTAGAACATAATGTATCCTGCAGAACTGTAGTTAGTATATGACTTGAATTTGATGGTGCAGAACTTAGATTTAATGACATGAATATGATGCCAAGTTTATTCGATGAACTCAAGTTTAATGAGCAAACATGAATAGCACAATCAGTCCATATAATCTTGTTGATCTTAACGCTTTGTTTGTTGTATTTAGTGAAATTGAATCGGAAAATACAGTCTTTTATTTGGTGTAGATTAGATTAAATATTTTTTAATTGATTTATTATTTTTCAATTTTTTAACTACATAAATGAAAATTGTTATGAATCATTTTATGATTAACTAAAATTATTTACAAAAAATATTTGATAAAAATTTGATATTAATAATGTTATGAAACATATTTTAGTAAAATAATTCTTGTAATATACTTTTAAATAAGATGAAAAAAATATATATATTATACATTAGTATAGCGTTACGCTAGAATAACATAAAATCCGGACATTAAATGTGATTTCAATATTTAACAATCAATTTTCACTCAATTCAAGGGTTATTAGTTTTGAACTCATTCATCTTTTCTACCCTTGGATTTAATAAAAGCAAATGAATAGATATCGAAGTTAATTTTTTAAGTCAAGATTTTAAGTTATTTTATCCTAACCCATTAGTAAAATATAATTATTACAAATTACAGATGATAAAACAAAATTATTTTTAGTTAATATATTAATATGTGAAAATAATTTTTTTAATAAAATATAATATCAAAAATCATTTTAAATAAATTTAAATAATTATAACATAAAATAAAAAATAAAAAATACAAAGAAAGCAAAGGGAGACTGTCCAATTCAACCACAATACGATGATGGGCTATACAAATCTCGTAACCGAACGGTTGAAAATTATTATTCCTATCGGAGCAAAGCAACATGGCGAGCACCAAACACTGGATTACAATTTTTAATGTCATGTTTTCTCTCATCTTCCCTCCAATACGGTAATCCAATCACGCCCCAACTGCACAAACCCCCAGTACAAGATGACCTCATCGGTCAACACAGTGACGGAAATCAGCTGCAAACTATAGAGTAATAAGCATCATCATTATTGAGCGGTAACATTGTCGACAACATCCAACATAATTTTGGAGGCGCAAAACAACTTGATCATTGTTTTGGAAAACAAAGAAATACTAATTAGATAAGAATTACATTGCTACATTTAAATATGAATTTTCACTTTTTTTCTTCTTTTTCAAGCTTGTAATTCATCTTCACTATTGATTAAAAAGATTGATCCACGTCAACAATGCACATCCATATATTTTCAATATTTTAAAATTTTAATTTAATAACAATTAAATAAATAAATAATTTTATATTATGAAAGAAAAGTGACACATGTTAAAATTCTTTTGGTTTGCATTATTTAATTTTTTTAAAAAATTGGGAGACATGTGTTACTTTCGTATTGACAGATAAGTTGAGGTTAAATTGTTAATTTTAAAAGATTAAAAAGTAAACCAGTACTTCAATAATGTCTTAAGATGTTAATGGTAAAATGAGTTTTCTATGTTTTCTATTGCCGTTGACCATTTAAAATCTAATTGTAAGGGCCAAATTATTTAATTTTTTGGAAAAATTAGAAATCATTGATTTAAAATGCATTCATGTTTAAAAAAAAAAAACAAATATTTACACAAAACATAAGGATAAAAATGAAATTTATCTTAATGATAATACAATGATAACATATCATCATATAGACCCTTAAAACATAGTTCAAACACATATTAGCCAAGATTAGAAAACATTTAAATCTCAAGTAATGATTGTTGAGCATGCGTTCTAAATGGGTTGCTTTTTTCTAAGAGAGAGAGAGAGAGAGAGAAAAAGCGTGTTTGTAAACGGTATGGATAAACAAGGGGTGTGAAAGGCACAAGACAAGGTAAAGTTGAACAATAAATGGACATAAATAGGGGTGAAATGCAAAGTGTAGGAGGCCAAGAGCTCTCTTTTCTTCTATAGTATGCGTCAGTATGCAACACTTTTTTATGTTATATTATAGTCTAGCTTTGTTTTTATACAACTCCACGCCTCCCTATGCTCTACATGTTTCCCAGAATTCCACGCTTCCTGTAGCCTCTTGGCCCGCCTTTTCTTTTTGCTCCCTCTCTCTCTCTCTCTCTCTTTCTGTACTTAGTACGTTTGTGTTTTGATTCTCATAATATAGCAGCTGTAGCAGCGTGGTCAACTTCTCTGCCATCCGTTGCTCCTTTTCACTTTCTTGTGTCCGTTTGATACCAATTATACCACTATTTCGTCAAAAGTTGCAGCGGCGCAGTGGTAAGCGTGCAGCTGCACACCCACTTCTCTCTTACGACGTGGGTTAATTCGACATCCTGTGACAGCAGTGGTTGTTTCTCCCTCAGTCCCCCCGTTACGTGAATCATTCTTCCATCTGTATATGAGTCTGTATCATTAATATCCGATTTCATTTAATGTCAGTTATTTTTTTGGATCAATTCCAGTAATACGATGTAATAAAAAAAAATTATACCATTATTTCTTTTCGCTACTTTTTCTCTCCCATTTTCTAAGGAATTAAAGACAGGAAAATTAGAGCTCTACCTAAACATTAATATCAGAACCACCACTCTCTTTCTAACATTCTTTGTCACCAAATAGTGAGACTCTACACTATCATGCATATAAAAATGTTGGGATTCCTTTCATATATGGATAAAGGATACTTGCAAAAAGCTATCATAGTCATTCTGAACACGTCAATTTTTCATGTCTATTCACTAACAATTTAGAAAGTAATCCCTTGAAAGTCCATGCACCCAAAATTATTTCATGAGATAAATAGAAGCTGGAGTGAGGTGGGACCAGGCTTTTAAACTGATCTCCTACTATTTATTGTCTTCATTTCCAGCTGTAGCAACTCAAGTAACCCACCATTATATGTCTACTAGTTAACCACAAAGCAACTAAGAACCTGAATTTCTGGGCTTCATTTCTATGGGTCGTTCTCAACTCAATGACCTTAATATGTCTTCTTCTTCTTCTTCTTCATCACCAACTACAGCCATCAGGCCGCCCTTGACTCGAAGTCTTAACACTTCCCTTCCCCAAAGCACAAGTCTCTCACTATGTAACCATCAAGGTTAGCTTTGATTTTGTTTTTGTTTTTGTTTTTTTTTTTTTTTTTGTTATTACAATTATTTTCAGTTATCTTCCATTGTTGGAACATGGTTGCAGCTGTTCATTGAGAATTCAAGAACCGTAATGTTATATGTTTGCATTCTATTTGGCGCAGCTGATGGAAGTGAGCAAAGTAGGACAGAATTCAATGGTAGTTCAAGGTGGAATCCAACACCAGAGCAGTTGCTTGCCCTGGAAGAAATGTATCGACAAGGAATACGTACACCAAGTGCTGACCAAATCCAACAAATCGCCACACAGCTTCGTAGGTTTGGTAAGATTGAAGGAAAGAATGTTTTCTATTGGTTTCAAAACCACAAAGCCAGAGAACGGCAGAAACGCCGCCGCCAAAAGGAGACGATGAATCCTGAAGAAAAACAACACATTGATCCTGGAAATAGCTCTCCAGAATATAAGAAAGAATCAGGTATTACCAAACTAATACTACCAATTTTTAATGCAGTCCACGATTATATCATGAACTCTAAAACCAACCATTGTGTTTAATAATTTCTGAGCTGTGTTTGTAAAAGAGAAAATTACATTTCTGTGCTGTGTTTGTGAAAGAGAAAAGTTCATTTTTTGATGATATTTCATTAATGGTAGAATCATTGAGATATGAGCTGCAATTTGGTGTTGTGTTTTGATTGGTTTTGAATAGGTTTGAGAAAGACAGGTTATGAAGTTGAACAGACAAAGGACTGGGCACCATCTTCAAACTGCAGTAAACATGCAGAGGTCAGTACAAGGAAATTTTGTCTTCTTTTTCATGGTTTAACATTACATATGACTAAGCAGAGATACCCAAAAGAAGATTAGAAGACCATAATAAGATATCATAGTTTGATCAAAAGGTCAAAAGAAAGTCAATACAAAAGCAGTGAAAAGACTCAGGGAACAAGCTTGAGCTTTTGTATATACGTTATGTTGGAAAAAGAAGTGGTTCAAAAGCCGCTTTCTTTACTTTCTGCTGGGCCTGTTGTTATGAGAAGAGTTTCATAATTTATTGTTACAAAATGCGAATTAACAACTCAGCTTTGATTGCCTTTTTTTTTAAATAGGAATCTATTTCAATGCACAGAGGAGTACTACTAGCAGCAGAAAGTGCTATTGGACCACATGGGTGGTTACCATTTGATGAGAAGGAAGTACATCAGAGAAAGAGATCATCAATTAGCATAGTAGAACATATGAACGCCACGTGGCAAACATCCTCCTCCTCTTCCTCCAATCTCATGGGCACCATCACTGCAACTTCACTAGAAACCAAGTTTCTGTTGGAACCCTATTTTGAGAATTTCAACAATGTTGTAGACTATGATGACAACAGAGAAACTCATACACTTGAGCTCTTCCCACTTTGCAGAGATCATGAAGATGGAAACAACGTTAAAGCTACTGCCAAGAAAGACACAGAAACATTGCACATCGAACCCATAAATGCCCACTTCACTCCGACCCAGTTTATTGAGTTTCTTCCTCTGAAGAACTGAAGAGAAAAACAGAAAAGGCATGCAGAGAAGAGCCATGTGATCATAAATATCACAAGTTATTAATTTAATGAGTTGCTGGCTGTTGATTGTCTTAAATGGTTAATTAAATGAATTTTACTTTGTCATTTTGTTGGAAATTGGGACTGTTTTATTCCTGATTGTATCATGTGCATGAAGCCAACAGTAGGATATATATAAAGACGCATAGTCATGTAAAGGACGTTTGCCTAATATATATATATATATATTAAACCAATGAGTATAAAGTTGGTTTCATTATTAATTTCTCAAAAGAATGTGATGCAGCCTCATCTGTTATCACAGGCCTATCCATTTTCTTGACCTTATTTGAGCAAATGAGAGAGACAGAGAGATGGTGATGGAGACTTGGAATTCGAGAAGAGGATGTGAAAGACTTTGATGTTGAAATAACCTAGAATTTGGACTGCAAATGTGTAGGGTTCTATATATGTGGAGAAATATGCTAAACCTGTGTATGTTCAATGTAATATTTATTACCTTTGAGCTTATTAACATTAAAACATCAACATATTTTTTTGTTCTTTTCATTCTGTGGAAAGAAGGAAAATCAATATCACGTCAGGTTGCAGGCACATTTTAATAACACTAAAAATAAAATATGGTTTGCTTTGACGAAACCAGAACCTCTCAAATACTAGCGAATACTAACATATTTTTTAGGATCAAGCAACTTAATTTTTATTAATCATATATAAGTCTTAAATTTATACAGAAATTTCATAGATAAATAAGAATTCAAAATAAAAACTAATAAATTATTAAATAAGATTAAATCTAATCTAATCATATTTAAATCTAATTTCTATTCCTTATTCAAATTCAAAACTAAAACTAATATTTATTATGAAAATTAAATAAGATAAAAAAAAGGATTGTACACATCATAGATTGCTAGTTTATATTTTCAATTTGAAATCGGATGGCTTTGAATTGAAATAATGTATCGGAATCAAAATAAGTTGTTTACTTAACAGTAAGAATCAGAATCGAAATCAAAATCAACAATATTCCAATTGAATTGTTTACTTTGTTTTGGAATATGAATGAATTGATTACAAGTTACAAAAATATCATTTATTAAAATTATGCATTAATTATAACGGGTAAAATAGTATTTAAGATGCAGTACCATTGTTTTTTTTATATAACTCGTCATAATAGGCTATAAAAATGAACTTTCTTAACAATATTATAGTAGTAAGCATATTGTGTATCTTTTTTTTTTTTTTTTTTGAATGAACATATCATGTATTTATATTATATATCAAATCATAGATTTTTTTTTTTATATAAAATATTAAAAAAATAGTTTTTTTCTTTTAAAAAAAGAATGGCATAAGAGATTTTTTACATTAAATTTGGGAATATGAATGAGATTCTCAAGTGGATTGGAGGGAATGAAATTCTCATTTTATAACCCCAAATTGATATGGGACTCACATTTTTATTCGCCTTAGGGAATGAATTTTAAATAAGTAAGCACTATTAATCAATCTCATTCGTCATTTTCATTCTTTAATCCATAAAGTAAATATACCATAAATATACTTTATATAAATTCCTCTTAGTATGCTTGCACGGAAGTGGATCAAAGTGTTTACTCTAATAAATCACTTGTCAAAAATCAAATGATTACAACTAATCAAAAGAGTAATGGTTCGATAGAGAAGCATACCGTGTTCATAATAAGCCGAAGATTTAATTTAATTATTTTTTATATGAGATTGAAAGTTGTAACACTACTACATAAAGCATGTTAGAAATCCATCATTAGCAAATAGAACAAAATTTTCTCAAAAAAAAAAAAAAAAAACAAATAGAACAAAATAGTACAGTTTAATTTTTTATGAACTTTGTATTTAAATCGCTTGAAGCCAAAATGAAGACCACATCTCCCCTCATGAGAAAATCTTCCAAAAAATTTTTGGCATTGAAGTGAGTGTTAAAGGAATGGTGAGATGACAAAAAGTGTGCGTGAAGAACATGCGGAGCATTCCACTGTAGGAAACTGTTTATTATGAGATTAGCATTAAAAAAAAATGGATAATCTCAAAAAACTCATTATAACTTATAAAAATATCTATTTTATCATCTATGGTTTTATTTTTATCAAAAATCCCCCCTGACGTTAATAAAAATATTTAAAATATCCCTTAAAGTTGTGTAAAATGATGATAATACATCTGATAATCACAAATTAATGATGAAGTTATAGAAGGTAAAATGTTCATTTTATGTTAATTTTTTAATATACGGGGAGATTTTGAATAAAAATGAATCATAGTGGTAAAATGAATATTCTTACAAACTATAATGAGTTTTTTTGAATTATCCCACAAACAAATTATAATGTCATCTAATCTGTCATCTCTGAATATGGTCTCCATTAGTCTCAACAAGAGTTTAACATTTTTTCTTCATTTTGTTTTCTTTTGTTTTTATTTCTAACACAAAACTCACCAACTGTAAGGTGTGTGTGTGTATCATGTGCCACTCCCATTTAGTTTTACGTCTCACCCTAAGGGTTGAGTTCGAGTGCTCTTACCCACAAGTTTAGGCAATTTCCTAAAAAGTGTTATTAATATGTTGATAGTTTTCTCACTATGTGTGGATCGTTCTCTCCCACTTATTCGAGAATATAGATCCAAGTTGTTTCGTAAGAGTCCTATATCTAGAAGATCCTGATAGTTGTAAAAATATACTTGTAATATCGAATTTATATATATATATATATATATATATCATGAATGGTTTCAATCTTTTATTTTAATTTTTCTATAGGCAGTGATTATAAATTTTACAAAAATAGATTCAACATTCAAATTATTACACAAAAGAATGTCTTACTATCTTGAATTTCTTACACTAAGTGATGAGATATATCAACAAACTGGAACACAGCTTGCTTAATAAATGTGGAGACAAAATAAGACATGTAAGGCTCTGTGTGTGTGTATCTGCACTCATTTTCTGTCATATTCAAACGAACCAAAAGCCATTTCGAAGATTGACTACCCTAGTTAACTCTTTGTCGTTTTACCTCTCTTTCACTCACACCACCTAGCCAGACGCCAAGACACTCTCACTACCAAACATACAATTCTTATTGATTTTATCACCTGCCAAATTATAAGAATCAACTTCCTTGACCCCACTGTGAAATTGGCTGAATGTAGTCGGTTGAAATGATTTTAGAAATTTAGAGAACAAAAAAACAATAAAAAAAGATTCTTTTTTCAAACAGTTAATAATTTTATTAGAAAATTAATTAATTAATTCTCCACTGAGACCCCTTAATGTTTGGTTTATTATTATTATTATTATTATAAAATCATCATAAACATTATTCAAAAAAAAAAAAAAAAAAAAATCATCATAAGCAAAAGAGGTAACAGTGGTCATATGCTGCTCTTCATAAATTAAAATCCAAGCAAGAGAGAGAGAGAGAGAGAGAGAGAGAGGGGTGGCAATGCCAACATATTATATAGAAGCACTGAAACTTTTGCAGGGTTGCATCACTGCAGTTTGTGTCTGTCCCTGAGCTGATACAATAATGATAGATAAAGAATTCAGAGAAGGAGGACTGAAAAAGAGAAAACAACAGTAGTGATATAGTAAAAATGCTGTGAGTGGTACGTACCTACAACTACAACTACAGCTACAACATTGCGAGTTACCATAACCGACGCTTATTGCCGAGGCAACCAACCATTCCATTCCCTCAGCCCCCTCATCTTTTCAATATCCAACTCCAACGTAACACTCCATCTCTCTCTCTCTCTCTCTCTCTCTCTCTCTCTCTTTCATTTTTTTTTAATCCTTTGAAAAATAAAATAAAAATCCATCCTCTTGCTTTCTTTTCTTTTGTTATTCCTTCCACTACTTGTATGTATCACTATTACTTCTCTTACTGTTTGTTTGTGTTCAATAAGACAACTATCAATTCAACTCACTCGTTGTGATCCCAACATTTACTTGAAAGCTCCAATTCGATCCCTATATTCAGTTTCAATCGGACCAGAATCAAATATTATAATCTAAACTTTTGGTTCAAATTTGAATTCTAAAATAAATGGTTGAGATAGGACTGAACTTTTAATCTTCAGGTACAAAAAGGGGTTGGAATAGATGTAAAACCCATTTAGAAATAATTTACTTCTAACTAATAAATTATAAATTTCATTATTTTACTGGTTTTGGTAAGATTACCTAATAAGAATCTTCAATAACCATCTTTAGATTGATTGTAAGATTTTTCAATAATCACTTTTACAACCAATACAAAAGTTATTATTAAAGAAACTGATTTAAGTAATTTTATCAAAATCAATGAATTAATAAAACCCATAAATTACTAGAGTTACGACTCAACGAATAGTGAGTTGTGTCAATTTGAACAGTTGTGGCTTGCTGTAAAATTGTACCATGTTTGAGATTCTATGGTTTTAAGTCTATAGGTTTCCAATTGGTTGTCTTCAAAATTCTTTGGGGTGCGTTTAAAATCATTTTTAAAATGGTAATTTTAAAAATTAGTAACATGTTTTAAAAACAAAGTTTTTGACAATATATAATATTTGATAGGATGTCTTAAAAATTATTTTAAAAAACATAAGATAATATAAATATGTTTAGTATTGTTTTTCAAAATAGTGACGTTAAGCTTCCCAAATAATTTATTTAAATCTATACTAAAATTATGTGACATATGAATTGTTAAGATCCTATTAATTATCACATCATTTTATGATTTATAAAATCTTGACAACTCATATATTACATCATTTGAATATGAATTTAGATAAAATATTTAAAAGTCTACTATCACTCTTTAAAATGAGTCAACTGATTGTTTAAAATGATAAGTAATGATTTATTTTGAAAACATGTTTTGGAAATAATGAAAAATATAAAAAATATATATGTATATCTTTTTCACTTTTTAATTATAATTTTTTAAAAAATGTTGTCCATTTTCAAAAACTTACTTTACAAGACATATCACCAAATTTATTCTCATTTTTTATTTTTTAAGATGAAAAACTATTTTAAAAAAATACATCCAAACACCGTCAGTGTACATGCTTTTGTCTAAACACAATGCTTTGAACTAGTTGAAAAAATGTCTTTGACAACATAAAAAAAACATGTTCAAAAACACTGTTCGAATCCTGTTTCGTAACATTCCAAAGGGGTCATCTATTAACATTCATCGACCTGTTTGCATTATCCACCGGAGGGCATGACCATGACCATCCATTTCCCTGTTACAAGCAGAAACATTGCTTGATGACAAATATTTCAACAGCTTAAGTTTCTAAATATTGACGCTTGATTGCAGACCATCTGACTACTTAAAATATTTACAATCAGAAGACTAAATTTTTCAAATCAGAGAATTGACTAGATGAAACAACATTATTGTTACTGCCGTATAATTCTTTCTTTTATTTCACCTCAAGCTTTAGTCCTGTGATACACAGACAACATAATTTAGGTGCAACATTCTTTGACATGCAAATCACAACTGTGGTATAACTCTTATCATAGATCAATCATGCAGGATCAAGATGCATAAAGCGGCTCTGGTTCCACTTTTCTTCTCATCCTGAAAGAATCCAAGGAGAAGAGTCACACTAACCAGAATAAAGCAGAACACAAAGAAACTGAATAATTTAGAATTCATATGAAAGCAAGTCTACAGATCTTGATTGTCGAGGTCTGCAGTTCTAAGTCCATAACTTGTTTCATGGCCATTACAGGCCATATAATGTTATAGCCTTTTTTAACTAAAAATTATGGATAGAAGAATTCAGCATATCTGTAATTGAATGCAGTGCTTATTGACAATGAGTTGTAAAAACTGTTAGACTATTAAACTTCATATACCACTAAATCATGATTTGCCCCCAACACAAGCCAAGAAGATGAGTGAGGAAAACCTTAACTAACGATAGTTTAAGCAGACAAAGAATATGAAGTATGTACATGACAGTAATATATAAAGTATAGACCACCAGAAAGCAATCAAGAATAACTAACAATAGATCAACATGAACTAAGTACATGCCACGTTCTACATGATGTACTAGTCTATAAAGTATCTTGCCAGATCTCCATGAAACATTTCACTAGCATACCAAGTAAAAGTAAATCAAATATAGATGCTCCAGATCCCTAAGCTAATAAGCGATATGTAAAAAGGTTACAAAGTAATATAGTTGGTTAATTTATAATTCTACCCATCAATAGAAAAAAGCAAACAGACTGTGTACTCACCAATTCTCTGGAGCCCATTTACAACCATCAGTATCTACCACATGCAAACTGTAGGCATGCCTTGATTTTGAGGACTGATTTTCAAAACTGTATCAAAGCACATATAAATAAACATAGGAAAGTGAGTTTTCCAGCTATTCATCTAAAACTTTTAAGTTTGTAAGCTACAAAGAATTTTTCAATCCCACCTCCGATGAATGAGATCACCATGAATGATAACCAAAGACCCAGCTTTCACTTCAATGGGAACAAAATCCTTTTGGTCATAGGTCGGTGAAGGCCGATCAAAGTAAACCCCATTTTCACCCCTAAGAAACCTTCTAACAAGGCCATCTGAGACAACATTAAGCGTTAGAACATTAGAAAGCAAATAAATATTGGTATAGTTTCTTAAGCTCTCGTGTAAATAGAAAAGAGGTATAAAGGAAAATCTACTTTTTTGGGATCCAGGAATTGCCCAGAGGCAACCATTTGTTATTGTTGCATCTTCCAAAGCCAGCCACAGCCCCGTGCAAGTTGTTGGTTCAGTATAAAGAAATGAGTTATCCTGGTGAGGCACTACTTCACCTCCAATTCCCGGTTGCTGTCAATAAGATTCTCACATATTACTATATTGGTGGAATATTAGGAAAACATGACAACACATGCTGAATATGTTTGAAACAGCCAAAGTTGATTATCACAAAACTACATATCTCAACTCAATCGTGCTGAACCCTCAAACAGAAATGAAGAGTTCATTTTTATCCATTCAGTTTTGTCTTAGAAGAAATACCAGCTATACTCTGGAACTGCAATACATGATGCAACTTCAAAAATTGAAAAGCACCCAAAAAAAGGGGGCAGAAAAACACACAGCAGTTACACAGATATAACAGAATCAGGTTAAAGAACAGATGGCCACCACAATATTATATATCAGGAAGGTCTCACATACAAAATCAGTTAGTCATATTCTCATATTCATAATATGCCAACATCAACAACAACCAAAACAAAAACTGCAACAAAGAGCATTATACCACGAAAATCCTTACTAAAAATTGGATATGTAGATTTAGCAGCTACATGATGACCACGATTCATCTGCAAACTATCAAAGGTATCTTATTTCAAAAGATTTGGGTACTGAACCATATCATAGTCTTCAAAAGTTACTTCGCTGCTTTGTGAATGACAGCCTGTCCACTTTCTGTCTTTCTTCTTTTTCTTAAATGGAATTTCTCAGTAACCGATCACAGAAACAACGGCAACTCAGATGAAATAAGCCTTCTTCCTTCAAGAGAGCTAGCTAAATGGTACAACTCATTACATTAACTTATATAATGAAGTAACACAGTTTGCTTCATCTAACTTTCACATCCACATGACATGTGCTAAAATTATTAGACACAAGTTCTATCACAGACAATTAAAATGCAGAGCAACATAGATTGCAAACACCCAAATCAGGAGCAAACTGGTTTAAGAAAAAGGAAAAATTTATGAAGAAAAACTTCAATTTCTTAATCCACAAAAGGAATACCTTAAATATGTACATTGACTGAATGACCGCAGGCCTTTTGTAACCCAAAGAGCGCAGCAAATTACAGAATTTCTCAGAGGAAGAAAACTTCTTAAAAACTGGATCTTGCTCATGTAATGCTGCATCAAATTACCCCAAGCACAGAAAGTTTAGTTTCATTCTGATACAAAGTAATCATTACAATCAACATCCCAACAAGAAAAGCATCCAATAACATGGTAGTAATGTGAGATAAAAATGCTTTGACAATGTACCGTGCCCAACTTTGTTAATGGAGAGTTCTTTTGGTTGCTTTAAGTTTCCATCATCCCCGAACGCTTTTTCTGCAAACAATGAGGAAGAATCAAACATTAGCAAAGCAATCTATCACTACCTCTATAATGAAGCCAAGACATTCGAAAGCATTTAAATAGTAGTTTAAAAGTGCACTGCCCTAAATCTAAATTCAATTATAAAACAACAAGTACCCAATACGTGGACTTCTCCAATAGGGATATGATCCCTAATGCTCCACATAGGATATACGAAATTCATGTATATATATACATAGTAGGAAGTATGATCCAATATAAACAGTTTAGCAACAAATTCCACTCAAATCCATTACTTAAATTAAATCTATGAAGTCAATGACTTTTTAAATACATGTAGATTTCACTGGATTCCATATAAATCTAAACTGCATATACCTAAACTTTAATGGATTTCATATAAATTTAGATTCAATACACCTAAATTTCAATAGAATCCATTTAAATTTGAATTAACTACACTCAAACTTTTAAAATGTTTTAAATTTCAATGAATTCTAGATTGAATCCATCTACCTAAGTTTCACTAGTTTTTTAGTTTAGTAAACAGGATGGTTTTTTACCCGCATAAATACTTAATAAACTAAAAATAAAAATGGGTCCTAAAACTTAAAGTGGTTTCGTTTTTACTTTAAGAAATATATGAATAGAGAGAAAAGGAGAAAAAGAAAAAGGTACCTTCAAAGAAAAACGAAATATTCTCAGCGCTTTCATAGAAATAATCGTCAGTCAACTTTCGCTGTTACAAAAACAAACCAACCCAAAAATTAAAACAATAAGTAAACAAACAAGAAGATACAATTGATATGTATAGAAAAAAGAGGAACCTGGTTCTTGGTAGAGAAAATAGAGACGGTGGAGTAGTCAAAATCGTGAAGCAATTGGTCCATTCGGTTTCGCATGGAATCAATCTCTTGATGGTCAGTAAATGATTCTATCACCACATACCCTACAATTACGAAATTTCGATTATTACACAGCATCAACAATTACAATAACAAAAAGATACATTAAAAAAAGCAAAAACATGAAGAACCTTGAGAGTTGAAAGAGTCGAGGCTGTCTGAACTCAGATTTCCGACGAGTCCCATGCTGTTCTTCTTGTCTGTCTGGTCAAATCTTAAGACTTCACGCTACTATTATTTATCTTGTTCCATTTCTGATTTTCCTTTTTTTTTTTTTTTTTTTTTTTTGCCCTTTTTTGAATCCTTTTCTTTTTGGGATAATCCTAATTTCGCTCCTGTAGTTTGATGAAATAGTCAAAATCCCCCCTTACTTTAAAAAATCGCTAATATCTCCTCTTTTGATTTACAAAATGGATAAAAAACCCCCTCTTGTTTATTAAAATATCCAAAAAAACCCCTTACCATCAATTTGGACGTTAAAAGTCAACAGTTGACCGTTAAAATGAAAGGGCAAAACTGTCCAAGTGAAATAAAATATAAAAAATATAAATATTTAATAAAATAATAATTTAATATCTAAAAAATTAAAAAACATCTCCATCGTCCATCTTAAAGATGGACGGTGGAGATCAAAACTATTTAAAAAAGTTTACTCTCTCTTCACTTCTCACACTCTCTTTTCCTCTCTTTCTTCTTTTTCTTCTTCTTCCTTTCTCTCTCTCTCTCTCTGCTTCTTCTCTTTTCTTCTTCTTCTTCTTCTTCTCTCTCGGCAGTACCCTCGAAAACCCATTCCGACGAAAACCCGATTGGTTTTTGACGGAAACCCAAATGGGTTATCGACGAAAACCTAACGTTGGAAACCCGATGGGTTATCGACGGAAACCCAGCTCTCTGGGTTTCCGACGCTAAAACCCAGATCGGATCTGGGTTTCCGCGTCGAAAACCCAGATCCGATCTGGGTTTCCGACGTCGAAACCCAGATCCGATTTGGATTTCCGATGCGGAAACCTAAATCCGATCTGGGTTTTCGACGCTGAAACCCATATCCGATCTGGGTTTTCGACGAAACCCAGATCCGATTTGGGTTTCCGCGAGGAAACCCAGCTTCGATTTGGGTTTCCGCATCGAAAACCCAAATTCGATCTGGGTTTCCGCGGAAACCCAGCTTCGATCTGGGTTTTATCGAGATCTGATCTGGGTTTCCGCGTTGGAAACCCAGATCGGTTTCCGGTGCCGGAAATGGTTGATGATGTTGTTTGTGTTGTTGCTGTTGCATTTGATGATGGATTGGTTGAGTAGAGATGAGGGAATGTGTCTGGGTTGGTGTATTAGTTGAGTAGAGACGAGGGAATGTGTCTGGGTTGGATGATGATGGACGGTGATAGTGTCCTGGACAGTCATAGTGTTGAGGGGCAGTTTGGTCTTTTCACTCATTATTATAGTTAGAAATCAACTTTCACTAACAGAGTTAACAGAAGGGGTAAAATAGGATTTTCAGAAACTACAGGAGGTAATTAGCGATTATGTTAAACTATAGGGGGGAAACCAGGATTATCCCTTTCTTTTTTCCGGTAGAACAAATTTTATATTTTTGCACTTATATTTTTAACTATGTTTCATTTTCGTCTCTAAATTTTGAAAAATATTCAAATGATCATATTTTTATTCTTAAGTGGATCACGAAAGAGATTAATTTAATACTTTTTTAAAACATTAAGATTAATTTAATATGTTTTTAAATATCATCATTTTTTAAATTTTGGGGATGAAAATGATTTTTATCCTTTTCCAGTCAAATAAATTGCATATTTTTGCAATTATTTTGCCCTTATTATTTATCTCAAGCTACAGCTTCATTAGTTTTAAATAAGTTTTTTATTTAATAATTTTAAATTAATTAAGAAATTGAAACTATATCATAAAAATTTCTAAATATGGAATAAAATACACATATGTATTGGGAGAAAAGATAAAATTTGGACACAATACATTGTAATTACATTTACAACCACAAGGTTGCAAATTAACAAAGATAAGGCTAAATTTTTTAAAATTTTTATCCAAATTTATGTTCAAATAATATGATTTTTGAGTTGTCAATATTATATTATCACATCATTTCATAAATTATAAAATATTGATAACTCATATGCAATATCATTTGGTCATGGATTTGGATAAAAAATTTGACAAGCTTATTATTTCTCATCAAAAAATTGCCTTCTTCGACCTCTCCAATAGCAAACAAAAAACATATATTCCAAAACGCAGGTTATAAGCCCAAACTATAATTATAATATATGTTATTACATAAATGTTATTTACATAAAGAGTAATACTAGACTTTTTAAAAATTTTATCCAAATTCATTCCCAAGTAATGTGATATGTGAGTTGTCAATATTTTATAAATCATGACATGATGTGATACTTAATAGGAGAATAATGTTACATTAAAATTTTATTCAAATAATGTAGCAAATATATGTATAATTATCACATTAATTATGAGATGATATATTGATGATGTGGTAATTATACATAAGCTTACCACATCATTTGGATAATGAATTTAAATAAATTTTTTAGTAGTATAACATTACTCTTACATAAAACATTTCAATAATAACAATATATTACTTTTTATATATTATATATACTCCAATTAATGCTATGATAATAGGCAAATAAATAAATTTTATAAATAAAATAAATAATTATTAAAATGTAAACATTGACCATTTTATTTTACTTTATTTTTATTTTTTGAAGCTGAACAAAATTTATGAATCAAGACTAATGTGACCCAAATAAACGATTACTCCTATTCTACATCATTAATCAAAATATAAATAGAATAAACATTTATACTGTCTACTATTGCAGATAGTATTTTTAATGAATTATTTAATATTAATTATGACATGTTTAAAACATTGCAAGAGCAAAAGAATATAAAAGCTGAAGTCTATCCTGCTGATGTATTTAAACTTAATGTATAAATGGATTGCAGCATCCCTATACAATATAGTACTATAGATTGATTGTTGTAGTAGTTTCATTTGGGATTTAATTATTAATTTTAATATATCTTTGTTTGATGGTAAGACAATGCCATATTTATTTATTAATTTTGAACTCTAAAACATTAAAAAATACAAACTTATCTAAAGTTAACTAATAGATAGCACAACAACATTGATCACATCATATACGAAAAAAAAAAAACTCGTATTGACCTTAAAAATGTTGAATTCCACAATCCCAATTTATAATATATGTTTTAAGTTCCAACTCAAAATTGGAGGATCAGCACTTTAGTTCACATTGCCAACCATTAGTAGAATCAGCTACACCAAACCACCAGCAATGCAACCTGTTTCACAAAGAAGTGAAATTTATTAAATCTGAAATGATTATGTGGGATACTTCATTTTCAGTTTATTATCAAGGCATACAGAAGAAGATAATGTACAAATTATTATTCATTAATCACATAAAAGAAGAATTTCGCATTGTATAGCACTGAAATAGTAGCAGAGCTCTCTTTTTGTAGAGTGCACCAAAACGGACAGAAGTTAAAAGAAACCGTTATCATATACACGGAAGTCGCCTCACCTGTGCTATGCAAGTCTTCCTAACAAAATCCCACTAAAAACAAGAGCACCAAACCACTTGTTGGACACAAATCTGGAGCACCAAAGGAAAAAGGAAAGGGAAGGAGTCAGCGAATATACGATGTGTGTAGCTGAACACAGCTGAAAAAGACATTTGCTTCCGATAAACCTAAGGCAAGTTGTAATATTTAACTAGATAAGTAAAGCCTAATTTCATTATTTATGGAAGTCACTAACTAAGAAATGGAGACAGTGAAAGATAAAGGCAAAAGAATGAATCCTGTCAACAGAATGAATCATGACATCATAATCTATTTCATTCATGTAAGAATAGTCAAGTTAATTATTAGAGACTAATTTTTTATCATGTTTCCCATGCAAATATGTACAATGATTAACAAAAGCAAAATTGAAGAAAAAAGCAACAAGGATGCCTCTTAAATCTTGATTGCGTAATATTTACAAGCACGCGGTTTCAATTTCTAGAAAGAAGCTCAATATGGTATTATATGAGTACTTCCTCAAGGTAAGCCACAGAAAGTGAAGGATGGACTCATGTTGGCAGTATAGAAACATATAAGCTCACAGTAATCAAACACATAATTCTATTAAAATACTCACTTTCTGTTGCAATCAGCGCGGCTTGAAGTGTTAACTGTCCATATCTGCCAACCTAATTGTCCAGATGCAGCCATCAAAAATGCATAATATGGCCACCCTGTCCAACGATCAAGTTGAAAATTAGTTAGAAAGAAAAGAAGTTAGTAGAAGCATGAAGAACCAAAATGAAGTAAATACCAATATCAGCATTGAATCCGCAAAGGGCAAGACTGCTAATGCATGCAATTCCAAACCCAGTAAGCCACTCCTTAGTTGAACCCCCAAATCTCAAAGCAGTAGATTTTACACCAACTTTGAGATCATCTTCTTTATCCTGCATGCAAAGATAACAATATCATTCATTATATAGCAAAGTGAAGAGTCATTTACAGATTTTTTTCTGCAAGCCAATTGTATCTTTAAGCAATCTTTTTCTCCGAGTTCAAAATGCATGCCCTTGGATGTCCAAATTCAATCCTAGACACAAAGTTGAAAGAGAGAATGTTCCAGGCTCTAAAATAATCTGACATGAAAATCTCAGTTGACTGCAATGTTCTGCAATTTCATGAAGAGCAAGAACTCTCATATAGTCAAGGAATCTTCCACAGCCAAAAGGTTCTTGTAAGTCCATTGTTTAATACCATAAAAAGGGCACGGTATAAAATTATTATAATTATTAATAAACACATTGTTGTACCTGATGTGCATATATTGTATCATACACAAGAGTCCAACATACTCCAGAAAAATATAATGGGAGCACAACAGCTGGATCTAAACTCCCCCTGACTGCAGACCATCCTAATAATGCTCCCCAATTAAAGGTCAAGCCTAGAAACGCTTGAGGCTGAAATCGAATAGGGATAGATCAGTCAAATCCCATAAAACATTTCATGAAGATCCAGAAAGAAACAACAGCTTCGACCAAATGGCCGAAAAACAGATAAATAGCATTACCCAAAAGGTGAACCTCTTCATGAGGGGATAGGAGAAGACTAGCAACAAAGATGAAGCCCCCAAAATGCGGCTGTAAAATTTAAATATCAGTTTCTAGCAATCATGCTAGGTTCATATGAATACTGTAGACATTAATGTGTAACTCAATTAGCAACTAAATGAGAAAAAGGAAAAAAGTCAATGTATCCAGCAGAGAACTTCTGTCTATGACCATCGGACTATGTGCTATCAAACTAGTCAAGGTATATTAAAGAAGCAATACTTCATCAACGGCAAGGAGAAGTTAACTTCTTTCACTGAGTTTACTCTTCAATACACAACAGATCTGATCTTTATGAGTTAAAAGCAATCAAGAAATCTTGTTCATGTCAATTTACTTAATAAAACACAAAGGTTGCAGATGTTTTGTTTACAAAAAGCACCAAATAGTGGCAGGTGAAAACAACACTAACCTATAATTATTCAATTGAAGGAGAATCCCAAGACCCAAAAGCAATTGAAACCCAAGAAAACAAAGCCCTTGAAATGGAGTCAATAGACCACTGGCAACTGGTCTCAACTTTGTACGCTCAACCTGCATTTTAGAATGTTATAAAACAATCATTCAGGAGTAGAAAGGAAAACCAGTGTGCACCAGCAAATTATCTAGAAAGATAATCAAATTTTATGTTTTGGAGATTAAAAGTTACCATTGTATCAATATCCCGATCAAGGAGATCATTTATGGTACATCCAGCACCCCTTAAAAGCAGAGCCCCACAACCAAAGAGAGTCATCATCTTCAAATCAGGAACGTGTCCAGGATATGTTGCCAATGTAATAGACCACATGCAAGGCCAAGCCAACAGCCAAGTCCCGATGGGCTTATCTAGACGAGCAAGCTTCGCATAAGCTCTGACTTGCCTGGGAAGATACAAGTCAATCCATGAACTCTCACTACTGTTTTTATTGCTATTACTACTCTCTTTCTCTTCATTCTTTACTATGCCTTCAGGTAATGTACATAATCTTGCAACCGAGTTGAACCTGAACTTTTCTTTGAAATCTGGAGACCAATGGTGAAATTGAGAGAGATAATGAGGGTAAGGGCTTATGATCGGATGACACTGAGGGATGGAGACCGTTGGTTTGTTATTAACAATTAGGGACAGATAAGACAGAGAAGGTTTTAGATGTCTGCTGCGAGTGGTGCGAGAGAGCCAAATCAACAAAGCCATTCTGCCAACTGTGGACTGTATCTTACGGAGCAATTTTCCTAGTTTTTGTCACTCATGTATACGTCAGGTTTCTCGCCCTGTTGATCAAAACCTAAGAGGTTATTCAAATATATCGAAAATGTCATTTTGAAAACTAAAATATTCCTATATGGAAATAAAGATTGAAAAGGTCCATGAAAAAAGAGAATAAGGGTGTATTTAACACAAGGGAAATGATTGAAAAGTTAAATGAATTGGACTAAGACTAAATAAAATATAGTACTATCACTTTTTAGTGCATCATAATATTAGATTAAAGTAATCCTTGGTTTGGTATAAGTATAACCTGGAACTGGATTACAATTAAACTAAACAATATTTGATATTTCAACTCATGTTTAAGTATGGTAAAGTTATTTTAAATCACAATTTGAATAAATTAAAATCATTAAAAATAATTTTTTAATACAATTAAATAACTTTGAAGAAAATTGTGAGTGGAACGTTCTTCCCACATTGCTAATGCCACGCAATTTTTTTTTTTTAAAAAAAAGGACTGCCCTTTTTTCTCTTTCAGTTTCTTTTCCCTCCTGTGCTTCCTTTCCTCTCTTTTCTTTCTTTACAATATCTCTCTCTCTCTTATTCATTCGTTTCAATACAAACCCAAAAATAGTATAACTTAACTTTTCTATCAAGCCGAAAAAAAGGAGGGGAGGAAATTAACCATGTCTAATCCCATTTAGACTAACAAGCATTGGTGACAATACCGGAATTACCAGTAGTATCTACTAACTCTACCAATCTATCTAATCCCATCTGGAGTGAGAAGCGACAGTGACAATAGCATCAACAATTAACAATCCATCAAAATTACGGTCCTTCATATATCAATAATCAATATCATAACAAGAATCAAGATTGAAAATGCTAGACCACCCAAGATTTTTCGATCAATCAAAATAGAAAGTTCTGTAATAATAGAAAAGAGAGAGGCGTAATATTCTTCAAACGAAAGTTTAAATTTGAAAATATAGAATGTAGCTTACTGCTTACCTGTTATTGACTTCAAAACCATGCATCAAAGGATGATAATATAGGTCTTATTGCAGCTTGTGGTGGCCTCCATTACTTGTTTTACCTGCATCAAAGCAACATAGAAAATGACATTCGGAAAAATCCTTTCTTTCTCCAACCTAGTTTACTTCATAATTCAACCTACTCTTCATAAATTTAAGGTTCCAAAATCAATCAACTTTAAAAGTAGACAACAAGAGAAGTAAATAGAATAGGCATATTAGATATCACATATTACACATGTTTTAATACAGAAATTGTGTATTGCAGTCACTTTTGCTAATACATTTACCAAGACATGCCCAGCTTGTCAAAGCATTTCGCCATTAAATCTCTTTAAGGCCTTTTATCAAACACCTTCTGCAGCCAAATTATCATACGATTCGACCACCATCCAGTATCTAAAATGAGAATAACCAATCTAATATATCCTCCAACCAACCAGCTGTCAGATTCCATCCTATAACAAAAGAAAAAATAATAATAAAAAAATTTATGTGCACGGGGGCGAGAGAAGAGGGAGACATACGCAAAAGGAAAAGAAAAAAGCAGGAAGCGAGCGGATCAGGGTTGTGCGAGATGGACAACAAGGGACTGTTACCAGAGAGCTAGGTGTCGACTCTGGACTTGTGTACTTGGCGTTTGTGTCCGACGTCCAAACAAGTGTTTTTGAATTGCATTAACCGAAGAGCCCTTCTACTTGGACTTGTGCCATGTTTTTTTTTTTTTTTTAGGCAGAAGACAAATTATTCACTATTAAATCTCACAATTAAGAAAAATAACAACCCATATTAGTGTTCGTTAATATTGGCCAGGAGGAATTGAATTCTCAACCTTATATGAGGTAAGGAGGTACTCAACCAAGCATGTTGGTGTGTTTTTTTTCCTTAAATTTGACTACCTTATTAGTTAAATAAGATTATCAATCAATAATAATCTTTGGATATTCTTCAATAATCACCCTTACAATCGATTCAAGAATTGTTATTGATGGATCATGCACAAACAAGCTTGAGTCGTCCAACCCAATTGACACCTCTATTCTAGATCACTATATATTCAAATATTTTCCTAACTTTTCTTAGTTTTAAATTAGGTTGTCTTCTTTTTAAAATATATATATATATATATATCTATGGCCGAATCCATCCATTTGATTACATATTACTTATATGATTATATATTATTTATATGATTAAGTATGAAATGGACACTTTTACTCATATCTTATCTTTTAACGAATTAAAAGTAACAATGGGTAAGATTTGTGTACTTTTTTTTTTTTTTGAAACGAAGCAAAATATATTAAACACCAAACGCCAAAATACAACTTTCAGTGACTCCTTGCCACCTTCGGATCTCATTCGAGGACAAGGCCATTGAGGCGAGTTTATGCGCCAAACGGTTACCTATCCTAGGGACGGCTTGACACTTCACCACACCCACCTCAACAAACAACGCCTTAATATCACCAGCTATGACACTATTATCGCCCAGCAACTGACAGTCAGAGGACACCTCACTTACCACATTTGTGGCATCAACCTCAACAGTGTGAATTTTCAACCCCAGCTTGAGCGCCAGCACCAAACCTGCACGAACCGCCAACAGCTCGCCAGCCGCGGGGGATACCCGACCAAGCAACGACCTGGACTCAGCAAGAACCACCAGACCTGCATGGTTCCGAAATGAAACCCCCACCCCATACCAGTTCTTGTCAAGGTGCACCGCCACATCGGAGATTTGTGTACTTTTAAGCAAAAGGTTCATCCAGCTACAATTAAACCTAAACTGAATGGAGATTTATGCATCTAATTCTTAGGCATATTCGTTCATTACTAAATAATTAGTGCATTCTCTTCCCCTCTCTTTACTTTGATTTTATGAACAACATTCTGTTTAATCAACTATCAGTTGCACTGACTTTATTATTAAGTGAACTCAATTGTGTTGACCTCTTCAATTTTTTTATCATACTGTTTCTTTTATATCACCTATGGTATAACCTCTTGTGTCAAACTAAATGAGTGTTAAAAACCCCGAAGGGATCATTTGGTAGTACTGTTAAAAAGTTAAAATTTAATTATTTAACAATTTCGGTATAAAAAAAGGTATTTTGTAAAATTCTCATAATTGATTGTTTAATAATTTGAATAAATTTGCCACTAGTTTTAAGAAATAGGTCGAAATGAGAGATTATTTTATAAAGTGTTATGAAATAATCTATTGTGATTTAATAAATTTTTTGAATGGTCAGATCATACTCATTAATCTCAATGAAAATACATTTATATCACAACCTTAATTGTATTGAATTATATTTATATCAAGTATAAATCAAAATATTTTATTTTATGTCTATTTTTTAGGCATTTTATAAATTCACAATAAACATATATATATTTCTTCAACACAGTTGGCGATAATTATTTTAAAAGTTATAACGATACCAAACTAGCCCTAATTCATATTGAATTATGATCATCATATGTTATCTTAATATGAATCCTTAGAACATAAATTAAGAACAAGTACTGTTTAATGATTTAAGTGGGATTTGCACCGTTATTTAAATTCTTCATATCAAGAAATAAATTCAATAGGCTACACAATAAGAGGACCCTTCTATCAAAACGTCTCCCCAACACCCACATAACTATTTCACATTGCTACCTTCCTCATTAAATCATCATATAGTGATGATGAACAGAGATTAAAGAAAACGTGAAATTTATCTTTTGATGCACAGTTGGAATGGACTGTAGGCAATATTAGTATGCAAGTTCGTTTAATTGTAGAATTCAAAATTTTGATTTGCATACTACTAATCAAGTAAAAATAAATTAAATATCCAACCTCAAAATGGAAGTGAATGAATGATTAAAAAAGAAAAACAAAACCCAAATGGTACAAAAGAATCAAATACCCCTGATTTCTAAAAAATATACACCCATTTTAACCTGTTCCTAATGTCCTAAGTCCCACTAATGTACAAGCAATGGCAAAACCAGGGGTGTCAAAGAATCTGGTGTGTCATTCCACAGCTTGTTAGATACAGCAGCTGCAATGCTAATTACCAAAAAATGCTCGGTCAAATCACCTGGGTAGCTCTGGCAATGGATAGTTTCCTGCTATTCTGTTCATCTCTGGCATCATGTTTACAAAACGATGCCACTTGTCACTCTGATCCCGGGAAATAATCAGATCAATGTGACCTCCAACAAATGCTCAAAGCTTCCCAAAACTGAAGCGTATGCCCTCTAGCCAAATGGTAAGAGGAAAAAAAAATGAAAGAATACAACACCAAAAGGGGGTCAGCAGCAGGGTATGCTCACAAAATTACAGGTAGCAGTATCATCCATCAAATCTGTCGTAAATTCATGGAGCAGACGATGATCTCGAATCATCTGATTTGTTTGTATGGCACATGCAATTTGGGCATGGAAACGTATATGGTGAGTCATTTGGTCTTTTCAGCTCATATCCCTTTGAATCACTATGAGACCGCATATTCAGCATTTGCCTCTTAAAACTTTTCCATCTGGAAATACAAGGCAGAATAAAAGGATGAGTTCGAGTCAAAACAAATAACTCCACAAGCAAGGCTAATTTTCCTCTATCAGCTGTGGTCCTAGGCCATTCTCTCTCCTTTATTTTGCAAAAAGGTACAACCAATTGCTGTTAGCATCACTATCTAAATAAGAGAGTACCAAGTCAACAAATCACAAAATCAAGCCTTAACATCTTCGAGAATTTATAAGGTCTCGTTAAGTGTCCTGATTAGTGCTGAAAAGTGGAAAATAATAAAATTAACCCGAAAGGAAACTGACTTAATCGAGGTTCATAACAGTGTTGCCAATTTTGTTCCATCACATTTCGGCCACCAGAGCAAAGAAAAAAGATCTTGCTAAAAAAGTTCAATAAATTTCGAACCAATGAAAATATGACAGTGAATGGATACATACCCAATGTTGGGATTATCGAAGAGTATAGCTAACTTTCTCTTGTCTGGTCTGATTGTCTTTGAGTGTCCACCATTCAAGTATCTTCTGTGGCCTATCAGAATTTGAGGGAAATTTCCACCCTGAGTTGTCACAAATACCTCACTATGGAGACACACAGTGTAATCTATCGCAGCCATCCTGGAAGAATAGTTCTGAAACAGTAACAAGAGTTAAAGTACTGAAATTAAATCAAACCTCAAAGATAGTAAAAAAATATGGAAAAAAGAAGAAAAAAGATGAACACAAGTCACAAACCATTCAGACCTTAAAAGGAGCAAGTTCCTCTTCTGATGCCAACATCTCTTTTGTTAGCAAATTTGGAAACATTTCCAGTAGTGGGGCCATGTTCTTTTCCGCTTTGTATATCTTTCCAGATGCCAAATAGATATATGTGTTTTTGTCAAAGCCCATTCCCCTAAGCATCAAGCCAACCTGATGAGAAACACAGACATATGAAGTGAAAAATGAACTCATGTTAACATAATCAAACAAACAAAAACACATATCACATACAAGTCAACAACAAACTAATAAGATCCCCCATAGAGTGATAGATCAAGTTCGGTAACATGAGAAAAGACTGACAGGTGAGCTTCAAGGGGTTGGCCTAGTGGTCAGGGGGTGGGGCCTTCGACCAAGAGGTCAAGGTCTCAAGGGCTCAAAACCCCCTTGGGGCCAGCCAAATATGGATATAAAATATTCTAAAATTTTCAAGCCTATAAAAGTTGTAGGGTCCATCAGCCCCAAACGTAGAACCCAGGAACAATGGAAAGGTCAGAGGAGTTAAGGGTAAAATACAATTAAAAAAGAATGACAGGTAAATTCAGAATTGTTAAGCACAAAAATAGTTTTTACTGAACATTAAGAACCTTCCTTCCCAGCAGCCATAACTAAGATACCCATATCTCATTAATTTAATTGATGCTTAAAAGTTGAAAATGAAAAAACAAATTGCCTGCGTGTGTGTTTGCTGGAAACAATTGAAGAAGAATGTGACTCACAGCCAATTGACCTCATACTTTCTAGACAAGCAACTTATTATGGCCAAATCTCCATTGAAAGTCTCAAACTGGTTAACCGAAACAACAAATGGTCATTTCTCTAGCAGGATAATACGAGTAACAAACAAATTCCATGTGCCTGAGCATCTGTTGCAGTATAAAAATCTCAAAAGAATACAAAACAATTGGCATTTTGCTATTCTAATTTTTCCATTCCCCACTCAACAAGATTTTCATACACAATGGCTGACAGATGCCACTAGGATACCAAATACAGGGGATGAAATGACATTCTCTGATTTTCAGAAAAATTTGAGATAACAGTGAACAAAGGAAGCAAAAAATACATTAATGGGCTCAGTTCAATCATCATCCAAGATATGCCTTGCAGTAATTATGTTACATACAAGTTTTGGTATAAATGGGATAAAAGAAATATGAAATAAGACCCTCATCTACTAAATATATTATTCAAGCAAGATACTCTCTGTAATTGGCATGTCAATCTGAAGTAAACAGGACATCCAAAGCAAAGGACAGCCATATAATTTCTCCAAATAAGACACATACTACTTCTAGAAATCCCAAATAGACCAAATAGAAAATGCAATATCAACAACATCAGCAAGTAATCATCCAAAGTCCAGACTGAATTCTAAAAGGGCAATAGGGAAATGCTGAAGCATGCAAAGGAGTTGTTACAACAAAATTAAAATAATGATGTTAATTCAACACTTCATAGAGCCAAGGAAAACAAAGTTCAAAACTTTCCCCTTAACGCAAACTAAGCATAAAATGACATCAGAAATGCAAACATTTTCACCGCTATCTTAAAAAATATATATTTAAATCAAACATCATACATGCATGTTCTGCTAACTATCAAGATCACACAATAAACTACTCATACATAAATTGTGTAAAAAGGAGTTATTAGCAGAATACAGTCACACGTTAACCCAAAAAAGCTGTTGTAACCAAAAATATGCTATTTGAGCTAAAACATAAACTATTAAACAGAGATTTTTTTTTCTTATAAAAACTAGATCTAGAAGAAAACAAAACAAAACTGGAAAAGGAATACAATATACATGAGTTAGGCAACATAACACTTTGAAGCTTGAGCAAGTTTTGCATGGCCAACAAAATTTGTGGCACTAATAGAACAATACAAAAGTAGCTGATATTACCTCCAAAGGAGTTAGGGGACATTTCCCATTTATCCTGATTGCTCCAGGACGTATTACTCGACCAGGTTTTGTAAATTTCCCTCTCCAACCTTTTTCCCTTGCCACATCCATCTCTAATTTTTCATGTTCTCCCCCATCATATACACAGCATGAGAAAGCAACCATGTCCTGTTCATGTGAAAAAATATACTCACAATTAAGATAGAGATTATAAGCCCATTTTTCTTAACAATAAGAGCAGTTAGGCTAGAACACTCATTGCATGATGAAAACTAACTTCCTCAAAGCGAAGGTGCACAGAAACGTATTTTCCACCATAGTTCACACTTCGCTCCTTCATTCTTGCAACCAAGGTTTCTCCCATAGTTAATATAGGACTTGAAAACCTTAGAGCTTCATAATTTGCCAAGCATCTAAACCGCTGGACCACTGATGGAGCATCAGATGACAATCGATTTGCAAAAGGAGAAATCCTTATAACCCTATACCATTCATTCAGAAAAAAGACAAAAAGAACTTTTGATCAGCAGAATAGTAGCATCATATTTAACCAGGTCAAAAATAATAAACAGAGTGGATCAAGACACCTGTAAATATTAAAGTCAATGTCATACATGACACTGACACTAGCATGCATCAACACTCCAACCTCAACAAAAATAATTAGACTTAAAAGGATAGAGTATTGTAGACAAGACATTCCTAAAATTTCATTGACTTCCCCTGACCTTATACTAAAATATAGAGATCTCTTGCGGTTTCAAAGAGCTTCAATATATTTCCTTAGCTTCTGAATTTGTTAAGACCTCCCTTGAAAGTCATTAGATACCTCCCTCAGAATCTCTTGAAATTTCTTAGGGAAAAAAAAGAACTTCTTTGTGGGATAGGTCATCGGCAAAGTTTAAATTATTTCGGTCTCCCACATATAGCCACGCCTTAAGGATGGTCCAATAAATTTACCAAAATCATAAACTAACTCAAAAAGCTTCTCCAAAATATAAAACCATGATAATACTTTATTGTGAGACAAACAGTAATTATCATACAAACAAAAGCAGTAGTGACAGTAGGGTGTTGATCATGGCATCATGGAAAAGGGGTTAGGGACTCAAATCTCACTGATACACCAGAATAACAATAACTCCAACATTCAAATAAAATCTTTAACTTGCCACCCAGCTAGCCCTTATACATATGGTCGGGACTTCATTTAACTAAGTTTTACATGGATCTCATTATTTTTATGTCAAATTAAAAGAATAAATAAAGAATGAAACCATTGCTTCGTTCCAAAACACAACATTGAAGTCATTTGTTAATTAAAATAACCTTATCCAGCACTTGAACTACCACCTACGACTGTCCAAAAACAGTATCTTATTCTAATAAAGTATTACAGGTTGCCACCAAAAATTATTAAAACACATGATATTTAAATGAAGGTAACTTGTCTGATCAGAAAGTTTCCTTTCTTGCCTTTAAATTAACACTGACTGTAAATCAAAGAAACAAGCAAGTTAAAAACTGGGAAGGACATTGATCATTTATATTAACTCACTTTTCTTCAAGTAGCTTTGGAAGAACTTCATCCCTATAAAACTGAACAGGTGACCAAGCTTTTACTTTGAAGTTGTAAACATTGGTCATGTTGTAGTCAAAACGTTCCATTAAGTATCCAGGAATCTGATTAACCACCCGCACATCATTTTGCAAGATCCTGACGAAATAATCTTCATCAAAAATGTCTCTAAATTTGCTGGAAAACAAAAAAGAAAACTACCACTGTAAGCGAGATTTAGATGGTAAAAGATTAGCAGATAACATTGAAATAAGTCATATGGTTATCACAAGAGCCCAATCTAAATGTGATTATCAGCTAATTATGCCTGGTAACCAAATTTTATCATGACAACACAAGATTCCTAAGATCTATTTCATTCAAAATTTACACATCAGTACATTGTAATACTTATTTTCATCCGAATAATCAGGGCCATCCAGTCCAATAACATAATATGAGATAATAAATGCCAACAAACCTAGGATCTCTCCAAATGCTATGATAGTGAAAATTGGGGACCAAAAGTGTTGCATTAAGATAGCCCGCCACAGCAACCGCATTGCATATCTACAAAGCATCCACAATAAACACATCAAGAACGCCGAAGTCATCCCAGATGGAAAATGAGCATGCTTCTGAAAGAGAAACAGTTAATAAGGAATAAAACTAACCGATGTCCTTTGCTGATTTAAGCCACCATTGGCCTCAACATAAATGTAACCATTCGATTCAGATAAGGCTGCAACGATAAAAATAATTACACACATTACAACATGAATAACATGCAAGCATACAAAACAGACAACTTGTCAAATACAGCCACAGCTTACATAGACATGCATGCATTCACACGAACACATTTGGACATAGAAAGTAGTAGCAAACCATATCAATGGCAGTAAAGAGCACAGATCATAGTGCAGGTTTACCCTGCTCTGATAATAGACAGTAATGATGGAGGGAGCTAATAAATAGCAATGATGACTGTTCGCAGAGCTGGTGTTAACAACTATGCAATGGTATACAGAAATGGCATGTTATGCCAACGTAGATTTATTGCATTGACATTGGTGATGGCAGTGATATTTTTTTTTTCTTTGACAATTTATGGCAGTGGTGTTTAATGGCTAATGTGACAGCTTTTTTATCCTCGTCCCAAAGTGGGGAAAGAAAGGTAAGCATTTGTTATCATGGTGAAGTTGGCCATGACAAAATGAGAACAGGAAAAAGGAAAATTGCTTTCAAACGCCAACAGTCCTTTACGTTCTTTAAATTTTACAAGAGTTCTTTCACTATGCAGCAGCAAGTATTACCGTTTTCACCATTTTCTCTTCTCTCCTAAAATCAATAAACATTCTTTTAAGCGAAGACACATCAAACCTTGACTAAGAAATCCTAGCTTACCCTGAATTAGAATCTATAAACTTAAGTAAACATATTTCTGGTGTTTTCAACAAAGTTTACTTCAAAAAACAATGCTAGAAATCTACCCTTTTACTAAACAAATTACACACAAGCTACGTCCAAGAGAAATCAGCAAACCATTATAAGAGTTTTTTCTATATACTTCTTTTTATTCCTTTTAAAAACCAAATTAAAAGACATAAGACATACCTCCTGATGACTTGTTTACACAAGGTTTCCACTCCCCACCATTATAGAAGTTTTTCCATATAGTTGATATCTACAATTGAATTCCATAAATTGGTATTTAGAGCATTCGAAACAAACATATCACAGCATACAGATCCAATCACACAACACCCAAGAAGCTCGAAGATTTATAGATCAAAATCGAACAAAACCAAGAAAGAAGCCAAACCCAGATCATCAAAAAACTGACCGCATCAGCAGTAGAATTATCGGCTTCCATGTCGGGCTTCAACTTGAAATAAACCTGCGGGCTCCGGTAGACGGAACCGGGAGCGGGGCGGTGCTTGATGATCGGCACCACGTCGAACGATACCGTGCCCATGTAAAGAAGCATCCCCGATATGTAAATGAGAGGCGCGAACAAGAAGATACCTTGTCGACGTAGAAGAACGGACAGGAGAACCCAAGCGAGCCGGTGGGCTACGCTGCCCCGGCCCGGACCCGGAGTGAACCGCCCGCTGCCCTTCCCCCGACTGTGCCGGTACCTCGGCGACCGAAGCGGCGACGCTGGCGGTGACGGGGTCGTATGCCCACTGCTCGGTATCCGGTTCTTGGCGTGCATTTGGTGTGACCGCTTTTTTTAATTTTTTATTTATTTATCTTGGTTTATATATATATTTGGATTCTTGGCTACATAATATTGATATGATGATCCAGAGAGAAGGGGATTTGATTGATGGCTTTCTCTCTCTCTGTTTCGCCCTCTCTGTGTATGGTTGTTTGATTCCAACAGAGAGAGGAGAAAGCACGTGCTTGCTTGTCAAAGACTAAGAGAGAGAGAGAATGAGTTTTTCCTCTTGCCAACAAAAGTATTGTTATCTTCTTCTTTCTTTTGTATGCACTCGCTTATTTTATTCCACTTGTAAAATCACTCGTTACGTCATCTACTGAGCGTGCAACGCAGGTTCAAACCACGCTTTATATTTTAAATAATAAATAAAAATTTATCCACTACGATACCAAATTTGTTTGATCTCTATGATTATAATAAAGAGAAAAAACTCCTTATATTATGATAAATATTTTGTCAATACTCCACCAAGCACTTGAATAAAATATAAATTAGTTAATATTTTAAAAAATATATATTGTTTTCTTGTTTTTGGTAAGAAAAATATAAATTAGTTAATATAAATTCTTATATCATATTTTCTCAAAATAAAAATAAAAGTTTTTATTAATTTTTTTTTTTTATTTAGAAAAGTTTTTATTGATCTTACAATTTATAGAAGGGGACATATGTTTGCAAAATTATATATAAGACTAAAATAATATCTCTACGTAAAATATAAGATGCACAACATTTAAATCTAAAATAAATTGTCTTATTATAATATTTTAATTGTAAGAAAATTTAAATTTTACTTCTCATGTTATTGCATGTAGGTATTAATTTTATGTGAACAAACTTGTTGGAATAAAGGGATTTTGGTGGTGAATCTCACTTGTGGGTGATGTTTGATACCTATTGTATTTGTTTTTCCATGCAAGTCTACATAGAAATTGCTTCGAAAAAGAAAAAGTCTACATAGAAATATTTTGCCATTTAAAAAAAAAAAAAAAAAATCTTCTGTTAAATAGATATTTTGTATTTTGTATTTTGTATTAAAATACATTCAAACATATTCTAAAAATATACCTCTAGAATCTTTATATAAAAAAGAAATAAATCTACAAACTCAAAATATCCTTGCTAACTTGAACTAGCAATTTAGATTTTAAAATGGACGGTGGCGTGATGAGAAAGAATGGGGTGCATCCATGATTGGCATGCTCTGATTTTAGGTTTTATTCCAAAAATGACATAGTGATTTGTGCTACAATTATTTTGTACTTATTTGTATAAATATAAATTAAAGTTAAAATTAAACTATATTTACCGAACCCTTTATTGAACCATACTTACCACTAATTATTTATTTTAGGCCATCAAATTGGGATCCCTCCATTTAATCATACATTCATGTGGCAGGCACGTGCTAGTCGTACTCAAATAGGCGATTAAATTTTTTATTATAATATAATTAAGGAGCCACTTTTTATCTGGAAAGTTCAATCTAAAATTGAAGAGTATGGTTATTGAATAATTCTACGTTTTTTAAAATTTTATTCAAAAATTTTACTTAAATGATATGACAAGTCGATTTGTAACGTCCACATTAATTTAATATAATATATTGATGATGTTATAATTATATATAAGCTTGTTAAATCATTTAGATAATAACTTTTGACAAAATTTTGGACAATGTATATTACAACATTATAAAAATTTATTCAAAAATTTTATCTAAATAATTTATAGTATGTTAATTTGTAGCTATCACTTTAATTTTTGAATAATGTATTGGTGATTTAATAATTAAACATCAACTTACCATATTATTTGGACAATAACTTTAAACAAATTTTTGGATAGTATGCATTGCTCTTTCTTAACAAATAATACTATATTTCTCAAAACTTTTATTGAAATGATGTGACAAGTTAATTTATAGTTACTATATTACTTTTGAAATGATGTATTGACAATGTAGTAATTAAACATAAGTTTGTCATATCATTTGGATAATAAATTTAGATAAATTTTTGGATAGTGTAGCATTACTCTTTATTAATTTATAATCTATTTTTCAAACATTTTTATACATAATTACAATGTAATGGAAAATTTACTAGCATTAATAGTTCAAGGTATGTCTAGACCAATAAAAATTAAACACTATATATGGTCATATTTAGAAATCTACTCTATAATATCAAAAAAAAAAATCTATTTCTATAATAAAAGGAGTTAAAAAAAAAAAAAAAAGTGTGCAGTCCAAAAATTCCTTTTCATAACACTAAAGAAAGCTACTCTCACGATAACGGAAAAAAAACTTTTTATATGTACTAATATACCTATAGTTAGGTTTGAGAAGACACACTAACTATTTAAACTATAAGTCAATATACATGTTTGAGAAAATTGAAATAATTGAATTGGTTTGATTCAACTCAACGAATAGACATATCTTTGATCTAATTTAAAATTTTCAAATACTATATTTTAACACATTCACTCAATGCTTATCTTATTTGTGTATTTTCTCTTCAAATTCATGATAGAGATTCAAGTTTACTTTATAATGAGAATGAATTAGTTTGATAACATTTCGAGTTTGAATCGCTACACTATATATGATATTAAAAAAAAAAAAAAAAAGTATGATGATGAACTAACTTAGAAATTTACCATTTACTTTTTGCATTGAATAGCTAATAGGTTCTTCCCAATCCAAGGAAAAAGAATAGTAATAGGTTGGATCAATGATTTCTATCTTGTATCTAAAAGTTATTGTTTTCGGCTACAACCTACAAGAAAGGGGCTATTGTCATATTCAAGCCGGCTGAGAATTTTGAGAAAGAAGCACTTATATGGTGGAAGAAATTGACTTTCTCATTTTCTCCTTTTGGAACATATATCCATGCCTATAATTACAATAACAATATGCGATTGGTGGCCAAATCGGCTAAAGTGAAGCACGATTTGACAAATTAAAGTAGACACCCCACCTCCAAATAATTGGTTTGATATGATTCTTTTTTGAATGCGATGGATTATAAATTCCACTTAAAAATGATCAAGAGAGAGAACGACACGCCTTGATATAAATATTACATGTACAAAGAAATAAAAACCTTGAATTTGTGATAATTATATTCATCACTCCAAATTGTCTATTCATATTCCACGGTAGGAGGAAAGCATCAAGCAATAAATGTAGAACAAGTTAAAATATAGTATTATGCATTATTGGCTCGTTAAATTTCTGATTCCCGTCGTAATCATTAGATAGATAACCATCATTAAAATACGGTTTAGGAGAGGATTATATATAATCAATGTATGTCAATTTGAAATGATTCAATAATTACGTTATATCAAAGCTTTTATTTATAAAAAGTTATTATCCCTAATTTATTAATTTTCTATTTACATGTAATTACACATCAATTATCATTTTATTTTATATTAAACCAATTGAAAAATAGCTCATTCCTTCTCTACTCAAGTAGTTTACTACCCTCGTCGGTCCTTGAAGGTTTGTCATCAAATATAGAGAGATTTTTTTTTTTTTTTAAATTGGAAAAAAGTAACTAACATTAAGTTCGCCGAAAAATAATTTTTGTAAATTTATTCATATATTTTATTATTATCAAAATTAGTTTTTTGTTGATGCAAAAATTGGTTCTTACATTAACAAATCCATAAAAATAAAAAGGCATATCAAAAAAGGGTTAGCAAACAGGTGGAATAAGCCCCTTTGGCACAAAAATCCCTCTCAAAGGAGGAGGTTTGGCTTATGGATGATTCGTCCCTTTCGACTACCTGATCGCAAAGAGGAGGAAGTCAGGGATCGTTAGTGGTTCATTGGTAAAAACCATTCAACACTTAAGTTAGTAAGTATTTTGTGGGAGAATCCTTAAAAATAAGGTTAGATAATCGAAAAGTGAATATCTTATATTACACCTTTCTTGAAACCCGAGAACAACACTCAATATTTTTGAATAATTCTCTAGAAGAGTTCTCTCACAAATTAGGGTGTTTAAAAGTTGAAGAGAATGACTTACCTTTCTTATTAAACAATGTGCATATATATACTCCATCCCTAATTCTAGGGCTCTTTCTTATTTCACTTAGTTGGTAGTCAACTCCTCTTTTTGTCCTTTCATTTTCTCACCTGCTTCTTGTCTTCTGAACCATATCCTTCTCGTCACTTTTACACTCGTTTCACGTTCCTCGTTTACCTGGTTTTGTCATAAAGACACGTGGTGTTCTCTCGTTCGTCTTTCCTGACATAAGGCTACATGGCTAATCCTTAGCCCTTCCTTTTTTCTCACAACCTAGCGTTTGTCATCCTTAACCACCTATTCGACTTAAGCCTATTATTAGAGCTGAACTCCCTACTACTCTGATGGTGTAGGGACCTATCTAATGACATGGAGGTTCATTTTGAATTGCATGATAGGATTTCCCTTTGGTTTGTTTTCTCACCCCTTGTCAAGGGTATCTTAGTCTTTTTTGCATCCCTTCTCAAAGTGATTCGGCTAGAGGTCATAGTCCCACTTTGGACCCCGTCCTTTGGATTTGTTTCTTGGGCCTTCTTCTTTGGGTCGACTTTTAGTTATTGGACCCTAATAGCTTTGGGTTTATTCATTTTGATCTCTACATGTTTACTACTTTAGTATTTTTAATAACATTCACATTTTAAAGTTTTATAAGTTACTTAAAATCCATCAATTTTGCCTATGATAAAAAAAAAAAAAAAAAAAAAAAAAAAAAAAAAAAAAAAAGATAGATATTGAAAGATCGGCTTGCCTTTCTAGTCAATAAAATATTAGAGAAACCTTCATATTATTCTGTCTCTTCAAAAGAAAAAAAAAAAAAAACCTTAAATTAACAAAATAAAATAAAACAGATTAGAAGAACCGAAGAATAATATAAAAGGATGAAAACAAAGTAGTTAACAAATTAAACATTACAGCTTTACAGAAACAAATTAAATATTATATTTTAAAAAATTAAAATCAATAGATAAAAAAATTAAAGAGTTTTGATAATTAAAACATATAATTAAAATTATATATATTTAGAAAACTAGAACAAAAAATAACAGAATAGCAAAAATCAAAATTAGAAAACCCATCAAAATACTAACATATTTATTTTCCAAATATTTTCTTATTTATTATATTATATCTGAAAAACAAAACATAAAACAATGGGCTGCATTGTTCGGTTATTGGAGGAGTCCTAGTGTGGACGCCATCTCTATCCACTGCTCAATTTTCACATATAAGAGTAATGTTTAAATTCCGCTAATATCCCGCTTTTGCCTCCACTAATGATTAATACAAGTCTTCAATAAAATCCCACTTATAACTCCAATAATAATAAGTAGAAGTCTTAATTAGTTATGGGCTTATGGCCACACCAATAAGAAAACAACATCATTAAAAAACTGAAACACTGAATACTTTGTATTTGGTAATGTTAAATTATTTTTACATCTTTTTAATGAAAAAGCAATTCATGAAGATCATCAAATTTACTTTCTAAATTTAGTAGTAGTAATAATACAATAAAATAAAGATTAGTGATTAAAACTTTAAAGTAAATACACCCACCTTAATATGAGTTACATATGAAATTAGTTCCATATAAAACGATGCATTTGATAGGTTTATTTTTTTCGTTTTTATCGTTATGAAATACTATAACAACTATGCCTAGCAATTCTTTTTCTGCTTTCTAGCTTCTGTTAGTAATCATTTTTAACCTATTTCAAATAAATATTACAGTATATAATCGAATACATCAGATTTGAAAAGCTATTCCAATATCAAAATCAAAGATTCATACAAACTTTAAAATACATCTAGGGAATTGATCCCCTCAGATAGATGGATCCAATCTATACACTGAACAATGATATGACAATTAATAAATAAGTATATGAAAATTTATTTCATTTATAAAATATTTTCATTCACCCCACATCAATGACAAGGTTAAATTACCTCAGGATGCCCGTATTATTTTCATCTACGAAAGCGCGTTAATTAATAAATTGAACAAATCAAAAGGGAATACTTGGGTAATTTCGGGTTTCTCCTCATACAATTGTGTGATTATTCATCTTAAATCACAATTCCTTTAATTTCTACTCAAAACAAAACAAACAATGCAAACAAAGGAATCATAAGAGGAGATTAAAAACGTCAAAAAAGAAAAGTTCTCTCTACCATAATCCAAGCTGAATAACACAATCAATCCAAAGTCTTATAATTGCTGAATCAGTTACATTTCCAAATAAAGGACTCATTCAGCCAGATGCATTACTAATCCCTCAGTCATGTAGGATACCCAAGATGTCCTCATCCCTATACAAATGAAACCTGCACAATACAAACAGAACCCAACGCACACCACATAAATTACATTCAAATCCTCTCTACGGTACCAAAGTCGGATTGAACTATGCAATATCTTATATTTAACTCACATATTGGCATGCAAATTTCACAAATCACGTTAATTAAACAAAACTCACATTCAACATTGAACTTCACAAACTTCAGTAGAGAGTAAACACCAGAAGCACATAATACAAAGTCATTTTGATATGTGACTAGCACTGCAATTGCTGTTTAAAAGGAAAGTGAGGAGACAAAAAAAAAAAACACGTACTCTTTGTCGTCAAGCTTGACCTGAGTGCCTCCATATTCAGGCAAAAGGACGGTATCGCCTTCCTTGACGGCCACGGGAATCGTCTTCCCTTCCGAGTCACGTGTTCCCGGGCCCACCGCAACCACTTTCCCGGAGTTCAGCTGCTCACGTCAATTCCAAAACTCAATCACAACCGTCCGATCATAAAAGAGAGAGAGAGAGAGAGAGAGAGAGAGAGTTAAAGAGTACTTGCCTTGTTGGCTTTCTCAGGGAGGAGAATACCAGAACTGGTCTTGGAAGGAGGGACGATCTTCTCGATCAATACGCGGTTAAGTGTAGGAATCAAACGCTTCGCCATTTCTGCGATTCCAAGTGGTGGAGACGAAATTAGCGTTTGAGTGAAGCGAATGGAGACGTGGTGCTGCTTTTGGGATTATAAATTCCTGCGGTTCGCTTCTGGATGGCCGTAAAAGCTTCTAGGTTCTAGGGTTTTAGAGCCATTCATTATTTAGGGTTTTAGACTTTTTTTAAAAAAAATTATTTTTTGTGTTGGGTTAGTGGGCTTGCTTCGGCCCATTGGCTCATTTGTCTTTCTTCTTGATTTCTCATCAAACTGATCAGTATGTCGTATTCAAAGTCAACGGCTACTATAAAAGTAACTATATTTACACTCCTGGAAAAATTTGTAGCCACTCCTATTTGTTTGGGCAATTCATTAATTTTTCTTTCAATGTTACAATTCATGAACACACATCTTTTATTATAAAACAAAAGTCATTTTTTATCCAATTTTTAGAGACAACGTAAATTAAAAAATTCTAAGTTAATTAAAATAAAAATATGGAACAGTTGTAGCTCCTTCCAAATCCCAATGTTAAAAAAAAAAAAAATTGAAATTTTTATTGTAACTGATTCTTGAATTAAATTTAATGATTCTTTTAAAATATAATAGATTCTAATATTTTCAATTTTAATTATCACTGTTATACATTTAATCAATAATAATCACTATATAATTTTAATCAATAAATAATTAAGATTTCAATCAAACAATATAATAAGTTTAAAACATGAATTATTAATATGATGTATGAGGTATATTTACAATCATTTTAATCTTACTACAGTTTCCGTTAAGGGCACACAAATTTGCTAATTTGGGGTGTATACACAAATTAAGTTGGGTGTAAATATCATTTCTCCGACTATAATCATGCTATATAGCCCACTAGAGAAAGTGGAGGTGTCAAATGGGCTGGGTCATTAAATTTTGAACCCGCCCGACAGGCTTAATGGCCCAATGCAGAGCTGGGCTTGAATGTTTGTTACGTCCTCCAAAGGGGGCTTGCATGCATCATGGCATGGGTTTGGACGGTCCTTCAAACTTGTTCTATCTTAGAGTGACGATACTGACACGCCTATTTTTTTTGTTCAAATATTAGAAGTTTATAATCACACCCCATAAATTACTTATATATCATTTTCTTCTTCCTGATCTCCACCATTATCATCATCATCTTGCTCCCCTTCAAAATTTCTATTTTGATGTTGTGGGATTCTAATTTTCACTACTAATCTTCCCAATCTTTTCTCATTAACTACACAACCCACCTTGTATAAATTTAAGTTTTTAAAAGTTTTAAGACATGATCAACAGATTGTGAGCTATTCTTATAACAATTTGTTTATTGATGTAAGTCTATATATCATTTGTAAAAGTGGTGAGACGCTCAAAGAATGTCAAATCAACCAAAGAAATAGGAATAATTGACAAGCGTTGAAGAAAGAATGGAAGATGTGCATACCAGAAGGAAGTGAAAGATAGACAATATTGAACTTTTAAAAATAATTATATTTTTGGATATATATATATGCAATTTTATAGGTGGAGAAATATTGTCACTCTTTATTTTATAAGCATAATTATTAAAATTTTCATTTTTAATACTTTAGCCCTATCCTTTAGCTTAGACGTGGGCTTGCCCCTTACGTTAAGAGTTGGTCTTCACTATTAAGAATCATCTAAACTTTTATCATTTAGAAATGATAACATAATATTCAAAATAATATTAAGATGTGTGTTAAACACATACTTTTTTTTTTTTTTTTTTTAACTAAATACGGTGTGTATTTAATTAGGTACACTATGGCTGCAGAATCATTTTACAAAACTCTTTTTCTTTTTTTCTTTTTTTTTTTTTATTTTAGAAACAAAATCTTTTTTACTCTGGAAAAATATTATGATTATGGTCTACCAAAACAACTTATTATAATACGATCTAAAAGAGAACAAGAACATGTAATAATAATCTAAATCTAAGATTAATTATCAACATTCTTAGATTAGCAAGAACTTAAGTTGTCTATTAATTATCAACATTCTTAGATTAGCAAGAACTTAAGTTGTCTATTAATTAATTATCAACATTCTTAGATTAGCAAGAACTTAAGTTGTCTATTAAGTGAGAATCAGAATTGTTTAAAAGATACAATACAACACAATTCAAAACACAAATATCAAATATATTTTCATTTACTCTACCCGTATATAGTCAAGTTCACCAAAACAACTCTATTGCCAAATATCATCCTCTAGATGCGCCAACATTGGTTAAAAAACTCTACTAACGAATATCATCTCCATAGCAAGCATCTCTTGCCATCCTTCAACAGTTGTCACCAAATACTTATTCATACTCAGTACTCGACATCGAACCTCCATAAGTCAAAATTCAGATTTAATTAACTTGTTAGAAATTTTATAAATGATGTGACAAACTTGCATTTCAATGTGTTTATCAACACAATTAGGAGTTCATTTTTAAAGTAATATTTAACATAACATGATTTGTGTAATTATCACTAAATTAATATTTTGAGTTTTAATTAATGTCAACTATTATCACGAAACTTGCTCTTCCAAATGTCAAATATGCATGACCAAAGCTTAACTCTAAGTCGTCTAATGGTTCTATGGATAGCGAAGAAAATGTCTCCATCTCATTGCCATAGCCCTGTCACAAAAAAGTTTTGGTGATGTTATGTTTATGTCTCTAAATGACTACATTTGGTTACACAAGAATTGAGTCACTGCAAATATTAAAATAGTTGAATCTGTCACTCACAACAACGGTTTTAGCAATACTTTAAATACGTCACAAAAAATTAATTAATTAATTAAGTTTTGTTTTATATTATATATATATATATTTGAAGTAATCTTTTGTGGCATTAAAATTATGTATTTAGCAGCATAACTACGGAGTAACTAAATGTAAATTATTGATATTTAATTTATAAATAATTATATAATATTAATGGAATTCGTATTTTTAAAAACATATAAATCCCATTTAGTTACACAATTTCTATTTGTCACTAACAAAATTTTGTTTGATATAATATTAAATTCTTTTACTATTTCGTTAATAATTATTTTATTATTCAATATCATTATATGTCAAATTTACATATATTTTCATAACATCATGATATTTTATTAAATAACATTTTAAATTGATTTAAATATCACATAGAATACCAATGAAAATAATAAAAAAATATTATAAAATACAATTTGTTTGCAAATCACACAAAAGTATGTGTAAATTAAATTCATCATTAAAATTTACTAATTAAAATTTAGTGAGTTAATCTCCAAAAAAATTATTGATAATGATTAACAAAAGTATCTAGATTATCTATGTGAGGGTTGACGGATACTATTCATTTGTCTTCACTTTCTTCAATGTCATGTACATTCTTTCTTTACCGTTCCATTATTCTCGATGTGAATAAAGTAGCTATAAGTCCTCCTACAATTGTTAGCAAATTTAATTTAGTATCTTTGCTTTAACAATTATTCATATTCATGTATTAATGGTTAACATTTAATATGTAATAAGTTACATTCTCAAATATATATATATATATATATATACACGGCGGGTTATGTATGAGATTGATGACAACAATTTTTTTTTTTTTTTTCCAAACGATTTAGATACAATTTAAAGGAAAAAATGACTGAAATTTATATAAGCACAAAACCATAGGCAAAAAAAAAAACTAATTCATTTACTATTAAACTAAAAATTATTTGAGCATTGTACAGAGCAAACCTTAAATCAATTAAGGTTTAGACTACATCCTATCAATCACCAGCATGCCTTATTTTACCCAAACACCACCTCAAAATTGCATAAATACAATAATTAAACTGAAAGTGATTAGTAAAATAACTTGAGTTATTATGAAATATATTTGCAACAAAGTTTAAACTTAAAATCAATACATATTTAGTTCATGTAGAGAATCTTATGAACTTATTATTCATATATATATATATATATAAAAGGAAGGTTATCTAGATGTATAAAAATATGCTGCAATGGAACAATATTAATAAAAAATTGCATGAAATAGTCAAGGTTAAAATTACTTACCTGTTTATAATGAAATCAGCAGCATTAGCTCATCCCTAAGAGAATCATACATATTTTATTAACATCCTAATAAATAAAAATAGTTGAATTTTAATTTCCTTTGAAAAGTAACGGTAAATTGACAAATAAACATCAATACCAATATTTTACCTAGACATCAATATCATTATCATCATTGATCTACGTAATTTCTTCATCATCAATGTTATAATTTATTAATGTTTCATCATCTTCATCAACATCACCAATGGAATCATTACTACAATTACTTTTAATTGTTTGGTTAATTAGAGCACAACACTTGAATCTAATGTCTCTACCTTAATATCACTGTCTATGAAATTGATGATCACATAAATCTTCTTCTTCAACATTAAGAATTTCAATAATCTCTTCTTGTTCTGTTACCGTTCTTCCATCTAAGGTACATCCCGTGTGTGTATGTTGAATTTTCTGAACAACTTTCCAAGTTGATCCAAATGTTGAATCAGTTAGATAAAACACTTGTTGTGCTTGAACTACAATATAAGGATCATTTTCATACCATTTTTGGCTGACAGCATTGCAAGTATAGTTTTAAATATTTTTGTAAATATACTCTTAAGTCAACCACAAACAAACTATAATATATGTTAAAAGTAGATTGTGTAAATTATTTTGTTGTCACTTGTTAGAAAGTTTTTATATATCTCACCATTTTTTTAACACCTTCATTGTACATGAAACAAAACCCATATTAAGCAAATAACTTAATACAAATTCATTCGACTCGTTAACTTTTTTGTTTTTTAATTAGAGACTTGTATATAAAATAATATCTATTTTATTATTTTACTCTTTCAATTTTTTATTTTTCATTTATATCATAAGACTTGCATTTTAAATTGAATATGTCTTGTGTATAAAATTAGAATTGTATCAATGATTGGAGACTTACATAAAAGATTAGAGTTAGGGTTAGATGATGAACCCTTTCTAATTTTTATGATTAAAGTCATAAACCCTTTTAACTTTCTTAAGTCTTAATTTTTCATTTATATCATAAGACTTGCATAGATGATTACTAGCTAATTTTATAGAACCCTAAGAAACATTTTTTTAATGATGAATTATGAATATCGATTTAAATCTGTAGTTTTTAAATGATTTGAGACATAAGTTTTTACTTGTTTGCTTGTATGATGAAGAAATTAAAAAAAAAAAAAACAATTTTTTTGTTTGGTTTGTCAAAAAATCTGACAAGAGAATGAAAAATGCTAATGCGATATTTTTTATGATTAAATTAGAATTATATAAATGATTGGAGACTTTTTCATTTTTTAATAGAGAAAAATTAGAGTTTAGAAGAGTAAAAAAGAGAAAAATTAAGGATTGAAAGAATAAAAAATGTTTATGATATAAATGATATTTTAATTAATAATTGGTGGGTATACTTATAAAGTATTTACTTTTTTAGTAATTTTACTTAAGGGTAAATATTGTATACTTAAAAAAAAAAAATACTAATTTGGGGTGTACATACAATTTTTGAGAGATGAAAATATTGCCACTCTAATATAAAACATAACTATAGACACAATTAATTTCAATTTTAAGGACTTTTATAACATTAATCATCCACAATTAATATATTTTCTTTCCTTATTAATTACTTTATAAGTCATGGTTGATTATCTATTCTATAGACAAATATATAATTTGGAAAACAAAAAACCTAGAAGGTAATTTAACAATATATTGAAAAAAAGAAAAAAAAAACACGATGGCATACAGAAGAAAGAACATCATTTATGACTTATAGAAACAAGAATAAAGAGAAGTAGATGCAAAGAGGAAAAAAAGAAAAGTTAATACCTTTGAAGGCATAGAATTAAATAACCTATTTACTGATTTGATATATTTAGTGATTATAAACAAGCCGTACAATCCTAATAAAAAAAAAAAATTGACACTAAAGAATTTTGTTCACCGCCGTAAATAACACTCCACATTTCCACTTAGCATGTTAACCAAACGATAGGAAACATGAGACCATAATCTCATGCAGATGGTGCCATGTTTTTATTTTTTGACTTGGCCACCATAATTCTCATACGTGTTTTACTATTTTTGTAAAAGTATAATTTAATTTTTTATTAATTTATTGAATTGTATTATTTAGGTAAATTGGATTTGATTTTACTAAGTGGAGATATCTTAATTAATAATTATAGCAAAAAAATTACATCGTTAAAGAGGAAATTTCTTGTAGTGTATAGGATTTGACAAAATTGCTCCTGATATAAAAGTTACTTTTTATGGTTAACCAATAATCACATGATCAACAACAAAGAAAGAAAGAGGAGAGAGAGAGAAGAGAGAAGACGAACATTGATGAGTGATAGTGACAGCAACGACGACAATGACTACGATTGCGAAAGATCACTGCAAATCATCAATTCTAATATCTATCTCTTATTAAGTTAGTTGTGAATTTAATAATATTAATGATGTATTTATATTATTATGATACAATTTAGAGTATAAATCATGTTATTTGGTGGTTTTAGAGGATTGAAGTTTGTTTTAAAAGGAAACAATAAAAAAAAAAAAAAAGAAAGGAAAAAGTTCTTTTTTTTTTTACTAGCACTCTTTATTGAGTGAGTTTTAGAAATATCACAAATTCAATAGTTTGAATTTATATGACACTTAATTTATATTTTTTAATTTATATTTTGGACAAAATTGCCCTTATATAAAAGGAAACAAAAACTCAACTAACAGAGATTGAGAGAGAAAGGGAAAGTGTTTCGAATTCAATAACTTATTTTTTGCGAATTGAGGATCTAAGTTCCATAAATTAGGATTTATTTTACCGAATTCAGGTCCTAATAAAAAAGCTTCCTTTAAAATTGAGTTTAAAATGGAGAAGAGGTTATCTAAAATAGGTCCTGAATTTGGACACATAAAATCCGGAATTTGGGCACTTTGGTCCAGAATTTGGACCGTTAAATCCCGAAAATAGGCACTAAAACACGGAAAATTAGTTCATTTGGTAAAACAAGAAAACAAGACACAATGACATCCAAAACCAAACCAAAGACTTTGACTTTGCAACGTCTGTCCACATAATCAAACCAGCAAACATGTGCCCAAATCGATCAACATTCCCATTACTACCATTTGTCGGCATAATTAGAGATAAACTTGAAAAAGAAACACTAGGGACCAAACTAAAAGTCTCGTTCTTTGACCGCACACTATGCCTACTTTTTCTCAGTTTCCTAACTTCATCCACGAAGCCAACATCCCTTCCTTCTCTCATCTTCAACTCTGATCTTCTTCTAGACCTCCTATTATTCCTTGGAGAGGCGATTTGAGACCCTCTTGTTTGGCATCTGCTGTGAGACCCAGTTGACTCCACAGTCTTATCAACTATCTCGAAACGATCCGTTAAATGGGTTCTTGATTTTCTCATTGGAGATGGGATGGTGGTAGAATGGAAGAGAAGGCAATGACAGTTGGGGTTTTCTTTGGAAAACCAAGTTACAAGGTCCAGACGCAGTCGCGGGGATGTTGCTCTTCATTAAGGGTATTTTGGATATTTACAATTTTAGTAAACTCAAACTATTAATTTAATTAATGATAAATGCACAAGTAAAGGGAGCTGTGGTTGTCTTTTTTTCTTTCATTTTCAGGAAAGGAAATTATGAAAACGAAAAATCAATGGGTTATTGGGAAAGTGAGCAAGGTTTCTGTATAGGTCCTGATTTGGATATGATAGATGTCAAATTATATCAAATTCAGAATCTATATTTACCAATTTGAGGACTATTCAAAAATAATTATTCGTTGAAATAGAGATAATTATTTACTTTGTCATGGTCTCATACATAAATCCTAAATTTGGGAAAATAAATCTTGAGTTATGTTAAATTCAAGACCTATCTACGTTAATTCAGGACCTATTCTACAATAGATGCTCATTGAAATGGAGAACATCATTTACTCTATCATGGTCTCACGCATTATATAAGTTTCAAATTTGGGAAGATAGGTCATAAATTCAACAACTATTCAAGACCTATTTTCCCTAATTTGGGAGTTATATATATAAAAATAGGTGCTCACGGGAATGGAGATCGTAATTCTGTCTCTATATCATATATAGATCCCAAACTTGAGCAAATTGAAAATAAAAATTTTCCTTTCGCAGTTCAAGTAACATTTCTTCCTCCAGAGTTGCCGGTGAAAAGTATAATTACTTTCAAATAGAAGGGAAGTATAAATGATGCAAGCTGGATGATACAATGCTATTGCCATACTTAAAATATTGCCATTCTGTGGAAACTTACCTCACAAGGTTCCCCCAAATTACTTTACAGTTCATTAGTTTGAGATCTCTAGTGAATGATTAATTAGTGTCGAGATACAAGACAATATCATTTACCTTCACAATACAGGTATCATATGTACTTTCTCTTACAAAGTCTCATATATTTAAAATATGAAATCTAGAAAAATTAAAATGACAAATGGTGTATAATTTTAAACAATGTACGTGGATGCCTTATAAAATGACAAATGATATTTAATTCACCACTGGGGCAGAATTGCCTTGATGTCATCGGCACCGAGTGCACATGCATATAATTGCTTGTCGAGTTGTTGGGTCGATTTTCTGGGTATTTGATTTCTCATTTCTTTAATGCTTTGGCAATTAATAGTTTCTTTCTGCTTTTGATCAATGTTCCATATATAATCGTTTCTCAAGTATGTATGTATTTATGTATTATAATTGAGGAGGACTTTTATAATTAGATATACTTAATTTTAAAAAGTAAGATCCAATAAATCAAATTCATCTATTGTATTCTCTCTCCTATTTAATTCAAATGCAATGAATAAATTTGATTAGTTGGTATTTATATTTTAAAATCAGGTATATTTAATTATAAAAATCTTCTATAATTGAGTTGATTTATTAAGTAGACAAAACTTATCTGCTTTTCTTTTACCTTTGTATCATTGTATATATGTCAAATATGTATAAATTTGAATGGTTTTCAATTTTTTTATTTTTTCTGTTTTGAAAATTGGGTTTTCAAACTTTTAAATAGCATTTCTTCGAATTTTATAATTAGTTAAAACTTTCAAATTTATACGAAATCAAATTATCCAACTCTTCCCCTATTGCATAGTATTTTGAAGAGTTTTTAGATCCATAATTAGCAAATAATTTCCATTATATAGTTTAAATCAAGTGCGTACGTCAACATTTTTTATACTGACTCATTCACGTTCCAAAAAAATACATTTAGTTACCATTGGCTAAATTGCATGACTGAAATGAAATCTGATGGATCAGTACACACCTTACAATTTTCATTTCCTTCTAAATACTTAATGTTCTATAAAAGACATATATATGTTGCAAAATAAATACAAAACAAATCATGATTATTGATTCACTTCTGAATAAATATAGCTTCTTTAATTTTTTTTCTTTTTTGAAATTCCTTCTGCATATAGTAACAAATTCATTTTATAAGAAAATTTCAATTTCACAAAACAAAAGAACAGTTTTGCAAAATAATGCTAAACACACAATGATTCACCACTAAACCAGAACTGGGTCGGCCTAAGATGTCACTGACAACAGTGTCATGCAAAAACCCAGTTGCTGGTTGGTCTCTACTTCATATGGGAATTTCATCTTTATTAGAAGCGGACAGAATTTCTCTTCTTTTTAAATATTTGTCTTTTATCTTCCAAAGCCAATGAACACCACCAATGAATGAGACGTCCACTCAAAGATACACGTTAACTAGATTGACATGATCTCTGTGGCTGATCTTCTGCTTATTATGGAGGAAATAATGGGAAGGTTTGCATTTTCCATGCCCACCATGAGAAATATTGGTAGCTCTGACCTGTCGCGCAGTTCAGTCAAGGCCATGAGAGAAAAAGAAGGGTGTGTTGTAGTGTTTATATACAATCTTCTAGGAAGTTCTTGTTGCGCCCACTAGTTTTTATTTTCCTTTAATTACTTAATGAAAATGGATAATCTTTCCTGATCTGTAGATGATGATGAGCAGCTCCTTCTGCTGCTTTCAAGTATATGGTTGAAACTTGGTAGTACCAACAGGCAAAATCCCATCATGACTTCTGCCAACCCAAGTGCATATGGCCTGTGTTTTTGAGGCTCAAAAGGTTTCCAGGAAAAGAAGAACTTCGTATATTCTGTAGGACCACACCTCCACCGCAAGGCTTTGCTTAATACTGAATGTTGCAGAGTTTTCATTATCTTTATAAATATAGAGCAGAAACGATTCCATGGACTGTGTATCACATCATTCGAATAACATTCGGTTGTGTATTTCAAATTTTCAAGTAACTATCTAATCTAAAACTGGAAGCTAAAAAAACACAAATACACTTTTTTTTTATTATTATTATCTCCAGTACACTCTTTCATGTATACACGCTGAATTGTTGGGTTGTCACATAAATTAATGCACAGATACATTTTTGTTTCAAATACATGCATGCTTAATATATTAGAAATGAGCTTGACCATAATATTTATACTTAGGCCGGTGGGCCCTTTTGGACCTGCTCCTTAAAATTTTATTTTGGATGGTTCCATTGTCAACCAAAAACAAATTTTCCTTGCACTTATTATCTCACTACACCCATTATTTAATTTTGAAAGATAGAACTTTTCTTCAATACCACTTATAATCTCTAAAATAACCTCAGCGAAATGCTTTTATGATATCCTTTTTTTTTTTTAATTACTACATATATTCTTTCTATACTAATAGATGATGTAGCAATTCATGTAAAGTTGATTTTTAGTTATATTTGTTTAAATATTTTAATTTTTAAATGATGATGTGGTGGTCCATAATTGATGTAAAATTGTTTTTTATTTTTTAATTTATAAATATTTTATTCTTTATTTTTTTAATTTAATAAAAATAAAAATAAAATGATTAAGGGTATTTTGGTCTTTGTACGTATTTTATGGTGGTTGATTGTTAGGTTTTTTGTCAAAGGGGTCAATTTGATGAATTACTCAAACTTTAGGAATAATGGGGACTAAAAATACATTCATAAGTAGAAGAGTAATATTTTATCAAAATATAGGTACTCAAGTGAAAATTTCTCTAAAAATATTTGTCTAAACACTCTTCTCTTGAATCCAAGAAGGCCCTTACTATTTTTTGGTGCTTGTAGGTTTCCTCTAATTAAGTAATTTTTTTTCAGCTCTTAAATGGGGAATTAGGTTTGTTTGGATCACAAAATATCCAAAAACTAACTTTCTATTAGACTTGAGTATGATTTTACCTTATTTCTTTAACCTGCATGAATTAACTAAGCTAAATGATATGACCATTTGAGAACTATTTAATAAATAAATAATGGCTTCAAATTCGATAAAAACAAACATGTATACTTTTAAGTTTTAAATTCAACATCACCATCGCACTTAATATAGTCTTTGAAAATGACCCATACTTCAGATTTTTGCGATACAAAAACTTGTACGCAGAAACTTTTGTTTATTAATGTTTCAATAAATTTTGGATTTTTTATTTTCCTTTAATTGAGACCAACTCAGGTACAATCGGGATCAATAACAACAAACATTGGAGCGTGACTCAAGGATTAGCTCCCACGAGTGGGAGAGGTCCACCAATAAAGAGTGAGGGGCATCCCATAAATAGTGAAAGGATAAACTACCACTGCATTGAGTGGTCTTGGTGAGCATCGAATCTGAATTCCAATTAGTTAGACGTATTAGTTGGACACTTGACGAGATTTGATTAACTTGCTGCTCTACAATAGTTAGAGATTTGAAAATCGGAATTTATTTTCAGAAATTGCATTCATGCATGTAATGTGGTGGCTATTGGTTTAAAAAGAAGATTCTTGTTTCATAAAATTCCCTCTAGAAATCAATGACGAACAAGGGTTACGTAGCTTTATTAAACGTCTTTGCTCTGGAAATTAGGTATATGTCTAGATCAATCATGACGATCTGCTTCAAAGAATATTGGGGCCTAATTCTCCATTCAATCATTGGCTTTTTTTTTAGGTGAATTAACAATAATTCAGTATGGTTCTTCCTCATCTTATATGGTACTTTCGGCAGTTTCAAAATGGAAAATAACAAAGATATATTTGCATCACATGGTTAAGAATAAGTTCAAATCAATTCAACAAATCTGATTCCATAATTGGCACATCCATACATTTGTCATATGTATATCATTGCTCTTCCAACGATCAAAGAAGCTTGTAGAGTGACTAGAGTCAAATATATCATTAGATGCTAGAAATTAACTTTATTGTGATTTGTCTATTTTTGTTAGAGTTTCAAAGCACTCACATTTTCATCAATCAACAAATAGACTTTTATCTAAGTTGATCTCATATTGGTTTTTATCCTTTTGGTTAGATTTTTTTTTTTAAATAATTTATTATTTTATGTAATCCATGGTTCACAAGTGTGAAATTTTATGAAAGTTATTGTCACGTTGGTAAAGAAAAAAAATTTAGTATATCAAGTATCCACTTCCAATGTTAATCCATCCACGCCAATTGGTTCAAAATGTTAGCATGTACACAAAGAAAATTTGAATCATGTCATTCTCAATTTGACTGTCCAAATGGACCCTTCATTATCATCGTCATCATCTTTTATTGTTCTTCTTCGATTAAAATTTGTCTTTGAAAGTTTATTATTGAATATATACCAATTCTTAGACTAGGCATGTTCCATCCATGTTTTTTCTTCTCTGGCATCAAATTACATCACTAGCAACTAATTAAAGCATGGCTATTGACATTTCCATAGAAGCTGTTCTACACATTTACAATATATTTACAAATGCAAAACTTTTTATAGTACCTAGTCTACATAGCGTACACATGCAGCAGAATCAGAATTGCAAAGGATTGTAATTGAAATCTTGCCCATAACTTTGGGAGTGAGTCGAGTGACTGACCCCTTTTTCTTGATAACTGTTTTGGATATAAAAAATTTTTCAGAGAAGTTTGCTTTTGTTTAGAAGTAAATTTTTCTTAGTATTATTCCAATAGAATCCTCCCGGAATTTATAGATCCAATAACATTTAGAAAAAGAAATCATTTTAGACCCTAACTTTTGAGAAATGATCAAAATTTTAACTATGCTCCAGAAAAAGGCAATATGGACCTTAACGTTTCTTAAAAGTGTCAAATTATTCCCTCCGATCAGTCAACCAATGGTCAAACCTAATGAAAAACATAAAAAAGCTTATTTACCCTTAAATTTAGTTAAAATGAATAGAAAAACCATCATTTTGTGAAATTATAGTTTTGCTCTTGGACTCAATTTTTTTTAGTACAAATTTTAAAAAATCATGGGGAAACTTCATTTTAGTCCCTAAGGTTTCACGAAATATCAAAATTTTAAGCATCTATTGGAAACAGCTATTTTAATCTCTAACTTTTTCAAAACTCTTCAAAATAATACAAACCATCAGTCAACTAATGGTCAAACCAAACAGAAAAATTCAAAAGACTTAATTACCCTTATCACTTAAAATAATCGTTTTGCCCCCAATGAAATCAAAATATTATATATTTTGCATCCAATAAAAAGTCGACACGTGTATTTATAATTATTATTTTTTTAAATATGATTATTTTTTAATTAAATAAGAATTAAAAAAAAAAACAAATGGTAGAAAAATAATATTTTCTTTTCATTCTCTCTTCCCTTAGATTGCAAGAAAAAAAAAAAAAACAATGACAGGGGCAGTGATCGACGATCTGGTTCGAACCAGATCGATGAGCTGGTGAATCGATTTGGTGCGATGAACCAGATCGTCGCACTTTCAGCTCATTGATCTGGTGCGACGAACCAAATCGACGGTCGATCTAGTTCGTCGCACCTGGTTCGCACTAGATCGTCGATCTGGTGCGAACCAGATCATCGATCTGGTTGGCACCGATTTGGTGACAATCTGGTGCGAACCAGATCGTTGATCAAATGGTGCCAACCAAATTGACGATCTGGAGACGAACCAGATTGTTTGGATTTTTAGGTGTGATTGTATGGTGACTGTTGTTTTCTTTGGTTGTTTTGGTGATGAAGAAGAGTTTTTGTTTGTGTTGATAATGATGATTCAGGACTGGATTTGTGTTGATGATGAATGATGATTTTGTTAGTGAAGAAAATGAATAATTTTTTTTTTTTTGTTTTTCAAATTAAGTTATTTATTAAAATCTCTTTATTTATCAATTTTTTTAAAATTTTTTAAAATCATAACCACGTCCATGTGTCACTCCCTTAACATTTCATATGAAAAGACCATCTTGCCCTTCTTATCAAAACTATCTGTCATTGTTGACCGTTAGTTGACTGACGGTTTGGACTATTTTGAAGAGTTTTGGAAAAGTTAGGGATTAAAAGAACTGTTTCCAATAGATGCTTAAAATTTTGATATTTCGCGAAACCTTAGGGACTAAAATGAAGTTTTTCCAAAAATCATTAAATATTAAATGTTATTGTAAAATAGAATAATAAAATAAAATCATTAAATAATAAATAAAATCATTACGTTACAGCAGACAGAGATATGGTCTCATCTATTGTGATGAAAGAGAAGACGTTGCAACTGATGATGAGAGAGAGAGAAACGAATGAGATTTTTGGGTTTGATGGAATTGAAATGAGGTAAAGATGATTTTTTTTTAAAAAATCATTTAATTTTTTAATTTTTTTTATTAAGGTTAAAAATTTTCAATTCTTTTTAAGCGTAAATATCATTTTTATTATTTTTAAATTATTTTTTTTATTTTTTTTTAAATATCTATTCTTTCATTTATTATTATTTTTTAAAATTTTTTTAATTTTTCTTTATTTTTTTAAATTATTTAGTTTGTACACATGTCAAGATCCTAAGTTGCAATTTGAAATGACAAAATTATCCTTTTATACCATGTTATCTGTTAGGTTTAATCGTCAGTTGACTGATGAGAGAAACTAATTTGACATTTTTTCGAAATGTTAGAGTCTATTTTATCATTTTCCAAAATATAGTTAAAAATTTGATCATTTTTCAAAAGTTAGGGACTAAAATGATTTTTCTCCTAACATTTAGAAAGTGTTACTTTGTACATCATATGCACTAAGTTAAATAAATTATTGTGTTTATATTTAATATAAATATAAAATTTTATAATTTGTATAGTGTACTCAATTTTATATTTATTTTGTTTATAAAAAAAAAAAAAATTGCAAGATAATTGGAAATCTATGAATCTATTGGCCCCAAAGGTTAGGGTCTATCAATTGTCAAGAATAAACATTACATTTGGTGCATCAAGATATTTTTCTCCCACAATAATGAGAGAAAGCTCTTTATATATGTTGGTAAACTATATGGTGAGATTATATAAACCTTGTTACATGACTTAGTGAGATTATGTACTAACTAGTCCCACACTAATTAAGAAAAATCTATTCTCACAATAACGATAAAAACTCTCCATGCGGTATTCTAAAATACATATGAAAACTCAAATCTTATCATAGATACGATAGGAAGTATTTTAACTATTTGAATTACGAATGAATATCTTTATTTTAAGAATTTTGCTATTTAAACTTAAATTGGTGACTTAAAGTTTTTAACCACCAATAATTGACATATTTGTTGAGGTGGCATCCATTTCCAACTACCATATTAAATGAAAAATGATAATTAGATATCGAAGTTAAAATTTTAAGCTGCTTTAGCCTTTAACTCCTTTCTTATCTAGAAGGGGGCAGGAGTCAGGACTGATATGAGAAATGGTTTCAGATAACTTGCACATTTATTATAAATTATATGCAAAACTTACACCGTCAGGTGGGCGTGCCGGAGTGGTTATCGGGCATGACTAGAAATCATGTGGGCTCTGCCCGCGCAGGTTCGAATCCTGCCGCTCACGTTAAAGTTTTTGTTCAAGGGTTTTAAAACTTTTTTTCCAAATAATAAACTGTAGCAATTTTTTATTTTTATTTTTTTTTATTCATTCAATTTTGAATCTAGTTCTACAATTTTTTTTTTGTTAATAATTAACTCTTGCAAGCTTTATTTTAGGTTCATTCAATTTATACTTAAGTTCAGATCAAGAAACGATGTCAAGAAATTGAACATGTAGATAGTCCTACATTTTTTACTAAGGGTTGCCTCTTTCAATATTTGGGTTTTAAAATGTTTTTCCAAATAATTAAATGCAGGGATTTTTTTTAAAAGTTTTTTATTCATTCAATTTGAATCTAAGTCAACATTTCTTTTTTTTAATAATTAGCTCTTGCAAGTTTTATTTTAATTTTTATTCATTTAATTTATATTTAAGTTTAGGTGAAGAAAAAAAATCAAGAAATAAACATGTAGGTAGTCCTCACATTCTTTTTTCCCTAATGATCTCCTCTTTCAATATTTGGGTTTTAAAATGTTTTTTGAAATAATTAGCTGTAGCAATTTTTAAATTTTTTTTTATTCATTCCATTTTGAATCTAGGTTTATAAATTTTTTCTTAATAATTAACTCTTGCAAGTTTTATTTTAGTTTTTATTCATTCATTTTACATTTTAGTTTAGGTCAAGAAACAATGTCAAAACATTGAACATATACATAGTCCCCACATTTTTTTTTCCCTAATGGGTTACCTCTTCCAAAATTTACTTTTTCTTTTTCGAGATCAAACTATGATACAATTTTTAATTTATTTTATGGTAGTGAAAATAGCATGTGATGGCATCTTTTTATTAGAATTTTATGACTCTGGCACCTACTCAATTTCAATAAGACCAAAGTATATGTAATGAATCTATCGACTAAAGAAACTTTTAATGAGATAAATGTTCTCTTTCATCTATCTTTCATCCTTTCTCTTTCTTCTACCTTTTTTTCGCCTTTCATTTTTTTCTCTCCTCTTTCTCTTAAAGTTTTTCTATTCCTATTCGTACATTCTTACTTTATTTTACCATTTTCCATTAAAGAAAAATCTTTCTTGGGTGTTCATGATATTGAGTTGAATGATTGTATATAATGAAAATATTATTTGAGCTGTTTACATCTATAGACTTTGCTTTTTTTTTTTTTTTTTTTGTTTTTTAGATTGAATTTGTAAGATTGCCTGAATTGAAAGTCAAAAAAATAATAATAATAATTAAAAGAAAACTCAAATTTGGACTTGAGATGTGAAAGAAAACATTAAAGATATGAGTAAAAAAAAAAAAAAGTAGAAGGAAAGTTTATTAACTCTTGAAGGAAGAAAGAAAATTTCCTTCTTTCAAAAGTTAATTTTTATTCCTTCTAGACTTATTAGTCTTGCGAAAATCAAATTTGGTGCAAAGGTATTGTTATCAATGCATCTATTTGGTGCAACTGAAACTTAAATCATTAATTAAATGATAGAAACATAAAAACGAGCTCACAAGTGCTATAAAAGTAATGATCTCATTTTATAGTGTTACTTTATCTTTTTTATTTCTTTTTGAGGTAAGGTCACATAACAAATTGTCCATGTTAGAAGACTAAACATGTGGAGAGTCATGCACTTTCATTAATTTAGATATCAAAGTGGAAGCTCTAATTTCATTATTAAACAACCGTATTATATGGTCACAAATTGTTGATCTAGACGACTTTATGATATATATTATTTGAAAAGCAAACTCTAACTTTGATCAATATACCCCACGAGTAGTCTCGCAATAGAGTCTTTCCATTAATTAGATGGCTTAGTGGCTAACACAAATGAGACAAAAAAGGACGACAACAGCCTCTATCTCATCATTTTATTCCTCTTTTTATCTCATATTCCAACTTTATGTCTTACATTGGCATTCTATTCCTCACTTAACAAATGATTACTTTCTCTTTTTCATCCATTCAAATCTCCTCCTCTCCAATTTTCTTCCTTATCATATCATTCTTGGATTCTAGCCTAAAAATTCATCTTTATTTGAGAATCCTTATTAATTGTCAAAAAAGAAAAAGGAAAAAATTTGAAATGATTAAAGAAACGTAGCTTTTACGGTCATAAATTGGAAGGGTTTTCTATTATATGATATGCATGGACACCTGGTGTGGGCAAGATTGGACACTTGGTAAACACGTGTAGTAGTTAGAACAGAGTTATGTGTGCTTAATAGTGTTGGTTTTGGAATGGCTTGATAAAGCTAATTATGAAGTGGGTTGATGCCATAAACTTAATCATTTCAGTGTTTTAGCTTGCTCCTTGGGTTAGAATTGGCACAGTATTGAAGTCATGCTTTATTTTAGAAGGTTTCAAATTCCAATCATTTCACATCATTATATTATATTTGTATGATCCATATTTAATTTATCTTTTATGTGAATTTGTGTTTTGCTTGCACGCTTGGTCAATAGACTCACAGTCCATCAAATGCATGTATTGGTCTCATATGTAAACCAGATGTTAAGTTTAATACTGATTTTTGGATTGCCCAGGAAGAAAAAAAAAACTAATTTTTGGATCCAATATTATAAGCTTTTAACATGATATTGAAATTTTATAGAAAAATCTAATTATAAGATCTTTTACATATGATTATATTATGAACATATCATTGTTATATTTAAAAAAAAAAAGATACCGATATTGTTATTCATAAATATGATGCATATATTTTATTTATAAATAAATTTTCATTTATAAATAAACCTATTAGTAGAATTTTAAATTTTAACCGTTATTATAGGCACCTAACCTAGTATCAAAAGCAACCCTATTAAAATGAATTTAATTATTTTATATATTTTTTATTTGTAATCCCCTTAAATTATTAATATGCCTAAGGTAATTCAATTGTAGGTAGTCAATGCAATGGATTGTGATCTGCAACATTCTATTTAATGATGAATTAGCATTCAAGGACCAGTAATTTTTCAAATACTGTTCAGCCGTAGAAGATGATAAAATTAGAAATTGAAGTAAATTCCAATACACTTTCTTTTATGAATTGAAGTGATTTGCAGCGCTAGTACGATTCAAAGAAAAATGTGCATTGATCCATGACTGTGGTTTTTTTTTTTTTTTTCCCAAAGAATTTTCCGTGGCTGCTTGTTGAATCTAGAACTAGTTTTGGATGTTATCACATTGATGCCAATTTACTTCAAGGTAGGAAAGTTAAGAATTGCAGTGTTTTGAGATTGGACACATCAGTTTCCATTTTCACAATGAAAACATGTTTTAATAAGCAAATCACCTTTGGTTATTTACATTGCACGGATATGGATTATGATGAGAATAGGAATAAATGTTTTGTTATAAATGAGTTCAGTGAGGGTAGATTATGTTAGAGAACTGTACCTGAAGAGTAATTTCATTGTTCATATTTGTTGTTTTTTCCCCTTTTTTTCTGTGTAATTACCCCATAGATTTGTAAACAAATTTTTCATTCATTTCAATACATATGATTTGATACTAAGAAATAGAACTAGGGTTTTTACATACAACAGATATGGGTTATATGGATATTGATATTGTTTTGATTTATCTTAATTAAATTTATGTGTATATATTGATATTTTTGTTTACTAATACTTTTATAATAAAAAATTTAAACAAAATATGAGCTTATTAATTATAGTATTGGGTGGCAATGAATGCACCCTTTTGAAAAGTATTAGTCAATATTGCGTATTCTCTATTTCTTTTTCTATATATTCTACTCGTAAGTGGAACAATAATGTTTAGGGAACTACATATTGGATTATAAAAAACAGTGTTCGAAAACTCGCTACTCGCTACTCAACCGGCGAGGCAGCGAGCAGCGAGTACTTGGCAACTCGGAGAGTACTCGGTTTGACCATCGGTCAATGGTCAAACCAGGTCAACCCTGTAAAAAATCAAATTAAAAATTTTCTATATAATCAAAATACAATCATATGACCACAAAACATCATCAAACCTATCTCATACAATCATAGGAGGGTAAAATGGCGAATGACCCTAAGAGATTATTAAAGTGATAAAGGATTACATTGAGTATAAGTTTTAATATTTGTGGTCAAAATAAAATTGAGTTAAAAGTTAAGGGAGAGACCGATATTTTCTCAGGACGTGACCGTCATTTTTAAAATTGATTAGGGAGGAAAATAGAAGCCAAAAACTTGTTTTGACTCACAAAGTTGATATTGAGTCGGTCGCCGAGAAGAAGAAAGAAGAAGAGAAGAAAAGAAAGAAGAAGAAGAAGAGAAGGAGAAGAAGAAGCTGCCGACCAGCCACCGTCGATCGAAGATGATGACAGACGGCGACCTTGGCTGTGACGGCAACGACGACGGACAAGGCAGAGACCGACGGCAGCGACGAGCGACGAGTAGTGACGAGCGACGGCAGTGACGAAGCAGAACGGCAGAACAGAAGAGGAACTGAGGAAGAATGAAGAGAAGAACTGCCGAGTTGGAACAGCGCCGAGTTGGACCGAGTTGCGCCGAGTTGGGCCGAGTTACACCGAGTTGGGCCGATTTTTGACCCGGGCCGATTTGTGCTGTCGATCCGACGATTCTCGAATCGGCAGCAAGCCGAGCGGCGAGTCCTCGGCGAGAACTCGGCCAACTCGGCCGAGTTTTTATTCCATGATAAAAAACAACACATCTTCTTGTGGAAGAAGATAGAACAATATCTAAGACATGACCTAAAATGGAAATTAGGTTAATATTATATAGCTTTATTAGTATAGCATAATCTTTGTTAAGCAAATTCATACATATCTCATGAGCAACCTAAATTTTGATTGCTTATTGAATGATTTATTTCTTACTTTCTTTTTGAAATTTAAGAATACTCCTCTTCAAGCTGCATAACACTTCAATACAACTTATATTTGTTTATTTATTATTCATTCAAAAGTACAAATAAAAGATTCATAAATTAGAATATGAGATTCTGAAAGAAACAACTTTTCATGATTTTTGTGAAATTCATCAGGAACTTTTTTTGACTGAAAACTCTTGAGAATAACGTTCTTGGCATTGAGATTTTTATGACAAGATAATAAAAGCAAAGCCATTAACATAGTGTGGCACGTAGGAGCAATGTGTGCGCATATGGTTTAGGCGTCTAGCAAATGGAGTCGGCTTCACCGGCCTCAAGGATTCTACAACTAAACCGACCGCCTCTCTGTGGGCAGTGGCTGAACTTTTATAACATTAATTTTCATAGGAAAGACAACCTTCTTAGAGATGTGCACCGTCCCTACTCAAAAAAAAGTGACCAAAACTAGGAATACCCATCCAAATATGCCACCTCCGGCCTCTCCTCACCACCCAAATGCCCAATTTTGGGTTACAAAATTATCCATATCTGTTTCTTATTACCTGTTTCTTAATTACAAGAATAATAATGAATTATTGATTGCATTAATAAGTTGGGTTCAGATCAAGTGAAACACTGTTTTGCCTTATCGCGATAAAGCATAATTGACGTATGAACAAGAATGGACAACATTGATGAAAAAAAAGAATGTGTCTTTCTAACGAGCCAAAAAACCAAGTGGGTTCAATAAAAATTGTGCTGAAAAAGATGGCCACTATATTGATAGGGTTCATTTTAAACCAAAAGACCCTCCTCTCATGGTAGCTTTTTTATTGTTGGTATTAGACAGGTGCCCTGTTGTTTCGTAGCAGTCCGTGTGGAGAGATTAATTGTTTTTAAATATATACGGTCATATATATATATATATGTACGGGCTCGCATAACGCAGAAGAAAACTTCTCAACAAAAACAAAGCAGCACCAAATAGCATATTTTTTTTCAGCTAGTCATGGAGCCAAATGCTAGCGGCAACATGCGCCCTCCTCCTCCTCCTCCCCTTCATGATCATCACAGCTTAGAAATAACAACAATGGAGGTTCACAAAGTTGTCCCACCGCCTCACAGAAGCAGTTTTCAGAAGCTGAAAACAAGGCTGAAGGAGACCTTCTTCCCCGATGACCCTCTGCGCCGGTTCAAAGGTCAGCCACTAAAGGATAAGCTGATTCTTGGAGCTCAATACATCTTCCCTATCCTTGAATGGGGCCCCAATTACAGCCTCAAACTCTTCAAATCCGATATCGTCTCTGGCCTCACCATTGCCAGCTTGGCCATTCCTCAGGGTATCAGCTATGCAAAGCTTGCCAATCTGCCTCCTATAGTGGGACTCTGTGAGTGCTTTTTTCAACTTCCCTTGTAACCAAACCTGTGTTTTCTTCTCATGTTTATAAATTCTCTGCCTTTTCAGATTCTAGCTTTGTGCCTCCTCTGGTCTATGCTGCGCTTGGGAGCTCTAGGGATCTAGCAGTAGGGCCTGTCTCCATTGCTTCTCTTATACTGGGATCAATGCTCAGACAAGAAGTATCTCCCACCAAAGACCCTCTTTTGTTTCTTCAACTAGCGTTCACTTCAACTTTCTTTGCTGGTCTTTTTCAAGCCTCTCTAGGATTATTCAGGTCACACTTTTAATATTTTTTCCTGTCAAATTTTCTTCCTTTTAAGGAAAAACAGAAAACAGACCAACCCTTTTAATGTTTTGTGAATTGTGTATATTCAGGCTTGGATTTATCATTGATTTTCTGTCGAAAGCGACTCTTATTGGATTCATGGCTGGAGCTGCCATTATTGTCTCTCTGCAACAGCTCAAGCCCCTCCTTGGAATCACTCATTTCACCAAACAAATGGGTTTGGTTCCTGTTCTCAGTTCTGTTTTCCACAACACTAATGAGGTAAATTGAGCAATTCTGCATACACTAATTTTTGGGGGTTTAATTAAAATACAGACAAATTGTGCTAATTAATATTAATGAGATTCTAGACAAATTTTAAGAAGCCCGTGATAAATAATGATTTTAACACGTTACAGAATATATGGGCAGTTCTCTTTTTTTTTTTTTTAATGAATTCTGAAGCAACTCAGAGTTGCTTACAAGATGTATAATCTAAAATCAAATCGATTAAAAACACTGCATCTGTCGGTGTCCAAGTTCACCAATCTGAAAATATTGATTTGTTTAACATGAAAACGACACTAAAATATGATTCGTTATTGCATGTGAATTGATCTTGAAAAGATGAAGATGTATACAAGAAAGTTTTAGTTTAATATTTGGTCTATGTTGTCATTTTTTGCAGTGGTCATGGCAAACAGTTCTCATGGGGGTTTGCTTCCTTGTGTTGCTTCTATTGGCACGACATATTGTATGTTATTATTTCTCATCTCTTTCTCTCATAGGTTTAGCTACCTTACTAATTAGATTTTCTTACCCATCAATGAATTGGATTATTTGTAACGATAGTTATTAAAGTTAATCAAATAATTATAATTGTTAGTTAAGGTTATTCAACCATAAGATAGGTAAATCCATTATTATAAATACATAAGTAAATATATAAAGATACATATTAGATATATATATAATTATTAAAAATATTTATTAAACATTCAAAGAACAATAATATTAGAAATTCAGTTTTAAAAAAAATAATATTAGAAATTATAGAGAGTGTCATTTAGTCTATTAATGACAGGTAATTTTTTTAAAAAAAGAAACAAAAAATAATCATACACATACACACGCAGTGATGAAAATGACGATAAAATTAATTAATTTCTTATTATAAATATTCATCATAGACGGTTACAATCGGGTTTTTTTTTTTTTTTTTTTTTTTGAAAAAAAAAGGACGGTTACAATCGTCTATATTCTCCAAGTTTTATGCATACACTATTGGTGGTAGATACAGCCAATGGAAGTTGATGATTTATTTGAACCCACTTATGATGTGCATGGGTGACACGTTTCACGCACGGACAACAATCTTTTTCTTTTCTTGGTCAAGGTCAGCATAGTCAAATTTTATAGAGATGTTATATTCTTTTTGGCTTCACAAATAATTGTGTTTGTAATCATTTTCCCACTTCGAATTTTCAAAATTCAATCTTTAAGAATTGTTTTTGTAGAGAAGTGATTTGCTATTGGAGAGTCATTAAGGCAAAAGCCGTCTGTTTGAAGACATCTGATAAAGGCTAAAGCCATACGGTTTATTGTTTAATTTTTTATAATTAGTACTAATCTAAAATAAAGCCATACGGTTTATTGTTTAATTTTTTTATAATTAGTACTAATCTAAAATAAAATCAGGATTAAAGATAATAGATGTTACGGTGTAACTCGAATATTAACTCCTAAAAACAGGATAAGTTAACCCATAAAGAGTATGAAAGAAAATTCCCACAATCAACACATGAGGCTAGGTGGGTTTGAACTCACGACTCATCACAGTGGGTGGTTTGGGCCTACCACCAGGCCACAAATGTTTCCTTCGTGCAATTTAGCTTTTGTTGAAAGATAAATAAATAATGGTCATAATATACAAATTTTTATTTTTTTAGGGGGTATTTCATTTCGTCTTCAAGATTTTAAAAACTATTAGGGTTTTAATCATCTATTGAAAACGGCTCACTAAAAACTTCAAAAAAATCTCTCTTGTTAGTCAGTTGATGGTCAAACTAAATAGAAAAATTAAAAAGAATCAATTGCCCCTACTTCATTTGGACATCTAAAATGATCGTTTTATTTATGATGAAATTAAAATATTATAATGTCATTCAATCAATAATATACTCACACGTGTTAAATAATTTGATTATTATTTTTGTAAAAAGAATCTGATTATTGTTTTTTTTTTAAAGAAATTAAACAAGAATAAAAAAATTTGTTGGGATGGTAATGGTTCCAGTAAAATGGTTGACTAGACTATCAATTTTTCTTTAAAGGTGGGTTCACTATCAATACTGAAATGTGTGCCATATTATATGTTAATTATGTCTGTCAGTTTTTTTTTTTTTTTTTTTTTTTTTAATTTTATTTTATTTTATTTTTTTTTATTTTAAAGGTTGATTGACTATCAATACTGAAACGTGTGCCACATTATGTGTTCATTATGTCAGAGCATGAAAAAACCAAAGCTGTTCTGGGTATCAGCTGGAGCCCCTCTTGTGTCTGTGATCCTCTCTACCCTTCTGGTTTTTGCATTTAAGGCTCAACATCATGGCATTAGTACTGTAAGTTTCGGGTCCCAGTTTTACTAAACAAAATTGTATGTCACAGAATTAAAAGCTCTAAATTTGACTGACATTGGTGTGTCTTTTATCAGATTGGAAAGTTAAAAGAAGGATTAAATCCTCCTTCATGGAATATGCTGCTTTTCAGTGGAAATCACCTGGGTCCAGTAGTCAAAACTGGCCTTGTTACCGGCATTATCTCCCTCACCGTAAGTTGATTTTTTTGACTCAATATACTAGTATTCGCGTTAACAAAAAAACTTGGATGGGACAAGCATAATGCATCCTCCCACTCATAATATGTCATGTGTATAATTATCAGATATGATTGGATGTTACGTTGTATTCATATCATGTAACATGTTATAAATAATTAAGGTGAACCTGGGTCTGTTGCACTCAAGTTTTGCTCCTGCATTAAAGCTAACAGGCCTTAATAGGTTGGCAGATTGGGATAGCCTTGTAACTGTAATATATTATGCATACATTAAACTGAACAGTAAAAGATATATTTACAATGAATGAATAGAATGGCAATGTTTCAATGCCAGCAGTTAATTAAAATGTAGCACATGGGATGTGGAGAAGGGTTGGCTTTTCAATAATGAAAAAGACAGCAAACTAAATTTCTCTGCATTTTTTCAACAATGTAATTTAATTTAAGTCTTTGCATAGATAACTATTGCTTTGCTAGATATTAAACACTTAGCTTTTGTTCATAGGACAAATTAATCACACTAGAAGATGTGCATGAACTGTGTGTCAAGCTGCGTGCAAATGTTTTCTATTTCCTTTCTTTGTTAGTTGAAATTAACAGAAACAGTCATGTCTTCTAATTTTAAAGGTACCTGACCTTGATATATGAAATTCACTAACTATGCATGCATATAATACTATAACTTCATAACTCCAACTTGAAATCAATGAAAGGTTTTATCGGGTAGCCAACTTGTGTGTACATAATTACAACCAATGTATCATTCTTATCTTAACCATACAGAAACTTCAAGTTTAATTACTTCAAGGCATAAAAACCAGATCTGCTGTATTGTGTTGATTGAAGTTTGTATCGAGCAGGAAGGAATTGCGGTAGGAAGGACTTTTGCTGCTCTTAAGAACTACCAAGTTGATGGTAACAAGGAAATGATGGCTATTGGGCTAATGAACATGGTTGGCTCCTCCACTTCATGCTATGTTACAACAGGTTCATATCCACTTTATGTTTCCCCAAGAAGCAAAATCAAAAGAATATCTGACATATAATCTACTCCTGGTTCTTATAGAACTTTGAATTACAGGTGCTTTTTCTCGATCAGCTGTCAATCACAATGCAGGAGCAAAAACAGCTGTGTCTAATGTAGTAATGTCAGTAACAGTTATGGTGACTCTCCTCTTCCTTATGCCACTATTCCAGTACACACCCAATGTTGTGCTGGGTGCCATCATAGTTACTGCAGTAGTTGGCCTCATTGATATCCCAGCTGCTTACCAAATTTGGAAGATCGACAAATATGACTTTCTTGTTATGCTTTGTGCCTTTTTCGGTGTTATTTTCATCTCAGTCCAAGATGGCCTTGCAATTGCAGTAAGTCACACTTGTCTTGAACCCAAGTAAATTTTTTGCTAGATCAATAATTGGAATTACAATTGTGGTTAATACTGCTAAATGTTGAAATCTTGAGTTTGGTTATAATAAAGTTGAAGCAGTATGTTATATATGTATACATATATATTATACATGTTAATAATCGTGTTTATTATCAGGTTGGCTTATCGATTTTCAAGATTCTTCTACAAATCACAAGGCCAAAAACAGTGATGTTGGGAAACATACCTGGGACAGATATTTATAGAAATCTTCACCATTATAATGAAGCAATCAGGGTTCCCGGTTTCCTTATTTTAAGCATTGAAGCTCCAATCAACTTTGCTAACTCTGCCTATCTCAACGAAAGGTTGGTTATCTCTTAAGAGACCTTTTTGATAATTTCCCAACTTATGCAATAATTTTGATCCTGTTTTCTCTGTTTCTTTGACTGGTTCTTGTTATCAAGGATTTTGAGGTGGATAGAAGAATATGAAGCAGAAGAATATTTGAAAAAACAATCAAGCCTTAGATTTGTGATTTTAGATATGTCAGGTAAGTTTTTATCATTTTTTTCCTGTGCAGGATTCAGAATGGTACTACTAATTTTAGGCAGGCCGTAAAAGAAATTTAACAGATATAGACAAGGAAAATTATTTTATTTTTTGGACTTTTGAAGAACATGAACTCCACCTATACTAGGCTAAATGAAAACATGGGAAGTGTTTTTGACCAACGTGATTTCATCAAGCTAGTTTCTAGTTTATTGGTGGTTGACCTCTTTCAAATGCAAGAATTTTGTTTACGTTTACATAATCTATTCTGTCGATGATCACCACAAATTGGATATATTGTTACATAGTGCCACTTAAAATTATGTTCCTGTGCCAACTTATTCTTTGAACACATAAAAACCTTGTGTTCACGTTCATAATTTGTATTTGTCTATACAACTCATGACCAACATGCTCCGTGTCCATAATTCTCAGCTGTGAGTGCCATAGACACAAATGGAGTTTCTTTCTTTAAAGATTTCAGGAAAGCAATGGAAAAGAGAGGTGTTGAGGTAAGTACCTACAAGGAAAAACTCTGATTTTACTTCTTTTTCTTTTGCCTCAAAATTGCTTAAACTTTAATGCTTTGAACTGTCTTCACAGCTTGTCCTGGTGAATCCTCTGGCCGAAGTGATCGAAAAACTGCAGAGATCAGATGCTAGTGGTGAATTCAGAAGACCAGATACCCTTTACTTGACAGTTGGAGAGGCTGTGGCTTCACTGTCATCAACAATCAAGGCTCAATCTTCCAACCATGTATGACATTACAATATAGGCCGATGAAATAACTTTTACTAGTACTTTCTTGTCTTCACATCTTCGCTGAAAATGTTAAACTTATTCGAAAACAGGTTCAACTTTTATAGATTTTTGCTTGTAAAGAGACTCAATGTGCTTATTAACAAGGTTTATACTTTATCCTGCTTCATATATGGTTTCTTGGTTGTCCTATGGGTTCATGTTCCTTGCAAGGATACTATGTAGCTTCCGCCAAAGCAAAAACAGGTTTTGATCATGTTCATAGTCATAGTAAACTGATCAAGCTGAATATCGCTATCTCTTATGCTTCAAATACAAGTAAACATGACTAATGAATGAATAAATTACTGAAAATAAATGGATATAGACCGTAAAGACACTCAAGATTTCACCATCATGGTTATGAATGCCACTAACTAGAATATAGAATATGAGCATGGAATATGGAATACAAATATCTTTGATACGTTTAGATATTTGTTTTAAGATGCCTCTGAGCAAATAAGCACGTCAGCAGGAGATGTGTCCAACAAGATAGAGAGGAAGCAATCTAACTCGACCATCAATGGTGCTTTAAGAGAGCGTATCTAGCTGAGGCTGAGAATGAGCTTATGTTTTGTCTGACGAGGTAGAGAGACACAAGAATAGAGAGCTTTTCTCGCACTATTTGTGAGCCACTCTCCAACTCTTTCTGGGTTGGCCTCGCCCATTTTTAAAGGTTGATTCTCGGACCGCATAATAACACTTATCGTTATTGATTCCGGTTGTATCATAATCTGATCCCAAATTAACTAAAAAAAAATGGAGAGCTTTTGATATGGAAAAGTTATTATAAATAAGAAAGAGAAACATACCTTATTTTAACATATGAGTTCAGTTGGTTGGAAGATATTTTTTTCAAAAAATATTAAAAAAAAAATGATAAGAATAGTAAAATTAATAAGCTCAGTGACAACTTCATAATTTTAGATAGGGTAAGACATCTTCAACCCAATCTGACTATTTTTTATCATGTTAGGATTGGTTTAAATCTTAAAAAAGTGGAATGAATGAGGTTGAAAATTAAATTGGGTTGAAAAAACATCCACCTCTAGTTCTAAATCCAAGATTTTCTTCACACTCTAAAAGAACACTTGCTAAGAATGTGGATCTAGGACAACTTTTATGGTGAATTGAATCTTTTATTTTTAATTATTGAATTTTTATTTGTATTTGTTTTTATAATCAAATTATAAAGACTATGATAGTTACCAAATTATAAAGACTTAGATCGATTTGGTTTATCTATTCGGTTCGGTTCAGTTCGGTTTTGTCCAAAATCGAATCGTGACAATCGAATCTAACCGTGACCATCTTATTCAATTTATCCGAGGCTGTAGGATCCGGATCCCACAATGTTCTCCTCGGGTCGGGCACTATCCAATATAGACAAAGCCCTGTAAGCGTAAACTCACATTTGCCTACAGAGAGCAGCACCAACTTGCCGAAATTCTCAGCTCAGCCGCCGGCCTGCCAGAACATCGTTTTAGTGGCCTTTTACTTCTCTCACTCGTCAGCTTGTAAGCATACATACATACTCCATATTATTCATTTTTGTTGGGATTTTGATAGTGTCAAATTCGTAGTTTTAATATAACGAAATGCCTTTGCTTAGTTTTTATATTGATTTAGGGTTTCACAGCTTTTACTGTACCCAAAATGAAAGCAAAACAACTTTTTTTTAACAGCGCAACTGAGTCAACTCACGTTTTGTCAAAAATCTTTCAAAGTCTAATTCTGTGGGCTGTAGCTTTGGTTTTACAATTACTGTGTAATTGGAAATATAAGAATCCAAATCCACCCCCACATCGCCCATCCTTTTGTGTATATATATAGCTTTGAATCCAATCTCTCTCGTTTATAGATTGCTATTGTTATTGTTATTAAATGGAGATCAAAACTGCAGGTGGTGACATGGTTGAGATCAAGCAGTTATCGTTTCCAGCTGACAGCCCTCCTCTGTCCGTCATTGTTGCTGCCAAGCTTGCTGGTATCCCTTTAACAACAGACATTTCCGGGGCTGTTCCTACTTTTGTATTCTCTGATGGGTACTTATCTCTCCGTTTTGCTTGTTTTCTTGCATTTCGTTGAGTGATTTATACATCGTAATTGAATCTTGTAGACTAATAGTTTCAACAAATCATATTCTAGGTTAAAATTGCACGGAGCCTATGTGCTTTTACGATATGTTGGTCGGATTGCCAATCTCTATGGGCAGAATGCATATGAAGCTGGCCAGGTAATTTTTCCTGTGTTTATTAATGTTTCATTTGTTTTATCTTGCTGGTTTTTAACAAGCATGCTTTTTTCCTTTCCCTTTTTATTGTTTTCAGATTGATGAGTGGCTGGAATATGCTCCAGTCTTTTTATCTGGTTCTGAATTTGAGACTGCTTGCACCTATGTGGATAAGTATTTTGAGAAGCGTACTTTTTTGGTTGGTGATTGTTTGTCAATTGCAGATGTAGCAATCTGGTCAGCCCTTGCAGGTGTGTGTTTGAAACCTTGTATACTTTATCTTAGTATGTGTTGCTATGGCTTCCGCTTTGGGAAGAGTAAGAAACTTCCTAGTGATCTCATTAACAACAAATTTCGTTTGTTTTCCTGAGGAAACCATAAGGCAACTGCAATAGGTGTTTTAACTGGATTTGTGCCACATTTGTTGCATTGCTTTTAGGATTACTGAGAATGATTAAGGACTTTGAAGTCTTCATGAATGAATTTTGGATTTATGACTCGTTTTTAACTACCCCGTGATGGCTTTACTTTATTGCATTCCTTTTGTAGTCACTGAGATTTCAATAAAGGGTTAGGAACTGATAGTCTATCTTAAATGATTAATTATCATTTGATAGAATTGGGTTTGGTTGAAAACTGATGGATATCAAGATTTGATGTCTTCAGTTTTATCCTATCTCTGACAGACCATTCTAATATCATGCTTTCTGGATCTTAAACGTTTAAAATTTCTTGTTTAATTTTTACCTGAGATGGTTTGTTACGTTTGTATGCTTTGCAGGAACTGGGCAAAGATGGGAAAGTTTGAGGAAATCAAAGAAGTACCAGAATCTCGTGCGATGGTTCAACTCTATATTGGCTGAGTACAGTGATTCCTTGAATGAGATCACAGCAACGTATGTTGGTAAAAAGGGCTTGGGAAAGCCAGTGGCTGCTAAATCAAAAGAGCAACTGGGTGTCAGTAATCAATCAAAAGGTGCAAATGGGGATGTTTCTGAGAAGGGAAAAGCAAGTAGCCGTTCTTCTTTTGAAGTGGATCTTCCTGATGCTGAAATTGGGAAGGTACGATTGCGATTTGCACCAGAGCCAAGCGGTTTTCTTCACATTGGACATTCAAAAGCAGCACTATTAAACCAGTATTTTGCTAACCGATACCAAGGTCAATTTATTGTGCGTTTTGATGATACAAATCCTGCTAAAGAAAGTAATGAATTTGTGGACAATCTTCTTAAAGATATTGAGACTTTGGGTATCAAATATGAAACAGTTACGTATACTTCAGATTATTTCCCAGATCTGATGGAAATGGCAGAGAATCTGATTCGCCAGGGCAAGGCTTATGTTGATGATACACCACGTGAACAAATGCAAAAAGAAAGGATGGATGGGATTGAATCAAAATGTAGGAATAATAGCTTAGAGGAGAATATGAAATTGTGGAAGGAAATGATTGTGGGATCTGAAAGAGGTTTGCAGTGCTGTCTTCGTGGGAAGTTAGACATGCAAGATCTGAACAAATCTCTTCGAGATCCAGTATACTACCGTTGTAATCCAATTCCCCACCATCGAATTGGATCCAAGTACAAGATATATCCAACATATGATTTTGCCTGTCCTTTTGTTGATGCTAAAGAAGGAATAACACATGCACTTCGATCTAGTGAGTACCATGATCGCAATGCTCAGTATTATAGGATTCAAGAGGATATGGGAATGAGAAAGGTTCTTATTTATGAATTTAGCCGGTTGAATATGGTGTATACACTTCTCAGCAAGCGCAAGCTTCTGTGGTTTGTTCAAAATGGAAAAGTTGATGGTTGGGATGATCCCCGTTTTCCAACTGTCCAAGGAATCGTGCGTAGGGGTCTGAAAGTCGAGGCATTGATACAGTTTATTCTTGAACAGGTATGATCATGTGCTTTCCTAAAAGTATTTTGTAAATTTCACATTCTTGCTATATTGTTTATTTGTTGTGTACATCCAGTATACAGAAGATTGCACCCCTTTTTAGTCTTTGTTTATAATGCTCCACTTACCAAGTTAATCAATAGTAATTGTTTAATCTGGATTGTTAGTTGTCATACTACCTGTATGAACTTTGTTGCACTGCTATACGATTTATCAGAATCATGATTTCTACTGGTTGTAAAGTGGCTTAGGTAGGGAAAATTGAATGCCATGTCCTGATTCTTTAATAGTATATGAACTGGATGCTTTTAGATTACAGATTACTGTTGTTTGAGAGACTAGGAAATTGACTTCTGTATCCTTAAATTTTCAGGGTGCTTCAAAAAATCTCAATCTTATGGAATGGGACAAACTTTGGACTATAAATAAGAAGATTATTGATCCTGTGTGCCCGAGACACACTGCTGTCAAGGAAGAACAACGTGTGCTATTGACCCTCACTAATGGTCCTGATGAACCATTTGTTCGTGTCGTACCAAGGCATAAGAAATATGAAGGTGCAGGAGAAAAGGCAACAACATTCACAAAGAGAGTATGGTTAGACCATGATGACGCTAAGTCCATCTCAGTAGATGAGGAAGTGACCTTAATGGATTGGGGGAATGCTATTGTGAAGGAAATCAGTAAGGATCAGGATGGAAACGTGACTCAGTTAACAGGTGTTTTGCATCTTGAAGGATCTGTCAAGACCACGAAGTTGAAGCTCACGTGGCTGCCTGAAACAAGTGAATTAGTTAACCTCACATTGGTGGGATTTGACTATTTAATCACTAAGAAGAAGGTGGGTATTAATCAACTGATTTATCAGAATTTTTTATCCACATGCTCTTTGTGTAGTTATGAAGTGTTAAATGTAGTCCTATCAAAAAATAAGCGTTCAATTCTAAATTGAGTTTTCAGAGCGATTAGGCTCGAAGCCTATATGATTTTTCTTTCTTGCTTTCAGTATCATGTTTTAAATTTAACATGAATAGCAATGTAGAAACTAAGTGGAAATAGGGTGTTTAGTGGTGTGTTTGCATATGTAGACACTATAGGGTGCTTGTGTGATTAGAGCACTTTTTTTTTTTCCCCTTTTTTTGTTTTCTTATGCGATCAGAATATACACAAAACTTGCATATATAGTCACACGGAGGAGCCCTTATAGGTTTTGTTTTGTTTGTATATTGATCCTCTCTTGTTTTGCTTAGTGGGAGCTTTGTTGTTTCTTCCTTTTAATATTCTCTTGTATTGTAAATAATTGTGTTGTTTCTGATTAAAAAACAAAGGTCGGCTGAATAGATTACAACCTATGATTTTGAAATGTGAAATTTTGTAACTAGTGCAATTTTGTTGAAGTTGGGTATGTATGTTGACTTTTTGATCGGTGCTTGAAACCATTGTGACACAGCTGGAAGAAGGAGAGGACTTCCTCGATGTGCTTAACCCATGCACAAGATTTGAGACTGCTGCAGTTGGAGATTCTAACATGAGAAATCTGAAGCGTGGAGAGGTTTTGCAGTTGGAGAGGAAAGGCTACTTCAGATGTGATGTTCCTTTTACTAGACCTTCCAAGCCGATAGTTCTGTTTGCAATCCCAGATGGCAGGCAGCAAACAGTCTTGAAGTAAAGACCTTCACATTTTCAGTAGGTGTCTACTATTTTTACATTCTGGAAAACTGTTGAGCTACCCTTAAAATCCGGTTGGTCTATGTGTCGAATGTTGATTGAGCTGAGATTGGGATGTTTCCAACTCATTCCTTATTTTATCATATCATATATTTTGATACAGATGTTTATGAACATTTTTAACGTAGTCAACTGATTTACTTTTTCTCGTAGTGCTTTCTTCAACTTTGGTGGACGCGTTGTGCTTTTCTGAACTTTGGTGGATAGTGGCATTCTAATTTCATGAAGCCTGCTAGTATTTTTTGAAAAAGTAATTGCAGCATATAATAGGTTAGAGTATTAATCAGGAGATCCATGTAGAAGTGCTTCTGTAGAAAATGCTTAATGGTCATTTGGGTATAAGTTCATATATTTGGCAATGTCCAGACCTATATATGTATGTATATATATAGGGCTTTTGTTTCAGTGAGAGGGATGCTAAAGGTTCAAAACCGTTGCTCTTTTTATATGATAATGAACATCACACATTTCGGTTACACTACTATGATATGTCTAATAATTTCAAAAAGGAAAGAAACCAACTTTTTTTTCTCTTTAAAGTAGAAACTAACGGCTATTGGAGGCTGTTGTGATCAATTACTACCTCTAAGGTCTATGTCTATTAGGACATATTGTGATTATCTCCTACTCTTGCGTGTTTAAATATTTACTTTCATAATTAGGAGATAACAATTTTTATCTCTTATTACTTGCATGAGTTTGGATATTTACTCTTACAATTAAAATATAACAACCTTTATCTCTCTCACACAAATGGAGAATGAAATTATTTGTGAAAACATGACTATTTATATTGTAAAATGTACTAACTACTAACATAAACGTTTAAAATACTTTTGGTGGGAATCGAATTTCCACTATCTTGACAAATCGAGAGGTGTACAAAATCTATAAAAGAGGGGAAAAAAAATCAAGAATTTTGTGTTAATTATCTTGTAATTATGTTAGGACATTGCTTCCACTAATCCAAACATAGCCCAAATTTAAAATTTTTAATTTTCAATTAAACTGCGAGGTTTATAAAAGAGAAAATGATTTAAATTCACAACCTTTAGGTATATAGGTATGGGCATAGCTTTGAATAGGGCTTAGGGGCTCTAAGCAAGAATTATACAAGGAGATATCATGAAATACTATCAAGAATGCCATCGTCTAATAATCTTTAAAGAAATGACAGTTTCTTAATCAGTTCTTTTAGACTTGGTTCTTATAACCCAATTCTTTTAGATCTACAATTACATTATTTTATAATAAATATATATAGGAATTAAACTTGTAATCTATCAAACTAATTTCACCAATCACACAATCAATTTCATAATCAATTTTCATAAAATATCATTATTTTGATTTTTAAAAAAATATTCAAGATATAACATTAAAAAAAAAATCAAAATTTGAAGAATAAAAAACCATAAAAGAAAACATAATTATGTATTAGAAAAAGAAAACGGGTATGAGGATCGTTTTAAACAAGAAGTCTTATGGAAACCCGCATGTAGGCCATATTCTATCCGCTAATAATGTGGGCTTTAAAGATCTGAGAAAATGTACCCAAACCTTATTATACGAGTATGGATCGGGTCCCGTCTCTCTAATTATTATTATTTTTTTTTTCATGCCCGTGGAGTGACAACGTAATTCCCTATAATAAACCAAAAATCAAATTTTAATTGTCTACATTTGGACTGTGGTCCAATAAAATTACACGAACAAAAGGCTGGAAAGCGTAGAAAAAAAGTCCTTGCTCTGCGACTGAGAGACTGATTGAGACAACAACAGCAAGTGAAAAATGGTGAAGAGCGACGCCTCTGATTCTCGCAATCTGCAGAAGTACGGCGTCCCCTTATACGGCGCCGCCTTTGTTCCCTACACCCACGTCAGATCCAAGCTCCTTTCTCCTGACGGATCCGAGGAGGACGACGCATCTCACCCCTCCCACCAGTACTACCTGGTTCTGGGCGGCGGCGGCGGCGAGGGTCGCAGTGGCATCCCCAACGCCCTCCTTTTGTCTCACTTCGATTCCGCCTCCAATTCTCTCTCCGATCAACCTGTAAATGCATTTCCTTTTTTATTTTATCGATAATTTAGGTGATCGATTGATTGCTCGAATGCTTCGATTATTTCGATTATTGTTCTCTTCGTGGGATTGCACGAAACATATTACTTACCTTAAGACTATTTGTCTGCTTTGTCGCGAATTCTTTCGTTTTTGTGTTCAATTTTAGGTGGCTAAGCTTGGAACTGGTGACGATTTGCCTTATCGAATGGTGGTACACCCTCGTGGAGACGGCATTATTTGTGCAATGCAAAATAGTTGCAGGTCTTCCATTTGAGTGAAGAATTAGTTATCGAATGATCTTTGCGCTTTCGTTTTGGTTAATTTTATTGGAATGATACGTTATTAACCTTTCTTTTCGCAGATTGTTCGAGTGGGAAGAAGCGAAGAATGCTGAAGACGAGCACAAGTTGGGTGTAAAAGAGTCGGAGAAAGTACTCAGCCAATTACAAGATGTTGGACAGCAGTTAGTATTAGCATTCGACTGTGACGGTTCCATACTGGCCTCTGGTGGCGAGGTAGACATTCATTGCTTTTTTATCGTTGAAATTTTAAGTTGTCTCGGCAGTTGTATGATGATCTGATTTTGGTGCAGTGCAGGATGGCAATTTAAGGGTTTTTAAGTGGCCTAGCATGGAGATTATTCTCAATGAGGCTCAGGCACATGCTTCTGTGAAAGATCTATCTTTCAGGTTTGCAGTAGTAATAATGGGATAAATTATTAAAATGACAATTCCTGAATCTGCAAGCTTGAAAAGAAGAAATGGTTCTTTGATTTTGTATGTTTTATCTAATTCTATTGATGATCTGGTTTGGCTGTCATGCAGCCCTGATGGAAAATTTCTTGTGTCCTTGGGAAAGCGTGGCCCTGGTAGGGTTTGGGATTTAACTTCATCGACTGTTGTAGCGTCTCTGGCAAATGAAAATGTAAGCAATTAATAATACTGCTTTATTCAGTGAACCGATTATTAATTAATTTCAGTGACTAGCTAGCTCATTCTTGGCTTGACTAAGGTAATATTGTTGCTATCTGTCAAGGAGTTTTTAATTGGAAAGCTGCTGCTAATGTGCAGTGCATAGAGTTCATGGTATTTTTTGTTTTATTAAATACTATCAAGAAGACAAGAAAAAGCAGACCAGCTTGTTGATAATACAATCATTTGAATGGAGTGACCGGTTGACCTAGAGTTTTGGAGTACCATCAGATCATGATTACATGTTTGGTGCAGACTGATGGAATAGGAAGTTCTTTTAGCCTTTTTACGTGTCTTTGTTCTTGGGGATTCAGGTTCATGCTCTTTCAATGGGAATTCAAACTGAGAATTTGTTTTTATAAATTTTTCAGGATGAGGTTTTTGTTTCGTGTCGATTCTCTGCAATTGATGATCAAAATCATGTTCTATATATTGCTGCTATAACAGGTGAATGTCATGATGTATTTGCAAAAAATTTTTGTTCTTAAGACAATGTTGACTTCACTGTTTTATGGGCTAAATATTGTGACTATATTCTCTACGCAGACAAAGGTGGAAGTATCATAACATGGAATACAACCTCATGGAAGAGGAGTCGCTCCAAGCAAGTAGTCCGTGAACCATTTACTTCCTTCAATATTTCTTCCGATGGCAAGCTCTTTGCAATGTAAAATCTTGTTGACTTAATTAGTTTCAACTGATAAAGACATTTGCTGAGCACTGCCACAACGTTTTTTAAAATTTCTCCCTTGTAATTGGTTGATATGCAGTGGGACGACTAAAGGAGACATTTTAATTATAAATTCAACTGGTATGAAGGTCCAAACAATGGTAAAAAAAGCACACATTGGCTTTGTGACAGCTTTGGCATTCTCTTATGATTCAAGGTTGGCCTACCTATTCATGCAGATCCATTTTGAATAACAATATGGTTGCAGTATTTGCCTTGGAATGAAATTAACAGTGAAGTTTGTGATGTTTGATTGCAGGGCTTTGGTTTCTGTTTCTATGGATTCAAGTGCAAGGGTCACATTAATAGAGGAAAAGAAGCAGAGTGGTATGTCCCATAATAATCTTATGATTTGATAACTCCAAGGTTTTCTGTTTGCTATTATTTTAAATAGACTGTGTTCAGAAGGTTCTTGTATACAAGTCACTGGTGGATTTGAAGCCCATAAAAGTTGTCCATGCTCACATAAAATGAGCAACCACACTTCCATACTTTATGTTCCAAAAGTTCAATGACTGTATAAGAAAATCTCGTTGAGTTTTCTGAAAAGGATTCCTAGAACTACTTATAGCTCAAGCCTATGATAAGATATACATCTGTCGTCTACCTTATTAAGTTGTACATGATTTAAAATAAAATACATAGTTTTATCAGCCATTGGGCAGGGCAGAAACTGGTCATGGATTTAATTAGTTCTAAGGTTAGTGCCATTACATTACCTGCAAATTTAACAAGAATGAACATAATCCAACAGCATGCTGGGTGATTCTTTTACCGATTGTGGGATATGGGCAAAGGGATGCAGACTTGTATTGTTGAAAAACTTTGCAGGTGTAATCCTGTTGTGCAGCTCAAGTTATGCCTCTAGAGTTTCTCTATTCTAAGCATGTGTCCAACACATTTCTCTGTTTAGGGAACATCTTAAATCAAATCCCATTTTAGGAGTTACTGCATGTTTCGCTTATTATTACTTGGAGCTTTAGACGGTTAAGTGACTCCACTCTGTTAATCATCTGTTCTATTTCATCAACTTGAATTTTCAAGCCAGCATTTAATGTTATCTTATTCAGATTTGGGTGACATTTTTTTTTTATTCCCTTTCTGAGGTCTCGAGTGGCTCATTTGGAATTTGAAAATAACAATCCCAAATATTTTTGTGGCAGGTGGACTAAACTTGTGGATCATCATATTCATTATATTACTAGCAATTGCCGCCTATTTCATGAAGGACAAAGGAATCATACCGTAGCTTGAATATTATTTGCTTCTCTCGATCTCCACTGTTTTAATGTGAAAAGTCTCTACTTCAGCATCTTTTGAAAGCACTTGAATTTCGAAAACTACACCCTGGAGCAAACCGCAAGAACTACCCCACCGCACCACAACACCACCCCCCAGCCTTTTTTTTTTTTTTTTTTTTTTGTGTGTGTTTTTGTTGAAACCCAATTTCCAAGAGAATTAGGACTCGGCAGGGATAAGGTTCAAATTTATACATATTTTTGTACATGGAATGGAAACTCTTTTTCTTCATTGATGCTGTTAACCTATCCCACATGGATTATCCTCAATAAAATCATTTTCTGTAATCTTTAAGGCTACATTTGGTACATAAGATTGAATAAGATGAGATAAGACAAGATTGGATAACATGGAATAAGATGAGATTATATAAGATTAAATTGAAATTATATTGTGTTTGATATAGTGGAGATTAAATGAAACTGGATTTGATTAAATTAATTTAAAATTTGTATAAATTGAATTTTAAATAAAATTATAATAGATTAATCTTTTAATATATATAATGTAAATATAAATAAAAATTTTAAAGTTAAATAAATAATTAATTAATTATTCTGTAATAAATCTTAAATATATAAACTCTCTGGAACTATTAAATAAATTTGTAATTATTAAATATATTTAATATTATAATAAATTGTTATATTTTTAATAAATAAAATTAAAAAAAAAAACTAAATTAAATTTAAAAAGAAAAAAAGAAAAAAATAGTTCACAAACCCACCAGCATCGGTGGAAATCTAAAATTCCTCTGATCTGAGGTTTTTTCAGGGGTCCCTATAGTTTTGAATTGAAAATTTTTCTTCCAAAGCTAACTCCAAACTTAAATTTTTATATATTGGAAAACCTTTTTTCTAATCTCATTGTTTGTCCTAACTGTCAAGCACAATCTAAGTTATCAGCCACAATTGAAGCACACAATTACTCCCTATACTCAAGCACACAATAATTGAGATTAATAATCTTAATAATTTAAAAGTTAAAACACATTGATCATAAAAGTTCCGCACGTGTATGCGTATACAAACACACCTAAAGGGACACTTTTCGAAACAAAATTTTTCATGGGATTATTCACTTGCTCACAAAGGCCAAATTAATAGATGTTATAGTTACTGGAAAGTAACATAACGCATGTACTTCTGATGTACTTCTGATTGGAGTGTCTCCAAGTTTCATTTCAAATACATGTAATCAAATCTCATACATCAACTATGCTTCCCTACCGTGGAAAAAATTTGAGCTGTAACCAATCAATTTTTTTTTTACCTTTCAATATTGTGCAAGCTATATACAACATTTGGTAGACAATGAGTTGTGTGTACAATCAATTTTTGCAAGTTAAATCCACTTCAGCATAAAACACACACACACGCAAATACAAAAAAGAATATTGTCAGAGACTTGAATGCATCTGTTTCTTCTTTTCCAGCTCAGGCGCACATATCAACACAAAATTGAGCTGAGAACAAATAGTGCGCTCATCTTGTGGATCCGAGTTTTCTTATTCCTACAAATGCAAGTAATTACAAGAGTGGGGGCAACCGAATAGTAGGCTTTGAGAGGTATATTTCGTAACTCATTGCAAAATGTGATATTAGGTCTAAGAGAAACATTTAACTTCGTTAGAAGTTTTGTTAAGACTCCACTATCTCGCGCAGTTATACAGAAAACCAACAGTCATTGCCGCTTTCTTTGGTAAAGTGAATAACCAACAAGGGCGGACATCAGGAATGTCCATAGCACCTGTCATTAAATTATCATATATCAAGGACCAAAAAAAGAGACGAGCAAAAACATATTAGACTGCATCTAGTCACAGGGAGAAGTTAGAGACTTCTGCACAGAAAAAGGATTCCTCTGCTTGTTTGCAATCTACAACAATAATTTATGACCTAAATTTCTCTCTGAAAACTCACCAGAACACAATTTTGACATTCAAAATATTAGCAATTCCAAAATAAATCAAAATTAAAGCAATCAAGGAGACTGAAGGAGGGAGGTAGTTCATCTACCGTATTAATAGTAAGCCACCGTTCGAGCCTTTTGATCCTGGCTTGCATGTCTTCAATCATGCCTTCTATAGGAGAAACCTCTCTACTTTGAGAAGAGTCCGGAGATGAACTATTACCCTGTTAGATTTGATAGTGTTAGTGCTAAGCTTCAACAAAATGAATTCTTCAACAGAGAGAATAACAGTGTGACCATTTTACCGCTTTAAAATTAGCTGTAAACTATCGTTTCCCTACTCTAAATTGAGGGGTTAACTTCATTGATATCAAAGTACCTGAGATTGTATGAAATCCACAAGTTCCTGCAACCTTGCAGCTTGCTGAGTGTGAATTCCGCTTGAACTTCTTTCCACTGCCGGTAATCTTTCCAAGATTATTTGAAGATAGCTCTAAAAGTATAGTTGAAGTGTCAGTTACCATTAAGGTGGCATTGTAGAGATAAGAAGAGCTGGTCCTGGTAAGTTCTATGGTGCTAATGCATAAGCGAATAATCAAATCTATTGAAGACTTAGACAAAAACCTTTGTTGTGTATGAACCATCCAATCTAAGTGTCGATCCAGCAGCTGCAACAGCTTCTTTATTGACCCCTTTGATTTGAAGGTAAGGACTAGGGGCATCTTGGAGATGATCCACCTCAATAAGAATCTGAGTAAACCATAAAGTCAAGTCTAAAAAGCAACTTAAAAGAACCATAATGGTGACAGGTTGAACATTGCAATGAGGAAGAAATTTGCAAAGATATATAGAAAAAACAAATAGTGTGGCAGCTACGAGATAATACCATCATCACATAGGAAGAAATTTGAAAGCCATAGGGAATTCATTATGAGATGATACCATCATCACTACAGGTTCACAGAGTGTGGCAGTTACAAATCACATGTTATATCAATCACTGTAGATCCAGAAAAAATATAATATATGAAAAAGTACTTCCAAATGAGTACCTTAAATCTAGGGAAGAAAAATCTTTCTTTTTTTTTTGTGTTTTCATAGTTTATTTTTATTTTTGTTCTTTTTTGAAGTGCATCATCACAGAAATGCAATTGTCAAGGATTGACAGCGAAATTAAAGAATTTTCACCTGGTAACAGAATTAAACAAAGATCCAATAAATTGTAGTCTAGCAGCCAACCAAACAAATGTGCGTAAGACAATTTAATGCAGTTAACAATAAGAAAGCTTTAAGTTATGTCCCAGACATAATAAATCAGAAAATTGTTCTTCAAGCATATCATTTACAGTATAGGATTGCCTCAGAATTGATTCAATCTTTCACACAAGGGAGCTTTACTCGAAGGAGGCATGGTGCAATTTTATCCAATTTGATCTATTTTTGTCAAATCAATTCAGACTTAAACATAAAGACTATGTTCCATATTTGTAACATCCACTGCATTAAGAAAAGGCCCAAAACCAGAAGAACTTAAGATGAATTGAACTATGAATACAGGTGAGTGAATAAATTCAGGAATATGTACAGATTAAAACTCATTCTTTCAATTGACAAAAGAAATTAATTCCAAAAAGTATGCTTTTCAACTGTAAAAATCACGTCCGATATGAAATATCCATAGTATTGTCACCTTTCCATCTTGGTAGATATATGCCGATGCTTCAATATAAGCTACAGCTTGATACCTGACATGACGAAAGGACATCATCAATTATGTTTAAATCCATCAACAGTACAGACTAAAATGAAGAACAAGTAAAGACAGCTAAATATAAGCGGAAATTCATGGCATGGAATGCTACAAATAGCAAAAAGGATTGAACACAATTGATGGTAAAACTGCATCCTTGAACACAAGCATATGGTCCAGTCTTGATACATATTTCATCCCATACTCTTTACACCTAGGTTCCAGCAATCTTACAATATAAGATCAATAATTGCAAGTACTCATCCTAAACATTACTCTTGAATTTATCATGCCATATGAACTAAAGATATTGTCAACCCTATTTTAAGCTTCCAAGAAACCAATGTCCATTCAAATCTGATCTTGGCTCGAATAATAAAAAAATCACCAATACTTTTTCAGTAATTCAGGTAAACATGTTTCTCCAGTAACCACATATGTACACCAGATATTTGTCTCAACAACTGGAAGTATAGGGTACCATCACAGTGAAAGAGTAACTAACATTGATGAGCAAAAGAAATTTCAAATTTAAGTATGTGACTTACCCGAGGTTAAGGAGGCCAGCAACAGTGCTAATGCTTATATCAAAGTCAACTTTGGGTTGAATGATGAAATTCCCTTCTCTTATAGGCTAACAGATAGAATTCACATGAAAATGAGAATCAAGAATTCATTAAAGTCCCCAAGAAAGCACAACCATCATACAATTATATATATATATATATATATATATATTAACCAAATTTAGATATAAACCTCCCGTATCAGCAATGCAAATCTGCCTTCACATATTCTGACACGAATGCAGTCACTCTCTGTCAATTGTCCATTAGTAGGAATTCCTGGAAGCCTAAAGTATATGTCAATGAAATTCTGAACAGAACTGCAGAACTTTGCAGCATCGAGGATTTTTAAAATATCTTGATAAGCCACCTGTAATTGGTTAAATCATTGTAACTAAGCCAGCAGCCAACCACCATATAAAAACCTAAAACAATCTCCAAAGAACACATACTTGCTTATTACTCTTTAAAACAAACAATGAACTCTCAGGAGAAAGCACAGGATCAAAGTCATTACGAATTTTCAACTGCAATGACAAAAGAGAAACTTGTTACAGTAAAGTGAGCCTTGTTAATAACATTTGTCTTCAGGAGTGAAGAGTAATACGTCTTCAGCATCACTGATCAGTAAAAAGTAACCCTCACATTCTCTAAGGATGGATGGACCATCTATAAATAAAACAAAATGTGCACAAAGTATAGAGCAAGCAACATAAAAAAAGGAGTCAAAAGAAAACCCTTAAAATTATACATGGTAGAACAAACAAAATAACTAATATGTGTATGTTTAAATAGAGATCTGATATTCAATCACATCAACTGGACAATTCAAAAGCTGTAGTTGTACTAATAAAGTGTTTGACATGTAGTCCAACAATCAATTTATACACTGATGGCTCTAATTTAAACAGTGGCAGCATGATGGATTTAACCATTAGATGTTATTCAAAATAAAAAAGAGACCTTAAAATATTGGGGACCAGATAATGCTACAGTTGAACTGCAAAATGTGAAATATCAAAGGAAATGCTGGAAATGTGACACCATTGAAAATTTTCTCATGCTGAAAGGAGAGGAATTAATTACAAAATTCCTGATGACTCTAACTTTAAACAATAGCAGCATGATGACTTAATCCTTAATTGCAATTCAAAATAGAATGAGACCTTAAAATACTAAGAAAAAAATAACTATATGGTTGAACTGCAAAATGCACAACATAAGAGGAAATGCTGGAAAAATGACAAGCACTGGAATTTATTCTATGATAAAAGCATAGGAAATAGTTAAAAAAACGCAGATTTTCCAATTCGACTAACATGTGCATGAACGAGATGAGGTTCAATATGCTGCTGAAACATCGGGAAAACTGTCATCATGATCTCATTTTGGGACATGAAACACCCAACTCTGCTTTTGTCCCTTTGAACTCGAGAAATCAGATGAGAATGAACACCTCCAACCTGGATTTCCACATAGAAAGTTGCTTAAAAGACGGTTCAGACAGCAAAATAATTTACTAAGACTCTGAAAATAAAGCCACAAAGGTGGAGTAAAGAGCCATACCACAGCAATCCACAGGTCAAGTGATTTGCGGATTTGAGGATGTAAGGCATAAACTCCTTCAAAATGATCTGTTCACATGAAACAAATTAAAAGTCAAAAGGGTTGAATAATTTACTACCAAGTCAGCCAGCACTATCACGCATTGATTTAAAGAATATTGGAAATGTAAGACATTTTATGATCATAAAGAAATGAAGAATGCATAAGACAAACAACTCATCCAGCCAGGCAACTTGAACATGAAAAGGAAGCCACAGCTGAAAATGGTTTCAATTCGTTATACAGCAGACAGTTTGCAAACATCATTTATGAACAGTAGAAAGCCAACCATCTTTCAAGGGAGATGTTCTACACCTTCCTTGCAGCTTTAGAGTTCTTATTTCTTGACACTCAGTTTAACTAAGCAAAGACTTCAAAGTTCACACACTATTGAAGATCATCTGATACAGGACCTATAATTGGATGATCCAACATCCACAATAATTATGAGACACCAAGGGCCAATAGGTATATTTATAATTGCAACTTTCTATAAGGTTCACCGCCTAGTCCTACACCAATCTAGTTTATCGCTAATTATTCAGATAACCTGATATCAGAAAATTTTCAAGCTTCTAAGGGAAAATGTTTAAGCTAACATAGATGCTATAAGAAACTCCATGTCAGTTCTTGAAATCTAAGACTTTCAATAGGATTTATTATCACTAACAAGAAAATGAATTTTAAACTTTCCTCGTCCCTTTTATTGCAATTGAGTTGCCATCCCTACATCATGTAACTTCTTGTGTAACTTTTTCCATTTTTTCTCACAAGTACAGAAAATCCTTTACCATATATACCTTAGCTTCAATCCCTAGCCTCAGCAACTCACATCAGACAACTTGAACTAAGTCTAATATAATAACAATATTATGATGTATATGCCTAATCAAGAAACAATTGCTTCATTGGAATCATAGTCAAAGAAATTAAATATCTCAAGGATACAACAGCGAGTCCTATTAACCAAGACAAAGAAACCCTACTATAATTTCTTGGTCCACAATTACAAAATAAACCAAATCACACAATAAAACTCAGCCAATTGAGTAGCGAAAGAAAACAGGGAATCTCTACCTTCATTCCCTCTCCTCCTCTAATAACCCTTGGGCGTTTATATTAACAAAGTCATCTTATGTAAAGAACAGTATAATTTAAAAATAAATCCAAAAAAGCTAGTTCTTAGAGCAACAAAAAAAGTTCAATAACAGACCACACCACAATCTTCAGAAACTTCAAGTTCCTTAAAACCACTTCGAGCACCAGTCTCCAAGTCAAACATGGGTACTTTTGTCCTTCGACCATTCCTTATGTCGCCAATATTCTGCAGATAATAATACAAAAAAGATATCGAATATAAGAGCATATTTCCTGTCAAGCCTCACAGATTAATCCTAAGTGAGTAATATGCACTCTTTATTACACAATTTTCTTAAATAAAATTTGTTACTTATACTTTATACAATATATCCATCAAAGTTCTCTAGTGAAGATGTGAATAAAGAAAACAAAGATGAAAGTTCATAGCAAATTCATCTATCAGTACAGATGTTTACTAATTGAGAAACAGGTAAGATGATGTAATTACACGAAAATCACAACAAAGTAAAAATAAAAAAAGAACTCATCAAGTAAGATCATCATTCTACATGTTTTAAAGAATTTTGCACAAAAGAATAGTGGCATGTGGGAGATAAACATAGAATGCTGCCCAACCCATGCACCACACAATAATCCTTTTCACCAAATTAGACCATAAGATGAAAATAATTATAGCTTGGCCAAGCAGAACTACCCTTAAACACAAGTTTTGAAGAAATTATATGTTGCCAGCATGAACGGTTGAATAAAGAAAAATGGATAACGAAGTAAAGCAGCAAAGAACAAAGTCTATTTGGAGAAAATAAACTGAAACATAGAAAATGTTTGCATTAATCACATTTACGCGAAGGGCAAGATGGAAGTATAGTAACCAACAAGGCAAAATTGTCTGTTTACACCCATTATTAAACAAGTGTCTTGAAATTTTTTAGTCTCCCATATATCACGTTCACGGAAAACATAACTGCCATCTAATTTATCTCTAATGTATGAAATTGATGATTAGAATTTAGGAAAAAGTGAGGTATATACAATCAGCGCCCTACCTTTGAAAGCAGAGATAGGTCAAGAGAGCTAAAGTCATCATACTTGAAATCCTTTACTTGTTCACATTTAAAATAGCTTTCAAGGGAAACTACTTCACAACCAACAATATTTGCCATTTTATGAGCCAGACTAGTTTTTCCAGATCCACTGGGACCTCCTGCAACAAGAACAAACAACACGGTAAAAGTATCATCTAAGAGCTTAAACAAATTGAAAAGCTATACAAGTTCCAAACTTAATAAAAGATACAACATTAAGTCCAAAATGTTAATAATTTCTGTTATAATTACAATTTTACAATTCCACCAATTCTAGTTAAATCACTCTAGAAATATCTAAGTAGTTGTTGATCTTTGTTATCTTACAATCTTCATTAAATAATTTAAATCATAAGAAACAAGTAGACACTCAAGTAGTTTTGGTTATAGATTGGCTATAACACAAAATAGGCTGCTTAAGATGAATTCAAGATAAGAGTTTTTTCCAATAAAAAGGTTGAATTCAACAACTTAACATAAGGCCATGTCATTCCACTATGATATTTGATAAGGAGCAAGATATTTAAATATTAGCACTATTGTAATTTTTAAGGACAAGATATCCCTCCTAGCTAACAAGCACACTCAGACATTTGAAGAAGAGAGAGAGCCACTTATTACAGCATGTATTACCAATTCCAACTATAATGGGGAGACCTTTATTCTCCAACAAAGCCTGAAACAATAACCAAAAGTACATAAATTTCTATCTGACTAAAGATATGTACAAGCTTCCTAAACATGAATACATTTCATAATAGCAGTCTCCAATATAATCTCCTATGAATATATGTACCCTTTACCTGTATTGCTTGAACAGAAAGAAGCAATCCTCTGTCCAAGTCATATGAATCAGGCATTGGAGCAAGCTTCACGGTATCCCTGTAAGTGGAAGAACCTGTGGTTGCTTCATGAGAGAAGTCTATACACAAAATCTACTAGTAATACTCCAACAATACAGTTTAGTAGTAATTACATTTTCAGTGAACAGCTATATTGTCCAAGAAGAGACATACCTACAACCGCAGTATCAGCCTGTGGAGGATCTGAGAGAAAGTGCCATGTTGCTAATACAGGCTCCATTTTCGATTTTGTTGGGGATCGAGTCCATGGCTGAGATAGATCCTCAAGCCGTGTGACATAGTTTGGAGTGGTGCGGATTGGCCTAGGGGCAGCAATCACCTTTTCCTGAGTACTAATCATGGATGTACTAGACAGAGGAGGAGGTGTATTAAGGCGTGGTACACCTGCATGTGGAGTTAATTCAGTTATGAAAGAGCAATGACATGATTTAATCCAACAAAGCAACAAAAGTGCACAGAATGCAAGAACTTCAAATGAATATTAAGCCAAGTTACTGACCTTTCCTTTCAAGAATCAGTTCCAAATATGATTTTGTAATCCATGGTCCATTGATACCCATCTTCAATGATTCTGCTCCAACTGTCTATGCAATAATCAAGAAACCAAAGATAAAACATTTGCACAAGAAGCTTTAACTGACTTCTGAAGTGTCCCTATTTAACACGACAGTAAATGAGTAGAGATGCAACCCTTGATGTTGACCATATAAACAGCATAGTATAAACATTAAACCACTGTCTACAATATAGTGTGTTAAACACTTGATACTCATCCACCATCAATTAGACACTTCATTCATGTTAGAGTACTTATATACTATTTTTGGACCCTTTTTTCAACCAGGCTAAACTTGTGGACCTATTATTTACCAACACAGTATCAGAGTCAGGATTGTTATAGAAGCCATTGGTTCAAATCCCCCCATGCAGCAATATTTGTAATTTCCATTTGTTATGTGTTTGTATTTGGGCTCAAGTGACATGACAAGCCCATTGGTCTTACACATGAAAGGGGTATGTTAGAGTGCTCATATATTATTGTCAATCTTTTCCTATCATCTTAAGTTTTTGGTCTGTTGATTACTAACGCATTCACATTAAAAACCTGCTAAATTACAAGGTGTTATCAGTGAAGTCACAATGGCCAAATAGCTCAGCAGCATCAAAAGCTTTTACATGTTTAACTGAATAAGAGTTCATAAAATATGGCAGCAACAGTAATCATATCTTCACATGCCTATCCCACAACACCAAGCCCCACACTGCTTTAGCTCAGCGTGTTTACAGAATGAGCTGAACAGAGGCTTGTGAGTTATGATCAGCTCACTCTGTAAATAAAGCAAATATTACTAGAACTGAGACCCCCCCTAGCTTTCCAAGAACAGCTTGGTTCTTTTGCAACCTTAAATCAAATGCCACTGTGTTTCCTAAGACATTGTAAATTACAAAAGCTACTACAACCCTAACACCAATTATTCCATCTTTTAATATAGTCATTTGCAACCACCAGTGCACCCTATGCTTGCCTTCTTCTCTTCATCTTCTACTTAAAAGGCTATTTTTCTTATTTGACCATTATCTGAAGGCAAATTAAAACAACCAAAAGTGCCAAATGCCAATTGTCTTACAGATCTACTCTCTTCACCAGAAAAACCTCGGAAAATAACATGACCTTAAAGGACCCAAATTCTTTTTCACATCACCAGTGTTACCAAGAGAAGCATAAACAAAAGAAACCAATTTCTTAGATATTACATTGAACGAGAAATAAGTTCATACTTTTCTATCTGTGCCCCTCAGGACCATGAATGTCTCGCCAAGAGTATCAATAGTTTCAAATGATAACGAAAGATTGCCACTAATAACAGATGAAGATGCCCGTTTATAACTGACTACAACATTGTACCCCAACTCCAGCAATCCACCAAGTGTCCTTCGTCCCACCTGTTACAATATTAGATAATTAAACAGCTAGAAAGGTTATCTAAGGTTTTCAGATAATAGCCTTTCCTACAGAATTATTTCTTTTAGGAGAAAAAGCACTAGCGTTTCGCATAGATATGCAGTACCAAGACGAACATTTCTGATATAAAACAACAGCATAGGATGAAACAAAGGCAGGCAACAGTATTACAAAACGAAACCAATTTCAATAATGATTCCTCATAGATAACACTAATGACAGCATTTGAAATCATATTTTTGTAAAAAATTATCAAGGGCATGTAAAGCCCTTCTAGAAAGTCTCACAAACTGAAAAAGTGTTTGGAACTTTAGATAACCTTTATCTCATATTTAAAGCTTAGACTTGTTTAACTTATTCACATCAGTTGAAACAGAATACCACACCATTATTGCATCTTAACAGTAAATTGACCAATCACGCATGATTATTCGCCCAATACAGCAACTCAGCAAGTTACAATTCATGTAAATGTGACATCAACTAAAGCACAATAGTTCAATTAAGGACTAGGTTTAACCATTATATATTTATAATTAAAAAGGGTTGCATTCATCTTTATTGGAAGAAACAAAAGTTCGATTAAAATTTCAAACAGAAATAATTTCCATTTGCCACACAGTTAGATTATCATACACAGCAGCAATTGTGTGCATTAAAAATAATAATAATAATTAATTAATTAAAAAAAAAAAAAAAAAAAAAAACTATTCAAGTGAATATTTGTTTAAGCACTGACTTTGCACTGACAACAATGTATATGTTGGTAACACCAACTGCGAGAACATGTCTCACCTCAAACTCAGCTTTAGGTCTAATGATAAAATTTTGTCCACAATCCTCTGGTCTCCAAGTGACAGATAATATCTTATACCAGATTGCCGCACCTTAATCCAATCATTTATTCTTGCTTCTTCACTTGCTGATGGCGGCCTAAGGTACATCTCAATAAAACTGAAAGCAAGATAAAACATGTAGCACACTCATTTGTAATCAAAGCTCAGAAGTATTTATGTTCTCTGAATTGTTTAGCAGTCAAAAAACAGTCAGATGCAAAGCTAGAAACAACCACTCACTTATTTGTCTGTGCTTCACTTCCTTGAAAAGCAGAAGTAGAATGTACATTTGGTTCCTGTGACAACAATTTCACGATTTAGTAATTGAACATGTGAAAGTTACCTACTGAAGCACTTCTCACAGAAAACTGAGTGATATCTTAAGGCCATAAGCAATAAGCAATTCAACATTAGATGGTTTCAGAGATGCAGACACCAACTGCCATAGTTCTAAGCTTAGTATGCCATCAATAAGAACTGAAAACAAAAATCAATTGAGCAATAGGCTGCGCCAGTCGTCACAGCATCCCACCAAGTGCTAACCACAACTTCATCAGGTTTGGTTTCAATTACACATTACAGATTTATTCACAATGAGAACAAGACATCTGAGTAACAACAAGGGATTGGTAAAGTTCAAAAGAAACTTTAGTTCCAACTAATACTTTCATAAGAAGCAGTCACTCAGATAAATGAACTAAATGTAAAATTAATTACAAAAAAATGCCACCAGTTGGATCATATGTAAACAATTATTTGCCAATTTATAAAATGCTTCATCAAGTTTCAACAAGGCCATTTACAAGAACTCCACTATTCCAATATGGGTGCCAAAACAGTACAACCACGTACATGATAACAATAAACTAAAATGTACACACGGACCTCACTTCTGCATTTCAGCTTGTAGATCGCTTCTCTAAATGATGAAACAAAGCTGTTGTTAATCCTAATCTGCAAAGTAAACTGATCACATGAAAATAGAATTGGGAGTTAAATTTTCAAAAGGAAGCACATAGAAATGCCAACCTGTGCATGATGAAGATCCGGCTCAATGTGCTTTCTAAACAATGGGAATATACTGTCAATAAGGTAATCTAGTGAACAAGAATCTCTGATATCATATTGAACTTTTGAAAGAAGGCTAAAATGAACACCACCAACCTAATACAAGGAACATATTGATAAAACATTGTATCAACATTAAAAATAAATAAATAAATAAATACTAATAATAATTTGATTACTCAGGAAGGCTCACTAAAATTAAATTGTAAGTCAATTACCACTGCAACTCGAATATCTAGCAAAGAGCGCAATCTTGCATGTAGAGCATAGGTACCATCAACTATTACCTATGAAGAAAGTTGAAGAGATGAAGTATAGCAGCAATCATTCATCATAAATAACTGTAGTTTATATACACTTACCACTCCAGATGAAGCACTCTTTATTGCTTTTGTACCATTGCGTTTCTTTTGTTGGAAATCAAACATTGGAATCAACGTATCTTTCCCTTTTGTCAAATCCTACTTCACAAAAGGGATGCTTCAAGATGCTAATCAAGAGAACAACTTACCAGTATCAAATGCAACATATCACCACACATACTACAATCCAATCTGTCCAATTACTCCAGAACAATTGTTGATCTGACACAATTTTAATGCAGAAAATAGGCTTACTGTTATGTTATTATGTTTATATATTATTGTTGGACGATTTCTGATCAACTTAAACTTTTCGGTTTGTTGGTTATTAATATGGTATCAAAGCTTGGTTTATTCCAGAAGTCCTAGGCTTGAGTCTTCTCACATGATAACAATTAGATTTGTTATATGTTTCATGGATTTGTGGTGTGTTTGTGTTTGGGTTCAAGCCATGTAGCAAGCCTGTTGGTCTTGCACATGAAAAGGCATGTTAGAGTACTTATGTAATATTGTTGGGTCATTTCCTATCAACTTAAACTTTTGGGTTTGATGGTCACTAACTAGTTACTTAAAAATGGTATATGAAAAATACTAACACTTAAAGTCTCTTACAATGTAAGGAAATCAGTCAACTTGAAATATAAGAAGCTCAAAGCATCCACAAATTCAAAACCATTTTGGAAACTAACTAGAATATTTTAAAGAAGTTGGCACAGTTCTTCGCTAGAACAAAATCCATTCAATAATACACAACTTGAGCAAAGAGACGTGAAGCAAATACAAACCTCTAAATTTCGGACTAAGGCATCAAGATCTATGGAATCTAAATCATTCCCTTCATCAACTCCATCACGGTAATTCTCCATCGATATAACGGTACAACCAATTACAGACGCTACCTTCTCTGCTAAGCTTTAGCAACCATCAAATTGACACAAGCAGTTATTATATTAAAAAGAGGAAAGAAGGAATGCTTCTGCTGCATAAATATTTCCTCCTCAGAGATTAATAAATTCAAAATAAAAAACTGAAATCATACAGCTTGTTTACCTTGTTTTACCGGAACCACTGGGACCACCAATGCCAACCGTAACAAGACTCTCTTTTTTCTCTCTAAGCTCTTGGATAGATTTTACCAATAAATAATACCCATGATCAAAAGACTGCATCATTTCCCCAGGCATCAATTAATTTTCTCAATAAAGTTTAAAAAAGCATCATCATCAAGACTTGTTTAAAAATATTCAGACCAGAACAAAAACATCATAAGTTTTACTAGACATAAATTACAGTGAACCGTATCAATTGCACCAGAAATCTCAGTATTACAGACTGCAAAACGTGGTAATTACATGCAACACCATCACCATGATCAAGACTTTACACAAAGCATGCATGCATACACACACATACTGAGAATTTCCAAGAATCAAAAGATTGTACACATCACAAGTTTACAACCCTACCAACTGTTTACCTTTTTAAAGGACTTAAACACAAATGACATCATAATAAATCACACGATGGGCTGTTTCATGATATCACAATCCCAAAACATTAGTTAGCCATAGTTTTCAATGCCTTAAAGCTAATATATTCAATCAAGCAGCCTATTTAGACAACTTTACAGGCAAACCCACATACACTGAGAAAACTCAAATCAGTAACCAACAACACTGCTTATCAACAATCTACAAACCCTTTCTAGCAAATACCGATTTCAGCAGATAGAATTTTAAACAGTCCACAGTAACCGAATTCCAACAACCCAACAACCCAATAGTTTGACACATGAACTCAACAATCAGGCAAAAAGGACCCAACAAGAACCCAAAAGCACCCACATAATCAGAACAAAAAAACCAAATAACCCAGAATTTGAATAAAAAAGTATACCACATGAAGAGGGAGGGATTGAAGAATAGAAGAGGAGGAAGAGGAAGTGGAGGGTGGCTGTTGGAAGTAATCTCTTCCTCCTTCCTGAAACACTCGCTGAACAACTTCATCGTCCATTTTTCAATCAAAATACTCCCTTGGTTACTTGTCAAGATTAGAGACACAGAGAGATGGGGTGGTTGCTTTCTCCCATTTCACTTTTGATTCTCATTCGTTTTTCGTACACTTCGTTGGTTGCTTGCAACAATACGCTCCCGCTTGTTTTCTTTCTGGAATTCTTTATTTTTTTATTATTATTATTATTTTTTTTGGGTTTACTTTTCCCTGCGGTCACCCATTTGTTTAAATTTTAATGGGGTCAAAAGCATAACAATATGAATTTTGTCAAATTCTATATTATTTTTTAAATTTTTGTATGTTTGGTAAGTGGTTTATATCAATGAAAAATTGGTTGGTTTACACCTACCGGCCACCTCTACCAAAATGCAATTTTTTTTTTTTTAATTCAAAAATTTTTCAAACCTGTTTTATGAATTTGAGTTTGATATCGGAACTCAGTCGTGCTCTAGGATATTTGAAAAGCAAAATATTATGACCTTTAATTGTATAGGTACTGATGATCCTAAACTTTATGTCTTGCAAAACATAATTTGATAAGTGTATTTTGCACTTTAATAGTAGAAATTGTGTTCTAATTTAAAACCATAACTTTGTCTCCTGCAAAATGCAATTTGTAAGTGTAGTTTGCATTTCAGTAGTAGAAATTGTGTTCTAATTTAGAAGCATTATAAGAATGTTGAGAATTGTACTTTAGTATTAGAAATGGTTTATTCTCTGTCAAACCGTATTAAGAAGAGTTCTAAGAAGATTGAGAAATCAGTAAATTGCAATAAATGGTAAAATCAGCATGAGTTTTGCAGGACTACATAGCACAACAAATTTCATGGCGTGTTTACTTGAGAGATTTAATAATAAAAATGAAAAATGAAAATAATTGTTGGTATTTATTTGCTTTAAATTAATTTATAATGAGAATATAATTGTATATCTCACAAAAATTTGAGATTGTGAGTGGGATTGTCATTCCCCCACCCAATTTGGAATTCCCAATCCCATGAAATTTTACAATTTAAAAAATCACTTTTACCCTTATTTAAAAGAAAAAAAAACTAAAAATAGAAATAAAAAAGGTGCTTTTGATAAGTTTGTTTTAATAATAAATACTTTTTTATATTATTCTATTTTTAGAATTAAAATCTATTAGAGTATATCGATATGTTAAAATAATTCAAGATATAATATAATAATTGTAGTGGAAAAAATTGATTAAGAAAAAAAAAATAATTGTAGTGGAAAAAAAATGGCAATAAAGGTAACGGAGCCCACTCGAAGCTTAAGTCTATCAATAGCCCAAAAAAAACAAGCAACCCAAACTTAAAAGGGTTACCAATCATTGAGAGTAACTGACAATCGTCGCTTAACGCGCACTCCAACGCCAATTGAGAACCATGTCGCAAGAATGGAGGTTGAGATGAAGGAATATTGGATCATGAAGCCAAGGAAAGCCTAGGCCTATCAAAGGCAGCCTTCATTCTATTTTAGGGGACCAATTTTGCAGAGAGATATAAAAACTCTACCAAAATATTTTCACAGAACAAATTACTCAACATTTCTTTTCCACTTTAATTTTTCGCTTTTATTCACAAATCTAATTCCCTTCAGCCTCATCATCTCAATCACTTGATTTTTTAATAGGTTGTTAATGTTTGAATTCATCTACCATAATTTGACGCCAACCGTGGGGCTTTACAATTTTATGTCACGAAGTTAAGTGATCGCGTGACTACAACAACATGACAGAATCCTTCCATCAAACGACAAGATGCCACCACCACTGCCTTTAATATCGGTAGAGTCGTGGAGGCGAGGGCCGAGGGCGAGGTGGCCACCAGCTTCTTGAGCAACTTAGGAGACCAAGGTCCTTAGCTTTGGAGAGCAAACCCAACTTCTCCAAATACGATAGAGTGACGCCCAGCTCTACTGCTCTCGACAAAAGACCAATATTCTAGCATTGCTCAAGACTTTTCGTTGCTCGAGCTTCTTGAAGACGTCCACCTCTACTTCCTCTCTACTTTCGTAGACCAGGAGTTAGGTCTCCATTAGCGGACCCAAAACCAATTCTTTGGAATGGAGACTAGTTAAAAGATAAAAATATTTATTTTAAGTTAGAAGATAAAATTGTTTTTAATTAAAAATAACGTGACATATTTTGATTGGTTGGTTTTTAAATTTATTTAATATAATATAAAATGATAAAATTGCCCTTTATTGATTATTTTAAAGTTTACTCAACAATTAGTCAACTAATAATTGAAATGTTTTTGTTGAATTTATAAAAGCTCAGACGATATTTAATGCAAAAAAGGTTATAGATGCTATATTTGTGTAATATTAATAAGCCTAGGGTGTCTCTGTAATTTGCCCTAAAAGATATAATTGTTGATGTTTGACCTAGGGATTCAAAACACCCTGAGCCGGTCTTGTTCACCTGTTTGAACTTAAATTCCCAATGGCTGGGCTGGGCTGGGCTATCAAAACTTTCAGGCTGTGAGTCAAAGCTAATTAGTGTCGGTACGACCAGTATTCTATGTGTGTTGGACATTTCACAAAGTCCAGATTCTAATAGAACATTAGCTGTGTATGTCTTGCCCAACTTGATGAGGTGAAATTTCTGTGTGCTGCACCCTGCAAAACTTGTAACTTTATTCTCGTGAAAGGACTGTTCATGTAGTATTGGGAAATTGGATGGGAACAGGACAAATTGGATAAATGTTAGGATATATACATGCTAAATATAAGAAAAATAAAGTGAATAAATATATCAAATTTATTATTTCAAGACAAATAATTTTAAATCCATGCCCCCAAGGTTAAAATTATTAATTAGTGTATCTATCGTATGGCATGTTAATAGTAGGATTTAGCAAAAAATATCATAAACCTTTGAACCCAACTGGATCAAATTGAATAATTTGGTGTGGTTTGGTATTCTATATTTTTTATAAAATAGAATGATTTTTTTCTCAAAAGAAGAAAAAAGATAGAATGTTTTATTATAACAAAATTGTATGATTTGGTCCAATTTATGGTCCAAGTTTATTAAATTCGGGTCACACGTAAACTGAATACCCCTGAAATTCATACTTTACATTACTACATATCACACCAATACCTTTCGTTTAAAGAAGTAACTATAATACAAATTATATTTACTTGTATTTCTTTGAAATGAGCCCAACATTTTAGATAAATTTTAAATTACATAATTATAGTTACAAAATAAATTAAATTGAATTTAGATATGAAAGATAAAACTAGATCAATCTAATTTTATTTGTTCTGATTTTTTTTCTTTTTAAATAATCTTGTTAGGACAAAAACCGGAAAATCAAGCAAAGCAAACACAAACAAAAAATAAATAAATACACACGGTATTTTTATGTTGTTCAAGAAATTTCTATGTGAATATTCAAGAAATTTCAATGTGAATATGCTGACATTCTTTCCACTATAAAACAATGCTTACAAACAGAAGCACTCTCTCTTTCTCTCTCTCTCTCTCTCTCTCTCTCTATTTTTCTTACCACACACAAAACCCTCATATAGAAAGGTATTTATAATAGCTCATAGATACAAGCAGAAACACTCCTAATTAACTTAGAAAACCTTCTTGCGTAAAAAGTAAAAAACTTGACACTTAAATAGGTCAAAAGTAGACATATTTTTCATAGGATCAAAATTTTTGTTTGGCGCACTTCCAGTGTAAAGTCAAAATCGAATCATACCCAACCTCGCTATTAGTGATCAAGATTCAATCTGAGGTACAACCTTAAAGTTCTAGTTATTAGAGGTTCGAACCTCCATTTTCGCGACAACAAAATAGAGATGGAGATCATTCTAGATCTAAGAGAATCTGATTTGAAATCCAGAAAGTCTCATCAACTTCTTTTTTATTAATTTTTTTATAAATTAATTTTTTCCGTTTTTCATTTATTCTTCTAAGCTTTATTTTTTAATAATATTTTTAAATAGATATAAGTTTGATTAATTAACTAGGGAAAAAATTATCTTTTTGTCTCTCTGTTAGGTTAAATCGTTAGAAAATGATAAAAGTTGATCAAATTGATGTGTTTGTGAATCTTCGAGGACCAAAACCAATATATTTTAAAAAGTGAAATTTCGTTAAATATAAGAATCTAAATGAAGTTTTATTTTCTAAAATATGTACAATGGGTGTTTAGTATATGATTCCAAGTAAAAATCAAAATAGATTTGTTTAGAGTTTTAATTATAATAAATTATAGTTTAAGGAAAAGACATACCACCTTTTAGTAGGAGTTGTTGAATATACATTTTAATCTTAATAGATCAAGGGTTCAAGTTATACCATTGTCTTCTAAAATATAATATATAAGTTATAAGCATTCTTTTAGTAAGAGTTGTCATTTCTCCAGTTTTAAGAGTAGTCATTCGAGCCATATTATCAATGATTTGTCTCAGTAGATCCCGAAATCATTTAACCCATAATATATCAGCATTCAAAACAATGTGACTCACATTGCTTGAGGGTTCAACTTATTCCCTAAAACAAATCCAAATACAAATTTTTTTAGTTTTCTCACTAAAATGAATCCAAATTCAATATTTTCAATTTCTTCACTAAAACAAACCTAGTTTGATGCCCTTCAACGAGGACGAAGAGAGAGAGAGAGATCAAAGAAGGTATTTGAAGTAAGACGTTTATTTATTTTATTTCTATTGTATTAAATTAAAAAATGTTAAAAAGAGCAAGCAGTATTTTAACAAGTGATAAAATAATAAAAATATAAAACATAGAGTAAGACAATAATAGCTCTTAAAATAGGGTTTTTCATGGACATTTCCCTCTCCTAATTAAATCAATAGATTAGAACTCAGTAATGATATTGACACCCCTAAAATACTGTATGTGTGCCCCTTTTATATGTTCATCCCATTAAGTTTTTTTTAAATATTAAAAATTTTAGTCACATTATATCGGAATTTTAATATTAAAAATTTGTGAGTTTTTTAATAATGTTATTAAGGAGTTAAAAATAATTATATTTTGATGTAAATACAATTTTTGAGGGATGAAAATATCAGCTAATATCCTCAATAGTATGCTAAAATAGAGATTTCCTGCGGGCCACGACTGCCAAGCAGCACATGGGAGGGACTTTTTTCAGTTTGTCATTTTACAAACTGTCGGTCGTATTGTATGTCAAAATCTAATAACATTACTCTGATAGAATGTTGATTTTGGAAATTTATGAGACAATTAATATATATATATATATATATATATTGTGGGGAGAGAAATAAATTGAGAGAAAATTACACTTACTTTGTGTTTTAAGGCAACAGTTAGACTTGAACTTTTAATCTCTTGAAATTAAGAGTAGTGTCCAATCACTCCTAACGGATAGTGTGTTGAGACAATCAATGTACCTAATTGTGTTTTTTTTCCAAAATTTGACCATGCATAAAGAAAAAAATCGGTTCTGCTTAAAATGGTAGACAATCATGACAACCATTCGGCTATCTTTTATTTGACTTTGAATAGAAAAATAAAAAGTTGTGGTTGTTCAAAAAAAAACAAAAGAAAAAAGTTAGGTTGAATACGATGATTGAAGAATTTTATTAAACATTAAACAGTGATAGAAAATTGAATACTGGATCTTGTGTTTATTTTTTCTTCTAAATTGGACATCGAATTGTATAAATTAGGAAATAAATAATTCAAATTTAATTCAATTAAACGAAAAACGAAAACTTCTCAATTTTTTAATCAGATGATTTTTGTAGTGATATTTACCACTTATAAAATCAAACCGAATAACTTTAAAAAGTTAATTAAGTGCCATTAAGTTTATAGTGGAAAAATCAAACAAGCCCATTCTTAGGTAGTCCTACATTACATATTAGAATATATTTTTTTATTTTTATATATTTAGAACCTGCATTTTAAAAATATAGTTGAAGGTAATTATACCCATTTAATTAAAAAAGAACATATATTTCCGTCTAATATGGTTTGATGATGGGAAACAGTCATTTGTTCCTGTCATTCCTTAAGTTGATTTAATTCTAGAAGGCTTGGTATCAATGCCATTCCTAACATTCGTAGGATAATTCTTTTATTCTCTTCATGAACAAGACGACATTTCTTTATATTGTTTCAAATCAAAGCTAGATTTGAGCATCATCTATAAAATATTCAAATTCTAAGAAGATAGGAAGACAGGAAGATCAGATGAATCTTAAGATAATTAATTATCGTAATGATGACTCAAAAGAATTAAAGAATTCAACCTATAATACCTCCCATCGGGCTATTTCAAGAGCTACACTAACACATTTTCAACGCCTGACATGGATAAGGTAGAACAAACAAGGTTTGTTATCATAGAGATGTCCCTATTATAAACATTATGTCTCTATATGATTACCCCTAATCTTAATGATTCTATGTTTATTTTAACTTTTTGACTAAGTATAGTTGTACTATAGCAGGCATGTTTTAAGTCCATGAGGAACATAGGCAGGCATTAGGCATCCATGCAATTAAATCAGCTAGACTCACAAACGCCCCTATAGATTAGGATAAAAACTCACAAATTATATAAATAGGAGAAACGTCAGATTCAATTACCTAATTAAATTGTCAACGACACCTATAATGTGTACATTTTTCGTGCTAGTTTAATGATTAAATGACAAAAAGTGATTTTTACTTAATAAGTAAATGAATCGACAGGTTGTGTATCACCTCTTAGCACAGGACTTTGCACTTCCTCATCAACCTTTGAAAATGGGATTCAAACCCAACTAAATTTATTTTATGAGTTTGTAGTGGTAGTTATTATTCAGATCGAATAGTGTCCCGTCAGACCACTGGTTTACGTGGTGTAGATATTAAATCCAAATAGTGACACAACATGGCTATGATTAATTTAGAGTGGGTTTAAAAAAAATTAATCAAACGGTTAACAAAATAAATTGAAATAATTATCTAAAACCCATATTCTAAAGCCATAGACAATAGAATAACTTTTCACTATTCCATATAGTATGCTCATTGCCGAAGAGGATTCTCGTATCTAATATCAAATGTAAAATTGTATTTACATCGTTAACATAAATTTATGAGTCAAAAATATCGAAGCTTATAATATAACTCAAAATGTGATCACGAGATTCATACCACATCTATCAAATTTATAATTAAAACATGAGAAATACGATCACGAGATCTGTACCCTAAATTTTTAATCAAGAAATTCAAAAAAAAAAAGAAAGAAAATCCGATATAATAATATTAAAAAAAAAAAAAACAAAAAACCGAATATAATAAGACAAGGAGCAGCGGATCGAATACAAAGGGAAGGGGGGACACGTGTGCAGTGGGAGCGTGAAGGACGCGCCGGAAAGATGCGAGTAGAGAGAAAGAAAGAAAAAAGCGTGATCATAAAAAGAGGAAGATGCTCGCACTGGCAGTAAAAGTCAACCCCCCCTCTCGCCCACTACTTTAAAATAGTTTGTTTGTTAGTGGGACTTGGATTTCACTCCATTTTCCTCCCCGCGTGTTCGCTCATCGTCGCCCTCCTCCTCGCTATCATGCGCCGCTCTCTTCCATTCTCTATGGTTTTGCTACTGTCAGAGCACCCTCATGTTCTTACCGTGGACTAGAGCTGTCTAAACCGCCTGCATAATCCACGGATATTTGCAAACGTAGTTGAGTTCATATTTAAAGGGGTTAGAATGAATGAAAAAAAAAAATCATGATATTCAGGAGTAATTTTAAAATTTTTCAATAATGTCACATATGGCATCTATTGCGTTTCAGTTACTCATCGATTGTCATATTATTAATTGGGATGAAAATGAGGTATAAATATTGGTTGTTTAGTAGTATTTATAATTATTAAGAGCATTTTATTTTATTTTTACTACATATATCTTATCATTTATACATTTAAGTAGTAAATTCTTGTTTGATATAATGTTAAGTTGTTGTTGTTATTGTTGTTGTTTATTTATTTATTTTTTTTTAAGTTTGAAATATTATTTATCAAAGTTTATTTTTGTCAAAAATTTGATTTGATGAAATTTAGATGTTCATTAATAAGTTCCTCACATATACATTAATGAGGTTGGTAGGACCATGTTATATTCTTTCTAATTTCCAATTATAGTTAATTTTTGTTTTTTTTTTTCAAGAGCAAGGTTTTACTATAATAGATGATTAATAGCTGTGTAAGATTTGTGAAGTTAAATATAAAACTTATAATAACTTATTCATAAAATTTATTAAGTTTAACATAATATTTGTTATTTCAAAGTTGTACACTAATACATTTACAAAACGATTGCATATTTTTATATGAGTTTTGTACATAAAAAAAAAAAAAAAAATCTTTTTTAAATTACGGAATATCAACACAATCAAGCAATCAAAATTAAAAATTCTACAACAAATCTTACTATTAGAATTTAGGAAAACTTCAATACATTAATTATAACACATCCAACCAATATTTATCTATGGTACCCATTAAATGATATCATTAGATATATAATATGCCACAAAAACAAATACATGACTAATAAATCCTACAATAGCAGTCAATGGCAGCTGGTGTTATTGGTTCAGACGCCGGTTGCCTTTACGCATTTGGTGGCATGAGTTCGACATCCGAGTAGCCCAAAAATGACAAAAGCTCTCACACCTTATATGTGGGTTACCTTTTCACCCTTGTGTGGATTTTTTATCCACCTCCGTGTGGATGGTTTTCTTTTATATGAGAATAATTTTTTAGATTGTGTCATTAATATTCTCATTTCAGTTGATTTCGATAGTTTTATAAAATAGTTCTGGTTCTAAAAAAGGGGGAAAAAAAATAGTCCTACAATAGCAAGAATGAGGAGCACCTCACCTATACAGCGACCTCCACCCCTGGCTACGCTAAAAAAAAAAAAAGGGTGGGTGAAAAGGTTGGTGCGCAGGATAAGAGAGTCGCAACACATAAGACTCCACAGTTTGTCTCTCTCTATATATATATAAAAAAAGAGTCAGCCATTTGTCATAGTCAGCGTCACTCATTCCCATATAACACCTTTTTCATTTTTCTTCTCCAAACATTTTTAGTTGACAATCCATGGCATCCATGGAGGGCCTCCCCTCTGGTTATCGACCCAACGTCGGCGTCTGCCTCTTCAACTCCGATTCTCAGGTTGAACTCTTTGTACCCAGATGGCTTTTTTCTTGTTTCTCTTCAGATTTTTGTTATATTACGTATAAATATTATGTTACATTTTTTTATGTGTTAGATTTTTTGGTGTATGTATGTTAGTGAATTTGGTGGTGGACGTTTAGGAGAATATTGATAGTTTTATTTACCTAAATAGTAATATTTTAAAAATTCCGTAAAAGACAAAAGTGATGGGTCCAAACCACCTGATATGATCAATTGATGATACAGATTGTTGTGTTGAATTATTTGCAGGTGTTTGTGGCTTCTAGATTGAATGTTCCAGGAGCCTGGCAGATGCCTCAGGTGGGTACCCTCTTTGATATATTTTTTGTAAAGAATTTTAGCTTTCTATTATGTTTTTATGGAGTTGCTTATAATTTTATGTGTATAGAATTGTTTAAATGTGAATATAATTTTTTCATGTGATGCACTTGAGTTTTGGGCTATTTTTTGACATTGTAGCTACCTAGGTTCTTAGCTATAGAAAATGATATGCTGCTTTTTTTTTTTTCCTAGGAAGTTACTAAAAAATGAGTTATTTATTTGTAAATTCTATAAATCTTTGTATTTCGATGGGGTGTTTGCGGATTTTTGGCTGTGTTTAATGGATTGTTTACGCGATCTTTCAGGGGGGTATTGAAGATGGAGAAGAGCCTAAGTCTGCAGCCATCAGGGAACTAAGAGAAGAAACTGGAATAGTGTCTGCTGAAATCATTGCTGAGGTGTGTATAGTATGCATAGTTGGTACTCTTATGTTCTACTTTTCTGTTTAAGCAGTTTTACCCTCTTAGTGACAATAGCAATAAGCCAATGTGTTGGCATGTCTCTTTATTTTACTTTTCTTGTATATGAATTGTTGAACCCTCCATTATTAAGCTGTAACCAAAATATTTAATTTCTAGGTTGGTGAAAAGATAATTAAGAAAAAAAAAAAAAAGGAAAATGAGTGCAAAGACTGTTAGAGGAACTGGGGATACAAATTTTCTATGAATAAATGTAAGTTTTAAAGGAACGAGTATTATTGATTATGAATATATTCATGTGTTTGACCAGATACTTTATAACTGAAATCAGGCTTAACATTTTAAAAGCAAATAAAATAAAGATCTTATAATGATAGAATTTTTGCCGAAATTTTGTTTGTGAAAAACAATTATGTCCTCTGTGACTTTGTTGTGCCTTCCTTGACCTTAATAATGAGTATAGATTTATTGTGTATGACTGATGTGAACTATGAAGATTCTAAAAGTAAGAGTAACGCTGAATACATATAAAGGATGTAGGTTCATCTTGAATTGTTGTTTAAGTTGGACGGTTTATACGTCTCTTTATTCTCTCTTGGTGTTCGTTTTGGTTCATATGCATAATTGGGGTTGTCTAATGTCAGGTACCAAATTGGTTGACTTATGACTTCCCTCCTGGTGTGAAGGCTAAAGTAAATCGTCTCTGGGGAGGAGGTGAATGGCATGGGCAAGCACAGAAGTGGTACCTGTCCCTCTTTCTCTCTGTTGCTGTGTCGCATCTGCATTTTAATTCACATTCTTAAGGGAAACCAATTTGGTTCGTATCGCTCTAGGAATTGTGCAGATTTTGATCTGGTAGGAGAAGGCATAATGAGACTAGCCCAAACAAGAATATTGTCATTGACAAAGATAGAAAATATGACAATAGAAAATGAGTGAACAATTGGCTAATAATATTTACTTAAATCAATTATGCAGATACTTTGATTTAGAGACATTGGTAATTTCACCTTATGAATAGGAAATGGAATTAGATTCACTTTATGTTAAGGAATTCCATTATTAGTTCAAAACTTGTTTCTTTATTAGAATTGCCTGTTCCTTAAGCTGTTAAAGCAGGAAAATTTGATCCTGTATGAGGATTCTGGAAGAGAAGCTGCCTCGAACTCTCATTAATTTTCAATGAAATCTGTTTTAAAGAGGTTTATTACACAATTAGCTAAAATTTTTCTCACTAGAGTCACTGGCTGCCACTGTATTTGTATAATATGCAGTATGCTGCTTGCAAATTATGTGGATGTTTAATAACCTCCTATGATTTGTGTTGCTAGTTGAGCTGTTTCTCCTTGACAAAGATGATTAGTGCTGTCTGGAATACTAACACCAAATTTACTCACTATAATTCATCGCTTGGCACATTTTGCTTATTCTTCCATGAATATATTATAGATCCAAGGGACAAGTATCCAAATGAATAGGTGATCAGAGCACTGTATAGAAGTACAAGTTTGATGAATATGATATTTGGAATATGGAGTTTGCTAACTGTTTAACTTATCTAGCTTACGATCCGGAAGGAAATATGAATGGAGACTGTTTTTATGCAATGATATTAAATGTTTTAATATATCTGTGTTGACATCTTACCTGGGGCTCCAAAAGTTTTGGTGAAGATGAGAATATGAACTATTCTGTTTTCATATATAATTTTGGGACCTAACATCGAACATTGGACAACTAACAGGTTTCTAATGAGATTAACCAAAGATGAGAGTGAGATCAACCTAGCAACTGGTGAAGCAGACCCAGAATTTTCGGAGTGGAAATGGGCAAGTCCTGAGGAAGTTATTGAGCAGGTATCCCACGAAAACTTGTTTTGCAAATTATTAAAACAATGTGTTGTGTATATTTGAGAGGCTAAAACACGAAGATAATGGATCGCAGGCAGTTGATTACAAACGGCCAACATATGAGGAAGTCATTAGAACCTTCGGGCCATACTTTGACAACGGAAGAGCTGCCAAATGTAAATCGGCAAAATGGTGAATGTTGTGTGCATGCTTTGTCTGTATGGCTTTAGTAGTGTACCCATACAACTTGGGTTGAGTGGATGTTTGTTCTTTGTAAATGGATATGGCAGTTAGAACTTCTATATTAGATGGTTGCTTAGTTGTAATAAGATGTTTGTGTAAAAGATATTACTTTCCCTGGTTTTTCCTAGGAACTGCGATCATGATTTAGCATTGTGAGATAAGCAAAGTATGTAGATAACCAGCCTTTTTTTTTCACATGATTTTGTGTCGCTTGGCAAATCTTGCATCTTACATTAAAATGAAGGAAATCTTCATGGTTAAATATGGGATGTCTTCTAATCTATTAGACTAGAACACAATTTTATTAAATAAAAGAAAAATTGAATACTACATTGTTTACAAATGAAAAACAGTTAGCTTAAAAGTGAAAAAGATATTGGTAGAATATATTGATTAATTAATTAACTGTAAAATTTAAAAAGACTTAACTAAGCACACTCAACCCTTATTTTTGATGATAAATAAATAAAAATTTGACTATCTTACTCAACTATTAATCTTACCCCTCAATTGGAGTTCTTGGATTGATTGTAAAAGAAATCAATTCAAGGGTTCCAATTGAGAGATAAGGTTAGTGGTTAAATAAAGTAGTTTAACTCTAAAAATAATACCAACTGTTTTTGGAGGGAAATTCAAAACTCTGAAGATTCGTACAATTGAAATAAATAGAGTGAAAATTATCAAAAATGTCTTAAAAAATAATATAAATTTGTTTTTGATTCAAAAAAGAATAACCATTTTTGGTAGAAGAAGAAATTTATCAATTTTTATAGTAAACAAAAATTCAACTGTTGAGATTTATTTGCAGTAAAAGGATTAACATTTTTTTTTTCATTTAGTCAAAAATGAATTTATTCACAAATAAAAAATCTTAGACAGAAATTTGATGTTGTCTAGTTGAAACCCTTGTGCTAAGAAGTAGTAGATTTTTTCCCCTAGTTTTAAAATTGAAAATAAATATTTAGATGCAGGTTGAAATCAAATTTACGTTGCTATAGGAGTTCCGAGTTTTTCTTTAATCAACGACGGGCAAAAAAATCAGAACCGAATCAAACTGAATTCAACCTAAAATATTGGTTTCAACTTGTATTCAGTTCGATTCGATTTTTTATACCAAAAACCAAATTTTTTCGGTTTCGTTCAATTTTGAATCAGAAAACTGACCCGACATAAAAATCGACCCAAGCATTAAAAATAAGGCTCTATTCATCAATGGGCTTGTGGGAGGCTTTTTTAAATTGGCTTCGCAAGTTAGCTCCTTCGTGTTCTTGTATCAATTTTGATTTATCAATTTCAGTTTTCGTCTAGGGATTTTGAATTTTGTTTAAGTTTGATTGCAATGCAATAATTGGAATTCAAAGCTTTGTTTGAAGCTTGTTTTTGGTCATTGATATAAGAATTTTCCTTGGAATCAAACAAATATTGTTGTTAGTATTTTATTTTGTTTTTACGTTTGATTTTTATGGATTGGTTGTATACTTGGACCAGCAGGTAGAGGAAAATAGTTATCAAATGAGAAGAGAATTGGAATTTAAGGAGCTAGGTTTGTTTGGATTGATGTTGTCACCGATGGAATGGTGTTTAATGTTATGACATTTGTTTGATAGATTACGATGGATTTTGACTTTTCACAGAATTGAAAGAAGAGAAAGTATTGAAGGAATAAGAATTGGAGAGATTAGATGTTGATTTGTTCTTGTAATCGAGCAATTGTCAATGTGTCATGTATAATCACATAATTGGACATTTTTTTGGATTATGGATTTACTAAACCATGATCGTGGAAAAATATTTTATTTCAAAAATAAAGCTTTGAATTGAATTAAAATTGAACTTTAATATAAGCCTAATTGAATTAAAATTAAACTTTCAAATCGACCCAATTGAATAAAAAATTAAATTTTAAAATTAGCCCAATAATAATTGGAGACCCATTTTCAAGACCGGGATCGATATAGCCCGAATCGACCTAATTCGATTCAATTAGGTTTATGTATGTAATTGGGTTGGGTTGGGTTCAGTTTTCTATTTTGAGAAACAATATTCTTTCGGTTTGGTTCGATTTTGCCCAAACAAAACCTAACTAAACCGAAATGTGCCCGTCCATACATATTAATATTAACAATAGGAATAATCTCATCATCATTTATTGTTTGACGTAATAGCTAAAGAACCCTATTGGTTTAAAAATCACTAATAACTCGTCTATCGTTGAATTAAATAGACAAAAAAATCTCTAGTCGTTTAAAGAAATGTCCAAAAATCTCCTTGTCATCAAAGTTGACATTAAAAATCAAACTTTGACCATTAGTCTAGAATAGTAAGACCATAAAAACACCTCTCCATTAAAAAAAAACTAAAAATTAAAAAAATAATTAAAAAATATATATTTTGTTATGGATGGTAGAGATCATGTTAGAAAAAAATATATAAAATAAAAAAGCAATATATAGATGTATATATATATATATAGTCATTTTACCATCAGTGTCTCTTAACTTGAAAAAAGTTAGAGTGATCAATCAAATTCATTTATTGTATTTGAATTAAATAAAAGAAAAAAATTATTTTAGGAGAGAGAATACAACGGATGAATTTGATTGGTTCGTTCTAACTATTTAAAATTAGCAAGCATTGATGGTAAAATCACTATATGTATATATATATATATATATATAATCTCTCTTCATCTTCCCCATCTACACTCCACCATCTCTCTTTTTCACGCTTTTCTTCTTTTTCATCCACACTCCACCGTCCAGCACCATTCATCACCAATCTAGAAAGAAAAAAAGAAAAAAAAAAACCCATATGAGTTTGACGACGATCTGGTTTCAAGAACCCATATCATCACACAAATCGGTTCTTGAAACTAGATTGTCGATGTCTGAGTTTCCAAACCCAAATAACTAAATATGGGTAAACCTAGATCATCGAACGAACCTAGGTAGCCTAGGTTTGTTGCTTTAATGACAACTAGTGATGGAATGGTTTATAGGTTTGAAAATGGAAGAGAAATGGAAGAAGATGAGACGATTTTTGGTTTGAAAACGAGTGAGAAACGGAAGAAGAAGAGATGATATCTAGGTTTTTGCCTTTTGATTTAGTGATTGGTTTGAATTTTTGGTTTTTGATTAGGTTTTTGGTTTTGAATTTAGTTGTTATTATTATATTTTCTGACAATAATTGTTTAGCTATCAAGAATTGAGTTTAACCCATTTTAAAAATCTAGATTGAACTTAGATTTTTAGTTTTTAAACTAGCTTTGTTTTTAAACACTTGTATATATTTTAAGATAGGGATCTAAGCTCAACCCATATCTTTATTTATTTATTTTTTTTTAATTTTTGCTTTTTTATATTGTTTAAAAAATTATTTTAAATTAATTTCTACCATCCATCGTAAAGATGGATGAAAGAGATTTTTTTTTTTTGTTCTTTTCTTTTGATTTTTTAATTTTATCATATTTTAATAATTTTTATATTATTATATTAAATATCTTGAGGGTAAATGGGTCTTTTTGCCATTTACTAACATTTTTTGGTGAACACTAATGGAAAGGGATATTTTAGACTTTTGGAAAACAACCGGAGATTAATTAGTGATTACCTCAAATAACATGGGAAAATTAGGATTATCTTTTAATAATAACCATAAAAAAAGAAACAATAATTGTTGTCTGTGTGTGTGTTTATTTATTTTATTATTATTATTTTTTACTAAGACAAGCCTAAAAAATAATCGAAATCAAACAGGTTCGAACATTGATAGGACGCTCCGAAGAGTGGCTCCCATGCAACAACGACCTACACAAAAATGGAAAGATAACCCTCAAATAGGATGGAGAGAACAAGAAGATACTGCTAAGAGGCGTTGAACCCACCTTTTAAAAGAGAAGTGGGTATACAGCTAATGTTTTATCCACTCATTACTGCAACTTTTGATAATTGTTGTGTATGTGAAAAAAGAGCAATAAGTTTTTCTCCAAAAATCAATAAAAAAAAAAGAGCAATAAGAAAAAGTAATAACACTAATTTTTTCCTATAGTTTGATGTAATAGTAAAAAAATCCCAATATTTCAGAAATTACTAAAAGCCCTTTATTTATTTATAAAATAGATAAAAAAAACTTTCTTTAGTATATGAAAATATCCAAAAATCCTCCTAACCAAAAAACCGTAATGGGTATATTTTATGTATTTTATAAATTAATAAGGGATCCTTAGCGGTCTTTGAAATATTGATGTTTTTTTAGTAATCACGACAAACTGAAGGGGCAGCTAGAATTATGCATAAGAAAAAGGTGTTGAGTTGCTGAGCATGTGTGGCTCTCTCCTACTCTTCTTCTGAATAATGCCCCTCAAAAACCCCATTTCTCCCTTCCCACTCTGATTATCCATCTATTACCACATAGCTCTTTCAAACAATTCGTAGCCACCACCTCTCGCTGAGTTGTAAGTGGTTCCAGAAACCCCAGCGGCAACATCACAGGCTTCTTCCTCTTCGCGGATGAACCACTCGCTTCCCTCCCTCTCCTAGCCGCTACCATTTACTCCGCATCCTCCGAGTCGGATTCTCGGCTAAGTCCTCAAATTCTTTTCAAAAGCACCGCTCTCGGTGATGCAACTCAGTGGTAGCTGTAGCGATAGCAGCAGCGGTAGTAGCGACTCCGACTCGGAGGATGACGGAGTAAATGGCGCAGGTAGGAGAGGGAGGGAGGCGAGTGGTTCATCCACAAAGCGGAAGGCGAAGTTGAACCACTTAAGATGCAGCGCGTGGTTCTCTAGTCTTCTTAATAAAACCTCGTTTGATCTTGATAGGAACCATGCATGAAGTTGGCGGAGAAGAAAACAGAGATTTTGGAAGAGCTGATGGAGAATTCACATTCTTTGGGGAGAATGGAGTTACCAAAGTGCGCCATCGCTGGGCCACTGATCGAAGAATAAAACAAGGAATGTCTGGAGGTGGAGCAGCTAGAACAACTGACAAAGAGTTCGTTGACAGAAAGCGAATCTAGTATTGAATTGATCGAAGCACATTCGAAGCTGCAACACCAAGACATTAGTTGGGGAAGAAAGTCGACTGCTAGAAAACCATAATGAAGTGGCAACCGAGGTCTTGGGATTGTGTTGTTTTAAGGAAGATGGAATTAATAAGAACTTTTGGGTTCCGCTAGGTGAGTCTCCCTTCATTGTGGAAAAAGATGAACGAACAAATAGCTTGGAGCAAAAGCAACACAAACAACAGAGAAATATTATTGTGGAGAGAGGAAGTTCATCATCATATGTGGTCTACAAGCACAAAAGTTGTCAAAACCAAATATTTATGGTCGCTGAAGAGTATGCAAGTCAGACCGAAATTTTGTTGATAAGTGTCAATCTCCAGGTCAGGCCATGAGGAGTCCTTTATCCAAGCCAGTTACAATCACAACTATGGGTGCTTTATTACCCTTGGAACATCACCATGATGGTAAGCAGTATCAGCCAGAGGGTCAGGGTTAATGTCAAGCACAAATTTTGTCAAAATGGGAGTTTTATGGTCGATGGAGAACATGCAAGTCCAACTCAGAAAATGATCAACAACATCAATTGACAGGTCAAGCGAAGAATCTTTCTAGATGCAAGCCAGATACAGATACAATTATGAGTGATTTATTGCCCTCAGATCCTCACCATGAGGATGAGCAGCATCGACCGGAGGATCACAGTCAGGTTCAAGCACAAGATTTGTCAAAACCAAAGATTCATGGCCAACATAGCGCATGCAAGTCCGACGTTGAAAATAATCAACAACATCAATCATCAGGATAAGCAAAGGGTCCTTCTAGTCCCAAGCCAGATACAAGCATAACCATGAGAGATTCATTGCCCTCAGATCAACAGCGCAATGGTGAGCAACATCTGCCGGGAAATTGGGGTCGAGGTGAAGGAAGGCTTCAGAAAGCAGAAGGTGGTCGAGATTGTCATGATCATGATGTCCTACGAGTGTACTTCAGACGTAAGCATAAGAGCCTTCGTACTTATGTTAGACGTTAGCATGAAGCCTAAGGATCAAAATATGGATATTTTGTTCGTTTTAAAGTAGTGTTCATGCATGGTTTTGTTTCAAAGATTTCATTACCTGTATATGTCTTGTGTGACAAAACTGGTTACATGTTATTACCTCTTTTGGTTCCCACTTGAAACACACTCTCCTGTTTTCACTATCTACACAAATTCAAATTCCCATCTCTGAAAAGGCCTTCATTTTTACTTGGAGACTGCACATTTGTCAATGAACCAAATTAAAAAAATGCATGTGTAGATAGATCATACTAGTTCATGTTCAAGGTATTAAACTAGGAATAAGGTCTCATGTCTGCTTGCAAAATGTGCTTATTAATAGTTAAACTATGAATAGTTTTTATTGTTTAAAGAGAGGAGAAAATTAGGTTTGGAGCCTGATGAACATAGCTATAGCTAGCTTGCTTGCTATTTGTTCAAAAAGTTGCGATTTCGAAGTCTGGTCTAGCCTATACACTATGATACATATCGCAATGAGACATGGAACTTGAAGCTAGCTCTTTATGGTTGGTTGAGCAGGACATGCAATGCAAGTCGCAAATGTCGAAGATGTGGGCTTGGTGACCCTCAAATGTAAGCCTGCCGTTTTTGAGCCCTATTTGTTGGGCTCAACTTGACTATTGTGTTGCCCATCATCCCTAATTATACCGTAATTACCACGAAGTTCTGAATTATTTTTTATTTGTATAATTTCAACTGCATTGTGACTTTTTAAAATTTACCAAACTAATTCCTAACATTTTCATAAGCAGCAAAGTTGTCCCTAATTAATGTTTTATAAATGGCCAATTTCATTTACGGTTGGTTTGGACAATTGACTTCTAATACTAATATTGAAAATACCCTTTTACCCTTCGTTTGTTTCATGTGAGACGAAATGACATTGAATCTTCCAACTTAAGAATAAAAATTATTTCTTTAAATTATCTTTATGACTGTTCTAATCCTGACACACAAATATATTATATATCCTAGATAAAACAAAGTCCATTGAACTGCTTTTAGACACTAAATTTTATTATTTTATTAATCAACAAAACTCAAGTTGTATCCAGTACAGGCATTATCCAAACCCACCAACCAAGGGTAACAGTCAAAAGATGCATAGTTGTTAAATGTTCGCTTGGCCCTCAAATAATTAATAACGTTAGGTTGAAGCTGTATGCTGTGGCTTGATTATGGACATTCAAATCACACTGTGATAGTCAATGATCTGGACTGGCAGAAATATATTACCATCGTGGAAAACGTGTTTTATTATTATTATTATTTTTTTTTCACGTAACAACTAGCCATACTTTTATTATTCAATTCAACCGCTAAGTTTTTAATGGAAATAATCCTTAGACATCCAATTTTGAAAATAAGGATTGCTTAGTAAATAATAGCAAAATACTTGTAGACTAGTGTTGATATATTTTTTTCTTTTTAAGTATTTATTAGTGACATTTAACAAAAACTATGACCTGTATTTTTTTTTTCCAAAAATCTACTCTCTAGTCTAATAATTACTAACAAAAATTCCAGGAGAGTCAGTAACATTGAATTCAGTCTATTTTCCAAAAAAAAAAATTGAATTCAGTTTTATTATTATTTTTTTAAAAAAAGCTTTTGTCAAAAAAAATATTAAATAATAATTTATAATCCCTTTTTCCTCCCCAACATTTTTCCAACTTTTTCTTCAAAGAAAAAGCAACCACAAAAATAATAAATTCCAAGATGAGCGGGACCCACAAGATGCTGACGTGTCATAGTCAACCGCAGACGGCAGCCGTCTCTTTTATACAGGGACAAAAAAATCAAGTGCAACGCAGCACCACTAATCCCTTCCGGTTCTTCTTCGACAGCAGCTACTTCGTCTGGTCTTCTGCTCCACGGCGAGTCGCCTCCACGGACCTCCATAAGGTCAGCCAGCGCTCGATCACTCTCTCTCTCTCCAACTTTTTACATTCCAGTAAACTTTTCCGAGAATTCGGCGTCGATAAGATAAGGTACGTGCTTTCATGATTTTATTTTTTATTTTATTTTATTTTTTTTCTTTTTTAATCCAAAATTTATTTTAAATTTATTTAATGATGTGGTATCGTTTTCATCAACAGAGTCCGAATCTGCTCTCTGTTCCAACTTCCATTTCCATCTCCAAATCTCACTTTTTAACATAAACAAAAAAAAATCAAAACAATTTCTTATTCCAAAAGACCAGCTCAATTTGTCCACTTGACATTGTCTTTCTTGGCTCCTTCACGTGCGTTTGTGCTTCTCTATCTCTATATATAATATAATAACAACAGAGAGAGGCTTTCAAAAAAAAAAAAAAACAGAGAGAGAGAGAGAGAGAGAGAGAGAGAGCGACACAGAGGCTTATATATTCTTGCCTTTGCAGCTTACTTGGACCTCCTCCTTGCGACCTGCAACCGGTTTTTATCTTGCGGTGGTTGTCCAACAACATAACTTAAGGTACGGACCTTTTTTCTTTCGCTGATTAATTATTTTTGTGGATTTTCGTTTTAATTGAAGCCTCATGGATTCCAGAGATTAGTATGTGAAGTTGATTGTAGATTTGTTAAATCTTTTGTTGAATTTACAAATTTTGAAGCTGCTTGCTTTTGTTTGTGTATAGTATAGTCTATAAGTTCCTTTGCTGAAATGAAAGCTAAAAATGTTATTGTTGTGGTTGATGATGAATGCTGAGAGCTAGTGTGAACTTTGTCTTGTTGTATTTGATGAAGCTAGGGTTGTATTTTGCTGTAAGTTGAGAGGATTGATCGAGGAATGATAGGAGAGTAAATGCACATTTTTGGCCTGATATTTATGTTATTATTTGAAATGAAATTAGGACAAGAGTTTTAGGAATATCTTAGATAGCATCAAATGTGTGTTATTAAGATGATGAATGATCTTATTTGATTGTCAAGAAGCCTATTTCGGTCAAGTTAGGTTGCAAATTTCGCTGTCACTCTTAATTATTTGATTTAGTCTGGGCTTTCTTTGCTTTCAGTTCTTAGAATTTAAATTTTATGTAGAGGGTTTTTTATGAGAACATTAGTAGATCAGATTCAAGAGGGAAAAAGATGAGCGCGACTTACGCCGCTACATGCACCCTGCGGTGCTACCTGTGGGATTATTTCAGAGAGCGACCGCGACTTATGTTGCGAGATTCACCTAGTGGCGTATGTCGCGGGATTATTCCAGAGGGTGACTGTAACTTGCATCGTGAGATGCAATCCATAGAGCAAGTCGTGGGAAAGGCATCTAGTGTCGGCTGATTGATTTCAAGAATCAAAGACGTTTATAGCATTTAGGATTTGTAGTGTTTTTTCTTAATTTAATTAATGTTATTTCCTTTTATTATAAATGTTATTTTTCTGTAGGGTTTTATTTCCTAACGAAAACTTGTTTCTTGAAAAAGTTAGAATTGAATTAGTATAAATAGGAGCTTAGGTTTCGGGTTATTATGACTTTTGGCTTTTGGAATATTAATAAAATCTTGTAGCTTTGTGGGCAAGTCTCTTGTGTTTTTCTTTCGGCTTTTCTGGATATTCTTGTTTGGAATTACTTGGCTAGGGTTAGGTCATTCTCTGATTTTAGAGGATCAATCTATCCATTCTATGGGCTGGTTGGTTTGTTATTTATCCTATCGTGTGGTGTAGGTTAGGGTGGCTAGGGTTTGTTGTTGGATTTATATTTATGTCCTCAACAGTTTTACTTTAGAATAATCTAGTTTTCCAAATTATGTACCTCCGTTGTGATTTTCTCTCATTGTTTTTTTTCTTCTTTTGGATGGTTACTAATGATTGTTTGATGTCATTCAGAAAATGTTTGACAAAGAATTCTTCACAGAATATGGTGAGGCAAGCCAATATGAAATAAAGGAAATAATTGGGATAGGAAGCTATGGGGTAGTTGCGTCTGCGATAGATACTCACACAGGGGAGAAGGTGGCTATAAAGAAGATGAAAGATGTCTTTGAGCATGTTTCTGATGCCACCCGCATTCTTAGGGAAATCAAGCTCCTTCGGCTGCTGCGGCATCCAGACATTGTAGAAATAAAGCATATAATGCTTCCTCCCTGTCGAAGAGAGTTTAAAGATATTTATGTTGTTTTTGAGCTCATGGAATCTGACCTTGACCAAGTTATTAAGGCAAATGATGATCTCTGTCCTGGGCATCATCAATTTTTCTTGTACCAGCTTCTTCGAGCTCTGAAATATTTTCACTCAGGTTTGTTCTCTTTCTTTGTTGTCTCGGTATTGAGTCTTGATCTTATATAAAGAGATGGTTCTAATGATTTCATCTTCATTTTTAGCAGCACACGTTTTTCATCGTGATTTAAAGCCCCAAAATATTCTGGCTAATGCTGACTGCAAACTGAAGATTTGTGATTTTGGGCTGGCACGTGTGTCATTTACCGACTCCCCTTCTGCTATTTTTTGGACTGTATGTGTTTCCTTATCTAATGTAGTTGTCATATCTGGTGTTATTTAACATTTTTAGCTACTTTTAGGCATCAGTCCCTTAATATTAATTATCCTATGTATCCTCTGAATCTAATATTTAAATTTAGTTTACCAGGATTACGTGGCGACTCGTTGGTATCGTGCTCCAGAACTCTGTGGCTGTTTTTTCTCCAAGGTAATATTTATGAATTTTATTCCTTTTGCATTCAGCTCGAAATGATTTCTTGAGTTGAGAACCTACCTGACGAGTAGCCTTTGCACAGATGATCTATATAATTCATGACAATAAGCCCTTAATTCCCTTGAGGAAATGAATCAGCTGGTTTGGTTCAATTCAAACTATGAGTTCCAGTCATCCTTAACTTCCTTAAATATACATGTTAAAGTCAATTAAATTGCATGACAGGCCATATAGATTTTTTTGTACTTCACCACACGTGATCTGCCACATCCCCCCTGATGTCTGAGTTACGTTTGCTTTGGCCAGTGTCTTTTTGGTAGTATTTGAAAGTTGCCTTTCCTTTTCTAAAATCTCAATAGAGCAAACCCTCTCTTATATCATGTTAGAAATAAACATTAATTTACAACCCAAAAACTTAGCTAATAAGGTTTGTAAGTCTTATTTGTGTATTACGTTTAACTTCTTCATGTGAGACTTCGTTCTTACAAATGATTTATAATGATGTAAATCCGTCTTAGCAACTACGTCTTCTACAATCTTGTTTAGTTGATCTATGATTTAGGTTTTGCATGTTGGACTTACTATGTTTAATATCATGCTTTTTGCACCTGATTGTCAACTTTATCTGACATTGAATTGCCCTTCTGTGGCAGCAAGGAATTGGACATAGTGTTTTATTATGCTATAAATTCTTAGTGTTTTATTATGCTATAAATTCTTTCTTTTAGACAAAATATGCTGTGTATTTGACCATGCATGTGATAAAACTTCATCCTCATTCCTCTGCAGTACACCCCTTCTATTGATATTTGGAGCATAGGATGCATATTTGCAGAATTGCTAACAGGAAGACCTTTATTTCCTGGCAAGAATGTGGTACATCAATTGGACCTTGTTACTGATTTGCTTGGTGCTCCTTCTGCTGAGTCCATAGCCTTGGTATGTCACCTTGATCCCTTTCCTATTGGAAAATTTAGATGTTAATATCTCTTAGATAACACCATTATTCTTATTATGATATGGAAAAGCTCTTAGTTTGATTTCCAATTCAATACTTCAAAATACCTGCAGATTCGGAATGAGAAGGCTAGAAGGTACCTGAGTAGCTTGAGGAAAAAGCGGCCAGTTCCATTTTCACAGAAATTCCCTGGTGTAGATCCACAAGCTCTGCGGTTACTTGAACGTTTGCTTGCATTTGATCCTAAAGATCGTCCATCTGCTGAGGAGATAAGGATTGAGTTTAAAATGGCCTTTAATTCATGACTATGTATTTGGAATTTGTGTATTCTAAACTCTGTATATTTCTCTATCCTGACTCTGGTCTATTTTTTCTCTTTCAGGCATTAGCCGATCCATATTTTTACGGATTGGCAAATCTGAACGAAGAACCATCCACACAACCTATTTCAAAACTTGATTTTGAATTTGAACGGAGGAAATTGACAAAAGATGATGTAAGGGAGCTAATCTATAGAGAGGTAAGACTTGAATGAGCATTGTTATCTTTGGTTCCCTTGCTTTGCATCTACTTGTCAAAGTGCCTTTCTTACCTGTACTCATGTTAAAAGTAAACAGATTTTAGAGTATCATCCGGACATGCTGAAGGAGTACCTTCATGGCACAGATCATACCGGCTTCATGTATCCCAGGTTAGACGCCTCAAATTTTTTACATTGCTGTTGGTTTAAATACTAGAGAAACAAAGTGAGGAACCCTCTTTTAGGTTCCATGCATGGTTGCAAGGAATTGGGTCTTGTCTTACATTACTAAAAATTTTGAAATTATGAGTTACTACTTATGTTCCTGTAAAATTTCTTAAATTAATGTAAATATATAATGGACAGTAATGTTGAACACTTTTAATGTATAGATGGCACATCTGTACAAGGTGGTTGGGTGTTCCCTGTACCAGAGGTGTTTGTTGATAAGCAGAGTGGCTTCACCTGTCATCATGACTTTGATTTAAGTTTTTAAACGTATATTTGACGCAGCTAGGTTGAAAACTCATATTATGTAAACATAACAGAAGTATGGCACAAGCGGGTTGTTTACTTGTGCAAAAAAGGTGTCTGTTGATAAGCAGATGGTCAAATGTGGCAGTGAAACTTTAATAGTTGTTGATGGACCTGATTTATCTCTCCCATTGATCATAGTTTATTTTTTTTTTAATTTTCCTCGTGCTTTTTACTTCATTATTGTCATAACCATGTGTCAATTACAGTATTCATGACCCCTAATGCCTTTTATCAAGAATTATGTCTGTAAAAGGATTTATCGTCTACAAGTTTGATTGTGTTCCCTAGAGCTTGACATTCCTGTAGCTGTTCTAAGAAATCAATATTGACTATTAACTTTTTTGAGTTGTTGTCAACAGCGGAGTTGATCAGTTCAAGCAACAATTTGCTCGTCTAGAGGAGCAATATGGTAAAAGAGAGAGAGTTTGTCCACTCCAGAGAAAGTATACCTCGTTGCCTAGGTACAGTGCTAGAAGAAAAAATGTCTATGCAGTTTATTTGGTAATGGTAATGTCATTTCAAGCATGTTAAATGCTGCCCTGTCTACTCCACAGGGAAAGAATCAGTGGATCCGATTCTGAAGATGAGGCTGTTGACCAAACTGATCTAGCCAAAAAGCGTACGTCTACTCCTGTTATTCGTGCAACTCTTCTGAGCCCGCCAAGTCTTCAGGGGTTTGGGGAATCGAAGTCTGCTCGCAGAAATGCCTCAGCTAAGCAGAATGGCTCTACCAGTATGAAGTGCGGTGTCCTATTGAGAAGTGATAGCATGAGCGCTTCAAAGTGTGTGGGTGTGATCAAACATTGAGACTGACATGCTTCTTTCGTTACTCAGGTATTGGTGCTGCAGTTGCCATCTTTCTTCAAGTGCTTGAAAATTCTTTAAAATAGAGGTAATCTGTAACTTAGTATTGTCAACTTGTATTATTTAACCTAGATGTTATTTAAGTTAGTATTGTCAACTTATATTATTTAACCTAGATGTTATTGGATCCAACGGATCTCGCATAGAACAGTTATGTAAACCTATTCTATTGAGAAGTGCTTCATGCACTTCTCCCTCCATTAAATGACCATACGTACTCTGGATCATTAAAGATATTTATGGTTTAACAAGTTAATAAGGATGTTAGACTCAATCGAAGTAATTGTAAAATACCCCTTAAAAGTGTTGTGAAAAATGTGAGATCTAATTACCTTCTTTTATCATGGTGGTAATGTAGTAATTGGCATGGTATCCAACCGATGTCTTCAAACACTTTTGAGACGTATTTCACATTGCAAATTATGTACAACAAATTTCACCAAAATAACTTCTTGGTAATATAATAATTTTCCTTGACGAGATACTTATATCGCATTCAATTACTTCTCACAAATTAACAAATCTACTACGAAACAGGAGAAATTAACAATTCTACTAAAAAAACAGTAGAGGCCTAAAAATAAAAAGGAGAATTTGTTTACCGTACTTGTAAGTCAGTGTAAGAGTAATAGAGTTATCGTGATAGGCATAGACGACCAACATTGAAATGTATAGGAAAATGTACAAATCCAGAAGACTAAACTGCGGCCACTTCAACCTAATTCAAATCAAGCTCATAAGATTTAATTTTAAGCTAATATTTGAACAGTGCTTACAACATCCAAGATTCAGTTGTAAGATAAGATTTGAACAGACATCTGCTTGCATTAAATAGAAATGTGAAGGTACAGTAGTTTTGGCATCACAAGCAAACACTAAAATTTCTGGCTTTCTACATTGGTATTGGATAACTTGAATTGAATCCATGATTTTTTTAATATCTTCATTCACACTTAAAATTTTTGGCTCATTCATCGAGCAATAGATCATTGATTCCATTCTAGCCACTTCCATCAAGTTGTCCTTGAGAAAGGAGGTGGGCCATGTGTTTCTGCAACCACAAAAATGAAGATGAGTAAGAAAGCATTAGAGCAATGAAAACCTGTAGAGAGCACAATAGTGATCGAAATCTAGTTTTAAGCAGATTCTAGTAATGGTCACAGCTCTCCATTTTCTCACTGTGGGTTCCAAAATCATCAGAAGTGGTAAATTTATTTAGGTCAAGACCTAAATAAAGTATGAACACTTAATAATTGAAAAAACAAAAAAAAGAGGGGCGCGGGGGGGAACAAAAGAAATAAACGCAACCTAAATAAGCATTCCATAAAGGTGTGGGCTAAGGTATAAGTGGTTTTAATGTTGGAGGCTTTGCTCTTATGTTTGGTTCAGTGGCTTGATTTGGCTCCAAATTACCTCAGTTACAATTCTTAAAACCCATGCTTTTGTAAATGAGAGTAGAGGCAACTCATTTTAAAGAATAGAGCCTCTTGCTATGGAAAATAACTTCACAATAGACTGTTTATAACCAACAGTTGTATACAAAAAGTCATTTCATTGTTGCCTTTCAGACCATCCACAGAAAATTATATAGCAGCATACACTTTATTTTTTTTAAACATTGCATGTAAAAGTATCTTATCTTCTCTAAAATGGGACAACCACAAAACTTGAATGAATCAAACGCCCAACATGATAGCATTAGGCTTTAGAATTTAACAAATCGATGCAATTCAATGTGTTCAGCATTCACTATCAGCTTTCATTGAAGTTTTCCCAATATTCATAATGACAGTGATACTGACAATCAACTTACTAGCAAGTATATCTCGACATGCCAGATGATCAAAGCAATTCAACATCCATGGTACACCCAAATACACACCCGTCCTTGCATGGTAAACAAATGTAACCATGATATCATATAACAGACAGCAATATCAATCTACTTACGGCATGATAAGCATAAGGTGATTTCCCTTGGCGCTCGAAGTGTTTAGCCATTATGCAATACTCAATTGGACCCCATTCCTCTATTTCAAAGCAGTTACCTAGTGCAGCTTTATATAGCTACCAAATTCATCAAAGACACCATATTAATCAGTGAAATTATCACATTTAAAAACCACAAGACCTCTGAAAAAACCAAGAGCCACAGACCTTAGTTGTGTCAGTTAAAAGCTCAGTCCCAGCTGGATATGCTGCATAGAATTGATCTCCTCTAGAATAACCAGCTCTAGTCCTGCAACAAAATCCACTTGAATGAGAAAACCCAACTACAACACAACAAGAAAAAGACCAAAACCAACAAACCCACAAAAGAAAAACAGAAATGACTCACGTGTTGCTAGTGTAAGCATAGCTCAACACAGCAACAAAGCAATAGAATCCGGTGTAAGACACGACTCTGCGAAATTTTTGGATTTTAAGAATATCGAGGAACCCATCGTAGTAATCGTAAAGCCGCATATTTGATTGGGATCCGAAGGAGGAGTACCTGAAAACAGAGATTTATTTTAGAAGTCGTTGGTTCAAGCATTGTATCGAACACGTTGTGTGCGCGTGGGGTTTAAGACCACTTTAGTCGCTATAACCTAAACAACATGTTTATATTATACAAAAAGAAACAGTTAAAAAGTAGTTTGATGCGTGATATCATGTATAATGTAGTTTTACATTAGATAATTTTTTCTGTTTTTTAACAAAATAAAAAATTATTACCTGTTGAACGAGAGAATTTTTCTTTCTCACTAGCGAGAGGTCAGAGTGTGTCGTGCAACTTGCAACTTGCAATAACTACGGAACCTTTTTTATTTTTTTCGTTTCTTTGCTTTATGACAATGGATCAACCTACTACTACTACTGAGAGTTAGATACTTTAAAGTTTGATTCAGATTTTAACTCTAAAAAAATGTGAAAAAACTATTTATATAAATGTAAAAAGATTATCCACATAATTATTAAATAGATGAATCAAACTCACCACTTAAATGTATATGGTGGATGAAAATGATATTTATCATTTAATTATCTCATTTTTTTGCAATAATTACGAAATTTGAAAGCGGGATTTATTTATTTTTAAGGGTCAACATTTTCCAAGTTTACGAAGAAGATAAAAAAGGGAAGTTGGGAAGTTCACTTTTTCTTTTTAGATATTATAATAACTTCATAAATCAAACTCATAGCTTTTTAATAATTTTATTTAAAATTAATATTGAATAGCTCACAAGTTTGCTAAACATTGTTGGGATTAATCATTGCTTTTATGACCCAAATATCTATCATAATATCAGGAAAATGGGTCCAACCCATCCAGAAATACATATCCTATACATGTGTACTAGCTCCATAAGCAAATATTGTTGAGATTATTCGACACAAGACTCAACAACATGCTTCGCGGTTTTGTTTAGAAATAATAGAGTGATTATTTTTCATCTGTCAGCAGAAATACATGTCTTATACATGTGTACTAGCTCCATAAGCAAATGGAAAATAAAGTTATTTTTGATTCATAATCATTTGATCCTAAAGAAAAGAAAAAGAATGACATTATTGGTCAATATCATGTAGAATTTTATTGGCACAAATTTGTTGACTTGTAGAGCTTTAAAGCTTGCTGGTTGGAACCCCAACTGGTGAGCCCCTAGACCTTTTTTCCAACTGCTCAAGAAAGCTACTTGACGACATCTTTTAGCATATGGCGAGGTCGGCTTAGCCAAAGTCCTCCATCAACAATGAGTGTGGTTCTATTCTCATATTTACCTTAACAAATTTATAAACTCAGATTAGCTTCTGCCACAGAAAAATAAGGAAAATAGATGCATAATCAACTAGTGGTAAGTGGGGCAATCATCCATTTCTCAACAAGTAGCTACTTAATAGTGTCATTTTAAGGCACTGAACAATCATAGAAACTACTCAAAAGATACAAATTCTCAATTGTATACGCTATTGATTTCATGTGTCATGCATGTGTACAAGCAAGTATAATCAAAGACGTGTCATATTCCGGTCATTACAAAAGCAAATAAGATTACTAACCAGCATCAGAAGGAAGGTACAGAGCAGCCATAGCAAACAATATGAAAGAAATAGCTGAACCAAGTCAACTAAGGCTCATCTTCCATATAATATAATTGTATATGTTCACACTTCGAATCATTACTCCTAAGCCACCTAACAACTGAATAGCAATTCAATAATAAAAAATATAAAAGAAAAATGCACAAAATAAATATATAATTGACAACTTAACAAAACACAACTTCACAAAAAGGATTCGATCAATCAAACTACCATACTTGCCTGACTTCTCTTCTTTTTCACATGGTAAGGAACTTAAGTCTTGATCAATTAAAGTGTTAAAACATCAATAAACTTTCATAAACTAGAATCACAACCATATTTGAGAAAAATCCTAAAACCAAAGTAAACATAAAATTTTTTTCAACCTCAACTTTAACTGGTGTTTTCCTACACAAACCAACTGCAACAAAACACAATAAGAAGCAAATGAAAACAAACAAGTAAAACAAACCCACATAGTGAAACACATCACCAAGCAACAAAACTACAACAAAATGTTCAAAACACAAACACATAATTGACAGACAACCAACCAAACCAGATAAAGCTACAAGACTCGCTAATTCTCCAATGAGAAATGCCTGGAATCTGCCGGCCAAAGAATAACAAAACAAAGCAACTTCTAACAAAAGAAGTTTAAGTTAAATTTAGGACACTCACAGATAATAACAATGCAATTTCAAGTGCTTTTGGATCCTTGAATGTAACAAAAGCTGTCTTTAACTGTCCAGCTTCACTGCACCCAAAAAAACAACAAAACCACCTCCATCAAACCTTCACTTTCCAGCTAATTCCTCAAGCATACAATTTCAATCTCAATAAGCCCAATAAAGCAAATATCCTCCCTTACAATTTGAAACGTAGAGTCTGTGTGAGTGTGTTGCAGTCTTGTTGTGGTGAGCAATTTTTATGTAGAGAGAGAAAAGGGAGACAGGTTGGATTTGTGGTAAGATTCAAGAGAAGGGAATGTGGAGTCAGGTTATTTCATAAATATGCCTCTACTTATTGCAACAAGACAAAGAAGACAGTGTCAAGCGAAGACACAGAGCAAGAAGGAGATCGATTCAAGCGAACCCCGTGATTTCTCTGGCGAGATCTGGTAAGAAAGGAGAGAAACAAGATCAGGCAAGAAACGAACCCAGTTGAAGGTTTGATAATGCATGATGATTTTTTATGATTTTTGGGTTTAGATTATTTTTTTGGGTTTCCAGGTGTGCTTGATGATGTTTGATGATTTCTTTTTTTCAATCTTTGTGCATTTATTGATTGATTGATTGTTGTTCAGTGTGAGTTTATTGATTGAGTGTTGTTCATCTTTAGTATGTTGATTGTGATAGTTCTGGATATGTTCATCTGTGATGGTTATAAGTTGTTCATTATTAACGGTAGTTTGAAGGTTGATGAAGATAATGTAATGGCTAGTGAGAATCCAAATTGGATTTCCATCGTCCACCCAATTTGGAGGACGGTGGAGATTTAATCTGGATCTCCAATTTCTTTTTAAAATTTTAATTTTTTAATTAGTTTATAGTTTTTTATTATAAAATAATTTTATTTTTTAAATAAAAATATGAGGGTTAAAAACATCTTTTTACTTCTTAACCATTTTTTTTATTAATTTTGTAATAGCTGAGAGATTTGGATAAAAATAAAACCACATGGGAGAAAATGAATAATCTATTAAAAGTTGGGTGGTTTTTTAGGATTTTCCCTTGTTTTTTCCTTTTTATTTTTTGAAATTATAAAGATACATTTAAATACGTTTTTAAAATTATATTTTTGAAAAGTATTTTTCAAAATGAAAAACATGTTTTGACAATGACATTTTAAAAAACGATAATACATTTGGTAATATTTTTTAAAATACATTTCAAAAATGAAAAACGATAAAAGTGATTTGGTACTATTTTTAAAAATAGGTAAAAACTGGAAATATGTTTAGATAAAAATTGCTTTTAAAAAATGGTGATGTGACTGATAGATATAAATATTTTTACTTTTTTGAGTTTTACTGTACAAAGAAAAATTATTTTTAAAAATGATGGAAAACAAAAAAAAAAATTATTTTTTACGTTTACCTTAACATTTTTGAAAAACATATTTTTCATTTATAAAAACGTGTTTTTGAAAACAATTATCAAACATACTTTCAAGTTTTTTCTGTTTTTAAAAATGAAAAATAGTTTTAAAAAACGGTGTCAAACATCATCTAAATGTATATTTGGATACATTTTTAAAATGATATTTTGAAAAGTATTTTTAAAAATGAAAAATATGTTTTGTAAATAACATTTTTAAAAATAATAATTCGTTTGGTAATATTTTTTAAAATATATTTAAAAAACGAAAAATGATAAAAAGTTATTTGTTACCAATTTTAAAAATAGATAAAAGCTAAAAATATATTCAGATGGAAACTGTTTTTAACAATGACCATGTGACTGTTATATATTAATGTTTTTACTTTTTTGGGTTTTTACTATATTAAAAAAAAAAAGGTTTTTGAAAATGATAGAAAATAAAAAAAAATGTCATTTTTTACTTTTATCTTGAATTTTACTGTATATTTTTTAAAATATATTTTTTATTTCTAAAAACCTGTTTTTAAAAATAATTGACAACTACATTTTTAAGTGTTTTTCATTTTAAAAAATGAAAAATAATTTTAAAAAACGATGTCAAACACCACTTAAGATTCTTATTTCTGTTTCTTGTTGGTGGCGCATGAGGTGAATTTGCTTCATTGAGTTTTGTTTGTTAAAATATTTTGTTAATATGTTTTTTAAAAGGGTTGACTGTTGACCAAATATTTTAGACTTAGTTAAATATGAATATAAATTATCTTTAAAAAATAAATATAAATTTAATTAAGTAGTAATATTTTGTATTTTTAATTCAATTCTTTATGTCTTTTGGTGAAAAGAGAATATGAAAATTTATTTTATAAAAAATTTAAAAGTTTTAAAATTTTAAGAATGTATAGTGGATGACAAGTTTTAGGATTTAGTATTGTATATGTTTTATTTTCTAATAATTTTTAATTATTTTTTAACTTTTTAAAGATTTGATTTTTATGGATTTTTATATTAGAATTTAATAATCAATAAACGTCTATTCTTATATTCATATGATTTCAATCCATCAAAGGATTGTTAGTTATATTGGATTCATTCACCTCTTTTATCATTGAATTAAATGAAAATGAATAGATATATGTTGAAATCACAATTTAAAATCAAATTTTTAAGTTTATTTAGCTTGATTAATAAGAAGATGTCCAAAGCATTCTAATAGATGGAAATTGTTATAGCAGGGTTTGCTTCTTGGGCATGAGCCCAATTTAATTTTTTTGTAATGAAGGCAAGAAACAAGTGAGAGCCCACCGAATTTCTTTCTAGATGAGCCCAGGCAAAACAAAAAGTGGCCCAATTTATATCGAAAACAAAAGGCCATAATGCTAGCCGTGATTGAAGAAAATAATAATAATAAGGGTAAATTGCACAAACTCGCTGAGGGCTGGTAAAATTGTACAAAAATAACGATGTTTTGAGGAACTCATACTCTCATTACTTGAGGTTCCAAAAACTCAATACAAACCTCCCATGTCGTCAGTCAACCCCTATTAAATCTTTATGATTAACGGTTAAAAGTATAAAAAGACAAAAATACATTTTGGATCAATTTTAAAGTCAACATTTTATTTTTTTATAAATTTAAAATTAATAAAATACAATTTTAATTTGATTAAAAAGTTAAAAAAAAAAATTAAAAGGAACTGGTCTCTATGGGAGACTCGATCCTGGTCTCCAAATCATGGTTTCGGGCGATGGAGACCAGAAAACTGGTCTCTAGCGTTGGAAACCATAAAAAACAATGGTCTCCAGTATGGAGACCAGGGATTGGAGACCATAAATATGGTCTCCAAGCTAGAGACCAGACTAGTCTCCGACAAAGACTAGACTGGTCTTCGACAGAGGCCAGACAATTGGTCTCTATGGGAAAATCGTCTCCATGGGAGACCAAGATCGGTTTTCCCATAGAGATCAGTTCCTTTTTATTTTCTATTTTTTTTTAAAAAAAAATTAAATTAAAAATATATTTAATTAATTTTCCTAGCTTAAGTGATTCCCATTTTTTTATTTTCATGCTTCTTTTTTAATGTTTTGTGTAAGATTTGAGTTATTTTGGATGCTTTAATACACCAAGGTTATGAACACATTGCTTTTTAAAATAAATAAATAAAAATTATGAACATTGAATATTTTGTTTTTGTTTAATTTAGGTGTGATGTTTGGTTTGATGATGATGATTAATTTGGGTGATGTTGGTTTAATAAAAATGATAGAGATGATGATTTTGATGAAAACGATAGATGGATATGAAGACGATTAAATGAAAGTGAGGATGATGAAGATGATGGAGGTAGAAGATAAGGATTTTTGTTTTTTGACAAAAAAAATTATATTATTATTTTGGTCAAATTGCACAAACCCTTAAGGTTTGACATAATTGCACAAAATGACAATATTTGGGAAACTCGCATTGCCCTCCCTTGAGATTTCTGAAACTCAGCACAAACCTCTCCTGCAATGAATCAACTGTTAATTAAGATAAACAGTCAAAGTCAATTTGAGCAAAAGTACCAAAATGCCACTAAATAAATTAATATATTATTATTTTAATTTTAAAAAATAATTAAAATATAAAATAATTAAAAATCATTAAAAGAAAAAAAAAATTATCATCTTCTTCATCACCTCCATCAAATTTTCTTCATCATTTTCATACCATCATCAACATAAACTCTTCTACATCATCAGGTCAAACATAACACCCATGTTTAATTAACCTTACAACCCAAATCTTCAACAAACACATCCTCCACCCCCACCCCCACCCCCACCCCCCACCCCCACCCCCCACATTTTTTCACAAATCAAACACTAACCAACAATCATATGATGTCATTGCAAATTCACTAAGGAAATTCAAAACAGAAAACTAACAAAGAAATTCAACTAGACCTATGAGAAAATTCAATGTGAAATTGAACTATAGATTAAAAAAACAAAAAAAGAGCTTCAAAAGAGAGAGAGAGTAGATGAGAGAAGATGAGAGAGGAAGAAGAAGATGATGATGAGAGAAGAAGAAGAAAATGATGATGAGAGAGGAAGAAGAAGATGAGAGAAGAAGAAGAATATGGGAGAAGAAGAAGAAGATGGGAGAGCTTGAAAAGAGAAAGAGAGTAGAAGAATATGAGAGAGGAAGAAGAAGATGAGAAAGCTTAAAAAGAGAGAGAGAGTTTTTGTTTTTTATTTTTTAAAATTATATATATATGTTTTTTAATTAAATTAAAAAATATATATATTATTAAAAAATTAGATACTCATATGATTTAATGTCATTTGACGATTTTACCCTTACCCAATGACATTTAATTGTTGTTCATCAATGCCAAGATTTTGATAGAGGAGGTATGTGCTAAGTTTCAAAAACCTTAGGAGAAGACAGTACGAGTTTCCCAAACATCGTCATTTTTGTGCAATTATGCTAAACCTCAAAGGGGTTTGTGTAATTTGTCATATTATTTTATTAATTTTAATTTTATAAAAAAATGATATATTGGCTTTAAATTTGACCCGAAAGGTATTTTTATCTTTTTGTATATATTTGACTATTAACCATAAGAGTTTAATAGTAGTTAATTGATGGTAAGCGATGTTTGTGCCAAGTTTTTAGAACCTTAGACAGTGCGAGTGCAAGTTACCCAAACATCGTCATATTTATACAATTTCGTCAAACCTCAACAGAGATTTGTGCAATTTGCCCTAATAATAATGAAAGAAAATATAAGGGTGCGTGTGGATTTGTTTTTAAAATGATGTTTTGAAAAGTATTTTAAAAAATGAAAAACATGTTTTGAAAATAACGTTTTAAAAAACGATAATGCGTTTGGTAGCATTTTTTAAAATATATTTCGAAAACGAAAAATGATAAAAAAATTGTTTGGTACCATTTTTAAAAATAGATAAAAACTGAAAATGTATTTAAATAAAAACTATTTTTAAATATATATATATTTACGAAAGTTTTTAAAAATAGTCGAAAGAAACAAGTATTAACATCTACATGAATATATAAAACTTTCCTAATAATATAAATTGATTAACATCTACATGAACTTTTTTAAGTTTTAATGTACAAAAGAAAATGATTTTTGAAAATGATAGAAAATGGCAAAAAAGTTATTTTTTACTTTTACCTTAACATTTTTAAAAACAAGTTTTTCATTTCCGAAACCTTGTTTTTAAAAACGATTGATAAACAGATTTTTAAGCACTTATCTTTTTAAGAAATGGAAAATGAATTTAAAAAACAGTGTTAAACAATACCTAAGCGTGTAACAAGTAGCATAGTGCCTGGACATCTAGCAAAAATATACGAGAATTGTGTCTGGACGAAAAGAACAAGAAGAGACGTAGAGAAGGAGGTGAAAAGAAGAATTAAACAAAGATTAAATTATAATTTAGTTACCCACTATTTTAACTCTAATCTGAGCAGAGCAAAACTCTCAATGTTGTCGCAATTTACCTCTATGCCATTAGCACGATTCCATTACATTTAACAATGAACAATATAAAAGCAACGAAAAGATGAAATTGCCCTTAGTGATTAAAGTTGACACAATTGATTAAATAAAAAATTAAAAATTAAAGAAATTAGATAATTAAATACAAAAATTATATAATAAACTTTTATTTAACTTTTGACTTCCCTCTCTTCCTCATCATCTTCTTCATGTTCTTCATCTTCCTCATTTTCCTCTTCTTCTTCTTCTTCTTCTTCTACGCTCATTTATGAACCTAGATTTTTGGGTTTATCGAATGAACCCAGACATTTTTTTTTTTCAATTTTTCTTTTGATTATTTGGATTGAACTGATTATCTTCATTTTTTGTTAATAAGGTTGAATTGATGATTATTTTGGTTGATGATTTTTTTTTATTGATGACTGTTAGTGATTTTTTTATGGTGAACTAGTGAAGAAGATGATGATGGTAATAGGTTCAAGGTTGGATTTTTGGTGAACTGGTGAAGAAGTACTATTGGTGATGTTCTTATGATGATTTTTTGAACAGATGAAAAAGATGATGATGATGGATTCAAGATGAAGGAGATTGAAAAGATGAAGAAGATAATGATGGGTTCAAGGTTAGATTTTTGGTTAATATTTAATCTTTTATTTTGTTTCTACTTAATCTTTAAATTTTTATTTAATTATTCAAAATTTTTTAAATTGATCTCTACCGTCCATGTTCAGATGGATGGTGAACATCTGGTTAAAATTTTGTTATTTAATTTATTTTGAAGTTTTTAAAATTTATTTGAAAAAAATAAAAAGTAAGATTAAAAAATAATTTTACCCCTCACTTAGTTAATTTTAACAAAGGAATGTTAACGGTAGGGGGATAAATTGTAATATCATCGAAAGTCTTGCTTCACTTAAATTAGAGTTTGAACCATGTAGTTAAATTGTAATTTGCTCCAAAAAAGATCAAAAGAAGGAGAAAGTGGAAGAATTCTAATGCTAAACATCAACCATGACTTTTCAAGGTTTATTTTCAACTCTTCTTGAGATGAAGAAATTGATTTAGTTCTTGACTTGTGACTCTCTCTAGAATTTGGAAGTTTAAGTATCTTGCATGTAAAGGATTAAGGGACTGTTTGTTTGTTTGTTTGTTTTTTTTTTTTTTTGTACACTTACATCTTAATTTAAGTAATTTGTTGTTTGTTTATTTTTTCATTTATATCTTAATTTAAGTAAAAATTCATTTTTTTTAAAAAAAAATTATATTTTCTTAACTTATATCTTAATGAAAAAAAGTATTTTACCAATAAATATACATTATTTTTCCAAATTAGCCTCTTATTATTATATTATTATTAAAATATCCCTAAAAATAAAAAAAACCTCTAATTCTAATCAAACCCAAACCCTAATCATAATCATAAATCTGACCAACCTAGAATCGACCATTGTTGCCATTGGTCCCTAATAAACCACCGAAGTAGGCCAGCTAGCCTCCTCTTGATGTTTGGCAAAGGAGGAGGCCGCGTGGCCTCCAGAATAATAGGAGGAAGTCGCCCGACCTCCATTCCAAGGATTGAGGTTATTGGCCTTTGACATGGAGGCCATTGGCCTCTATCTCCATTAATGACCTCCACTTGCACCAAAATAGTGGACGAAGGAGTAGAGGTCCATTGTTCACATTTTGTATTTTTATTTTTATTTATTTTTAAATTAAAATATTATTTTATTTATACAAAATAAAATATTTAAAATAAAAATAACATACCTTAAAATAATAATAATCTATTTAAAAAATAATAAAAATTTAAGGTATATAATGAAGATATTTTTAGCCCATAATCCAAGTGTTTAAAGATGTTTTTTTGGCCTGTAATACAGATGTTATTATTTTAAATAGATTATAATCCAAAAAAAAAAATTATATTATTTAAGGTAATAACATACCTTAAATATCTTCATTATAATCCAAAAAAAAAAAAAACAGTCCTAAACATTTGTATTACTGTCCAAACGATAGCCTTAAAAATAAGGATGAAAAATAAAGCGAAAGAGATATCTGAGAGTCAAAGAATAAAAAAGTATGGGTGAGAACAAGGATGAAGAAGAAGAATCAAGAGGTAGAAGAACGAAGGAGATTACCTGCTACTGCTTTAAGAGATCTTCAAGAATGAATGATGAACAAAGATGAATGGTGTTTAACAATGTTTGAAAGTCACATTAAGAAAAAATGAAAAAAAAAAAACAATGAAAAGTTAGGGTTTGACCCTTATGCACCTTTTTTTTTTTTTGTTTAATTTGGTTCGGTTTTCGAGTCTAAACCGAACTGAATTGAAAATTTTTTATTTTTTAAAAAATTACAATCGAACTGAACCGAAAAATCGAAAAAAAAAAACTCGATTTTTCGGTTCGGTTTAATTCGGACCGGTTTGGTTCAGTCCAATTTTTTTACCCATCCCTACCAGAACTTGGTTTTGGGTTCATCAATCCTTAAACTTGGTTTTGGGTTCATCGATCCCAGAACCAGGTAATCAAACATTTTTAAAGAAAAAAAAATGAAGAAGAAAGAGAGAGGGTAAATGCGTTGCTAGTTCCATGGAGGTGTGATGAGAGAATATGAAAGGTGAGAGGGTGAGAGAAAGAGAGAGAGAGGAATGTGTGGGAGAAAAAAAGAAGATGAGATACGTGGAATCTCATTCTCACCAAAACTCATGGTTTTAGATAAAAATGAAGATTTCTAAAAGAATGAGAAATGAGAGAGTTGATAATTCTTTGAATTTCAAACTCATTGTTTTTCGACTGGTTTCTAAACATGATATTTAAGAAATTTGAGATTTTTGAATCTCAAATCCATCTCAATTACTGTGTGCGAAACATGCCCTTAATATAGGAATTCTTTTTCACAGTATGAGAGGGACAGTATGGTAATTACAATTAACACATGGTACCTTAAACAGTTAAAAGTTAAAACTTAATCAGTGATCTGTCAAGACTCAAAGCGCATCACGTGACGAGACCACTCCAAAAAAGGTTGAATCCTTATTTTAATTTTGACACGACTCACCGGCTACAACCAGAATATCTGCTTGCCACGTCACCCTCTGATCTCATGGAGACGCTCAATAAATAAATAAATAATCCCCTTCTCTCTCTTTCTCTCTCTTACTCTCCTTCTTTAAATTCTCTCTCCAGTTGCAAATAAAAATGGTGAATTTACCTATTCTGGCGGGGAATGCTTAGTTCTAGGCTTCTTCAACGACTGCACTGAAAGAGGCACGCATCTCCATTTGATTCATTTCATCAACTTCACTGCATCTGAATCGTGTCTTCGTTTCAGACTGGTTTTTGGCTTTAGATTACTTGGGTTTTATAAGGGTTTCTGCTGTATTTGGTAAATTTATATATCAGGCTTTTGCTGCTGTTGTTTTAGTCTTTATATAGTAATAAAAGTTCATTTTAGTTTATTTAGTTAATTAAAATATAAGCTTTGTTCTTGTTAGTTTATTTAGTTACTGTAGCCTACACCATCCTGACTCTTTGTAAAAATGTCTTTAGGGATTTGATTTTAAGAATTATATGATTGAGCATTGTTAATAAATCACGATGAACCGCAGGGCTTATAATTCTATCTACACTTTAGTAACGTAGTTTTGCCAAGAATACTAGGGAGTGGATTTCATATTTCCAAACTATACATTTCATATATGCATGCAAAACTGTTCATGATTATTTTATCCGAAAAAAACTGTTCATGATTATATAACAGATTTGTTGCAATCAAATTAACACGTCTCATGAACCTTTTTATCTCCATATTTTTATCATAATTTCCTGACGCTGCAGAGCTGTAATTACCCTGTATCCCTCCTGCTTAATATTTATGCCTTCGTTGGCGAGCATTTCATGAAATTTTCATTTTATCAACAGGTAGTCAGTCTTACACAGGTGATTGAGATAATTGTAGCCAAGAGATTTCTGGTGTTTATATAGGGCAAAACATGTTAGCAGGCCCCTCCTGGTCTTGAGGATGGCCCCACCCCCACGTCCTCTCCGCCTCACATCCAGAAGATTCTCACCAAGACGTCTGTTGATCGTGCTCCTGATACTTGTGCCAATTTGCACGATTGTAATCATCAACCACGGCCAGGAAATATCCTATTTCTTCCGTCCACTTTGGGACACTCCCCCTCTCCCATTCGAACGACTACCTCATTTTTATGCAGAGAATGTCTCGACAGAGCGTCTTTGTGAACTCCACGGTTGGTCCATACGCTTACAGCCTCGCCGTGTCTTTGACGGCATCATTTTCAGCAATGAGATAGACATTCTTGAGATCAGGTGGCGTGAGCTCAATCCTTACATCACAAAGTTCGTAATCCTGGAGTCGAACACCAGCTTCACAGGGATTCCAAAGCCTCTCTTTTTCTCCTCAAATCGAGCTCGTTTCGCCTTTGCAGAGGAAAAGATTGTCCATGCTGTACATCCTGGTCGAGTAGCATCATCTCCTGGTTCACATGAAAATGATCCATTTGTTCTTGAAGCAGAGCAGCGTAAGGCTATGAATGAATTGCTTCGTTACGTGGGGATATCTGATGGCGATCTGCTCATAATGTCGGATGCTGATGAGATCCCAAGCCCACACACAGTGAAGCTGCTGCAATGGTGTGATGGGATCCCACCTATACTTCACCTTGAGTTGAGGCACTACATGTACTCATTCGAGTTCCCTGCGGATTACAGCAGTTGGCGTGCCACAATCCACATATACAACCACCCTCGAACCCTGTATCGACATTCACGCCAATCCAACCTTATCTTTCACGATGCAGGATGGCATTGTAGCTTTTGCTTTCGTCATCTTCACGAATTCGTGTTCAAGATGACTGCTTATAGCCATGCAGATAGAGTAAGAAGAAAGGAGTTTCTAAATTATTCAAGAATACAGAAACTCATATGTAGGGGAGATGACCTTTTTGATATGCTGCCAGAGGAGTACACATTCAAAGAATTGATTATGAAGATGGGTTCAATACCACGTTCGGGTTCGGCAGTTCACCTTCCTGCATATTTGATAGAGAATGCAGATAAGTTCAGGTTTCTTCTTCCTGGCGGCTGTTTACGGGAATGAATACCTTCTAGCTGGCAATCAAACATGTGAAAACGTATATGAGGTTAGTTCAAGAATTGCACCTTCTTCACCACCCTTGTTCGTTTTTGGTGTAGGCAGTAGTAGTTATAATTTAGTCTGTAAATTTTTAAGATACAGCATTGTTGTGTTTCTAGATATGTTATTCAACAGTTGAAGGCGATTCTAACTTAAAATATTATCGGACTAAATGATAACTTTCCGACACTAAACCACATTCAATGGTAATATTCTTAATGCTTCTTATATATAAGGTATAAATACACATTGTACCTTTGGAAAACCTTTTTTCTACAAATTTAAAATCTGCATATATTTGAAAACCGATCACCTTAATATTTTGTGTAAAAGGTCTAAATAATATAACGAAAGTATTTAAATTAAAGGAAAAAAAAAAAAAAACTATTCTAAAATCAAGTTTGACAGGCTTTATTTGTAAATTATTGTAAATGTAAAGAAGCAAAGAAGAAAGAGGTTAGGGCAGTGTGGCGATGAGAATCCTTGTTGATTAAGTTGAAGTAATGATGGGTTTCATCTGCCAAAGCTAACCGAAAAAAGGAAATGCAACTTTTTTTGGTTTAAAACCTTTCATTTTCAGGCAGGCGGTTGCTAATTGCATAATCTAACGAGCAAGCAAGAAGTCCTTTGGTGGGGCGGGTCGATTCCCGTCACATCATCTTGCATCCTCATTTTAATCGCACATTAACATCGTGCCACGTCACGTGTCGGCCGTACCAGTTACTCGCTTGCAATCACAAATATTTATAATCAGAATGTTATGACATCGGATTAATTTAAAATCAAATTGATATATCAAAATTAGAATAACTTATTTACTTCAATTACAAGGATTATAATCGAAATCAATAATATTCTTTCTGAAATTTTTACTTTAATTTGAAATTGAAATATTTACAAGTTATAAAAATGGTTTTGATTAAAAATATGTATTCCTTTAACAATTAAAAAAAATGTTTTTTTTCCCAAAAGAATATGTAATTTTATTATAATAATATTATGCTTATTAAACTATTTTTTAATAATAATAGTGGCTTTTTAATAATAATTTAATGTTATCTATTACATCATTGATAAATATAAGGACAAGTATTATTTATCAAATTGGTATGGTAGTAACATTTTCATGAGAGAAATTAAAGTTTGAGTGATATAAGAAAGAAAAAAAAAATATAATAATCTTGATCATCCATTAATAAATAGGATTTTTTTTACATTTTTAATTTCCAATTTTATCTATATATCTTTTTTTAAATAGGGTATAAAAGATTTTTTAATATTTAACAGGGAATGAAAATGAAAATCCTAAAAGGTGTGGGGGGAATGACAATCTCATTCTACACTCTAAATTTGTGTGGAATCTACAATTTCATTCCGTTTTGGATTGATTTTGAATTAGTAAACATCAATAATCATATCTATTCCTTATTCTCGAGTAAACACATAATTAATAGTTAACTATTTTTTCTATGTAATAATTTATTTATAGAAGTGTTTTTTTCTTATTAAAAAAAGAAGAAAAAGAAAAAAAAAAAGTAGATCGTAGATGACGATCTCATTGCACATCTTTGTGTAGTTTATTGAAAAGACAAAAGTTGAATACAATCAGGACTACATTAGTAGCTCATCCCATTAACTGAAGTGTTCATTTCATGAGTACGTGTACGTTCAATTCAATGCATGTCGCTAGCAGCTCAACTGCACTGCATGTCGCTAGCAGCTCAACTGCACTTGAAAGAATAATGAAACAGCTATTTTTTGCCAATGAACCAGTGGTTTGATAAAATTAGATCTTCACAACCATTTACTTATAACGCAGCTTTGTTTTTAACTGTGAATGCATATTAAAGCACCCAGTACGCACAACATGAAACTCGTTGTGCCTTGCAGTCTATGTACAACAACCACAACACGAGATTGTTTTCAACTCAAAACGCAACTCAACCCTCAAAATCAACAGCAAATCCAGGAATATATGGTACATATATATATCCCGCAAGCGATGTTGGAGTTCACAATTTATATTGTACTTCAAACAAACACTTCTTTGTTTTGGCACTGTTGTTGGCCTGGATGTAGATTGGAGTGAGGCTTCTTAATTCAGCAGCTTGGTTGACATACCCTTCTATTTTACATGATATTTTGTGTGCAAGAATTTGGGTACATTTGGTGGATGCATACGTTTGCTACAACGCATAGTTATTTTGTGTAAATGATGCATATAGTGATGTGCATAAGATTCATTTTAAGTTAATTAGTTGGAAAGTGATCATTATGATTTATTGTTGGTTATGCTACAGTGATTGGGTTTAAGGCTGACGTTGATTCCTTCAACTTTAGTGTGTGGTTTCCTTCAATTTGAGTATTGTTGCTATTGTGTGAATACTGTATTAAATAACATTTTAATCAAGGTAATACATGTCTTACATCTTTGAAATTAACATAATTGCTATAACTTAATTAAACCAAAGAAAAATATATTAATAACCTGATATTGTTTTGGGGCGTTGGCGCAATCTTTTTTGCCTCTGAGCCGTTTTGCTCCATGTTTTTAACATTGAAGATATTTCAAATTATCTTTAACGTCATTGTACTTTTTATCTTCGATTCTTCATCAATAACATCACTTTCCTTAAAATTATTTGGAATATCAACTACTTGATACACATATTCTCAGCACTAAAAATAGTTATACTTGCATTATCGCCTTTTTGGCTGAAGAAATACAACTTGAATGGGTTTTCTTTCGTCTTAATTAGATATTCAAAATCTAGCTCTTCAAACACAATTAGATTTTCCTGTTCTTAAACGTAGTCAAGCCTCCATTGACCTCCGAATAGGATGATGAATGTGATATTTCCATAGTTGTATAAATAGATGGCTTCTAATGTAATGTGCGAAGAAAATATTTAAGTTGAAGTGCGAAATGCATATATGTAAATAGGTATTTGGGCTTTTGTTTTGGATCATTTTAAAAAAAAATTTGAAGCTTAAGAATCTAAAAGACTATAATGTCTATGAAGCTTTTAGATATTATAGATGTTAACTATATGTATAGTTGTACATCTTCTCCTTTTGATGGTATGATGTAAATAAGGTTTCTCATTATTATGCTTATTTATTTAATTATTCTCTTATAAATACGAAATGTTTGATATAATTTTTATGATCATTTGAAATTTTATTAATTTATGGGACAAATGTATTGAATCTTCATTTTTATCTAATTAAACTAAATGTAATGTAGTTATAGTTAAACTTAGAATTATTATTTATGATATCATATAAATTATAATAAGGGATATTATGAAAAACCCCCTAAAAAGCAAAATAATCAAAAATTAACCCCCTTGAAAAGCAAAATAATCAAAAATTACACCCGATTTTCATTTTATTAGGTGAACCGCCCACTGCTGTACAAAAAAACATACCGGTGTTAACATTTACGGGTAAAATGGTAATTTAATAAAATAATTAAAATTTTAAAATGGAAAAAATTATAAAAAACTTTTAAAAAAATTAAAATTAAAAAAAAAATTATCATCATTCTCAATTTACCAAATCAACAAATCAATCCAAAATCCTAAACATAAAAACACATTACCAACATCACCCAAAACTAATGGAACCAACATCATAAACATCAATCCCAAAATACCAAAACAATTTAAAAACATCAAAATCCAATTAACCAAAAACAACTCAAAAAAAAAAAAAAAAAGTCATAATCAACCCAATCAAATCCAACCCAGAATTGGGTTCCAATGAACTCAGAAACTGGGTTCGAAGAAACCTATTGGAACCCAGAACTGGGTTCGAATCAAACCCAGTTCTAGGTTCCATTGGAACCCAAATCTAGGTTCAATTCGAACCTAGAGAAGAAAAAGAAGAGCAGAAGAAGAAGAAGAATTGAACCCTGAGAAGAAGAAGAGCAGAAGAAGAAGAAGAAGAAGAGTTTTAGACGAAGAAGAAAAAGACGAGCAGAAGAAGAAGATGATGAGCAAAAGAAGAAGAAAAAGAAGAACAAGAGCATAAGTAGAAGAAGAAGAAGAGAGAGTGGAGAGAGAGACAGAAGACTTTTGTGTGAAGAGGATATTTTTTAAATCTGTTATTTTTTATTTAATATTTTAATTAATTAATAATTTAAAGGATATTTTAGTCATTTCATAAGTTTGAAAGGTATAAGAAGAATTTTATAGGATATGATAGGGATATTTTGGTTATTTCACTATTTCGGATGGAAAATGTTAATATTTTGGATGGAAAGTTAATGGTAAAGGACGATTCACTTAATAAAATGAAAATCGGGTGTAATTTTCGATTATGTTACTTTTCAGGGGCTTTTTCATAATATCCCATTATAATAATTTAAAAAAATATTATTAATCCAATAGTTAAATCTAAACATTCACTCAATATAAATTATAAATAATAATATTTAATTAATAATTTATTTTAATTTTAAAATTTATTTGATAAGAAAAAACTAAATTTAAGCACGTGCTTTCTATTTGCAGTTAAAACTAGTGTTTATAATAAAAGTGACCATCAAAGACAAATTGAAAAAGTTCAACTTTTATATAACAAAAATAATTTACAATATTTATAATAATATAAATATAGTATTAAATACAGACTCTTGTGAGTACTCAAAAGTTGGGGCATGTTAGTCATGTTATGCCCATATTTTCCAAAGATTCCTTGTCCACACATGTTTCATTTTGATCAATAATCTTGTATATGAATGATTGAACATGATCAAAAACTGCCACACCAGAGACTACAACCAAAATGAAGTCAACCATAGCTCCTTACTTGATCTTCAACCTCCTCTGCGTCTTCCTCCCCCACATTTCATTCTCATCATCACCTCCTTCCCTCCCCAAAGAAGCCCTCCCCACCAAATCCGGCTACCTGCCTGTCAACCCTGACACAGGCTCAGCCATTTTCTACACCTTCTATGAAGCACAAACCCCAACTTCACCTCTCAACCAAACCCCACTTCTCATTTGGCTTCAGGGTGGTCCTGGCTGCTCTTCCATGATTGCTAACTTCCTTGAACTTGGCCCCTGGCGTGTTACCACTTCTCATAGGCAAAACGTCGAACACCTTCGTGTAGAACCCAACGCCGGTTCCTGGAACCGCATTTTTGGCCTTCTTTTTCTTGACAATCCAATTGGAACTGGTTTTAGCGTTGCTGCTTCCAATGAAGAAATACCAAGAGATCAAATTTCAGTGGCCAAGCATCTTTTCGTGGCCATCAGGGGGTTTCTTGATTTAGACCCCTTGTTTAAAAATAGGCCTGTTTATGTTACTGGAGAGAGTTATGCAGGAAAATATGTGCCAGCGATAGGGTATCACATTTTGAAGGAAAACATGCATTTGTCAGTTTCAAAGAGAGTGAATTTGCAAGGAGTTGCTATAGGTAATGGATTGACTGACCCTATAACTCAAGTTGCTACTCATGCTGTGAATGCTTATTATTCAGGTTTGATCAATGAGAAGCAAAAGGGTGTATTGCAGAAAGCTCAGTTGGAGGCAATCAAGTTGGTTCAAATGGAGAATTGGAGTGAGGCAACAGATGCAAGAAATGAGGTGTTGCATTTGTTGGAAAACATGACAGGTTTGGCAACTCTGTATGATTTTAGTAAAAGGGTGCCTTACCAAACTAATTTGGTGACTAAGCTGTTGAGGATAGATGAGGTCAAAAAGGCATTAGGTGCAAATGAAAGTATAGTTTTTGATGAGTGTAGTGATGTTGTTGGGGATGCATTGCATGCAGATGTGATGAAGAGTGTTAAATACATGGTGGAATTCTTGGTGAGAAATACTAAAGTTCTGTTGTACCAAGGCCATTTTGATTTGAGAGATGGTGTGGTGTCAACTGAGGCTTGGATGAAGACCATCAAATGGGAAGGCATTGACAAGTTTTTGACGGCTGAGAGGAAGGTTTGGCAAGTGAATGGAGTGCTTGCTGGTTATGTGCAGAAGTGGGCAAGTCTGAGTCATGTTATTGTACTAGGTGCTGGCCATCTTGTGCCAACCGACCAACCACTGAATTCTCAGGCCATGATTGAAGATTGGGTTCTTGACAAGGGCTTGTTTAGCAATGCTCAAGAGCAAACATTGCCATTGAAATTCAGGGGATCGCTCTGATACTGCCACATATGTATTCTTAATTAACTTGTAATCTTGTTGTGTTGTAGAATAAATGCTACTGCTTCAGTTACTTCCAATAGCATCATTAGCAATTTTTTTTTTCTCATTTGAACACCAGATTAGTTATAGAAATTATCTATATCTTTGTCACATAAATTGTTTTTCAGGAACTCTTTCTACTGATTTATTCATCAACAATGTCGAAATTGTTTCTTCACAAGCTAACTTCAAAGGAATTTGTTGTCAGCCCACAAAATTATCAATTTTTTTTGCCAAATTTACAAAAATCATCAAATAATTGAGGTTGAAAGTCCAGTACTAAGTTGAAATAGGATAATTTCTTATCTTTGTCCTTTGGGTGAAAGAAAAAGGACATTACTAATACATGTTCACCTGCCAATCACTATTTTATTATTCACTACACTTGCAAAACAAAAAAAAAAAAGGGTTTCCATTATGTTAGATTTGATTCAATTTTCATATCTGATTATTAACTAGAATTCATTAGTGTTTGTGGGCAGGCTTCAATATTAAGTGGATACAAGACATGCGGGTTACTAGATACAATAAATAAACCAAACAAGTAAAACTCTTACTACGAGACCTTCATGGGTTGTTGGGAAGGCACTCTTCAGACTAGAATGAAGTCAACAATAGCTCCTCACTTCATCTTCAACTTTCTCTTCCTCGGCCACATCTCAGTCTCATCATCACCTCCTCTCCTCCCCAAAGAAGCCCTCCCCACCAAATCCGGCTACCTCCCCGTCAACCCTGTCACAGGCTCAGCCATTTTCTACACCTTCTATGAAGCACAAACCCCAACTTCACCTCTCAACCAAACCCCACTTCTTATTTGGCTTCAGGGTGGCCCTGGCTGCTCCTCTATGGCTGGTAACTTTCTTGAACTAGGCCCTTGGCGCGTTACCACCTCTCACAAGCAAAACGTCGAACACCTGGGACTAGAACCCAATCCTGGTTCTTGGAACCGCATTTTTGGCCTCCTTTTTCTTGATAATCCAATTGGAACTGGTTTTAGTATTGCTGCTTCTAAGGAAGAAATCCCAAGAGATCAAATTTCTGTTGCCAAGCATCTTTTCGCCGCGATCACGGGGTTCTTGATTTGGATCCAATTTTTAAAAACAGACCGATTTACGTTACTGGAGAGAGTTATGCAGGAAAATATGTTCCAGCAATAGGGTATTACATTTTGAAGAAAAACATGCGTTTGCCAGTGTCAAAAAGAGTCAACTTGAAGGGGGTTGCAATAGGTAATGGACTAACAGACCCCCGAACACAAGATGCTACTCATGCTGTTAATGCTTACTATTCAGGTTTTATCAGTGAGAAGCAAAAGAGTGTATTGGAGAAAGCTCAGTTGGAGACAATCAAGTTGGTTAAAATAGGGAATTGGAGTGAGGCAACAGATGCAAGAAAAAGGATGTTGGATATGCTACAAAACATGACAGGTTTGGCCACTTTGTATGATTTTAGTAGAAGGGTTCCTTACAGAACTAGTTTGGTGACCAAGCTTTTAAGGATAGATGAGGTTAGAAAGGCATTGGGAGCCAATGAAACTATAGTTTTTTACTACTGTAGTAATGTCGTTTTTGATGCTTTGCATGATGATATTTTGAGAAGTGTGAAACACATAGTGGAATTCTTGGTGAAAAAGAGCAAGGTACTGCTGTACCAAGGCCATCTTGATTTGAGAATTGGTGTGGTGTCAAACGAAGCTTGGGTGAAGACCATGAAATGGGAAGGAATTGGGAGATTTATGATGGCTGAGAGGAAGATTTGGCAAGTGAATGGAGTGCTTGCTGGGTATGTGCAGAAGTGGGCAAGTTTGAGCCAAGTTGTTGTACTTGATGCTGGCCATTTTGTACCTGCTGACCAGGCAGTGAATTCTCAGGTCATGATTGAGGATTGGGTGCTTGACAAGGGCTTGTTTAGCAATGATCAACAAGAAACCTTATTATCCAAATTCAGGGCCTCATGATGACACTTATATCTTTTCTTGTTTAACTTAGTAACTCCCATCTATGCTCCTGAAAAAATGCCAATGTTGTACTTGTTCAATTTCTTCTAGTTGGTGTCATTAGCATTTCACTCCATATAACTTTTTAAAGACCATTTTACTACCAACATAATAATCTTCTGTTTCTGCAACTCTTAAAAATATCTCACACCCATCTACAGTTAACTAGTTACAAGTTACAAAATGTTTTCTTTTAAGAAAAAAAAATCACAATAAAAAGTGCAAGTATGAAAAGATTTGGTTTACTTAGGGAGACATGTAATGGCGTTTGGAGGCGGATTTGTGAGGAAAAAAAATGATGGGTTGAGTGAGAAAAAAACAGTCCCACAACAACCCATCAAAGCACAAAACCCGTACTATGATGCCATGTGAACTTTAATGTGGAGGGCTTCAAAGACAGGGCAGCCTGTAGAAAACCTACAGGTACATTCAGAGCCATTAAAATTGATATGCTCTCCCCTTTTTGCCTTGTAGCCCATTTTTACAATTTGAAAAACAACTGAGATCTAACAAATAACAATAATTGAAAAACCATACTCGATTCTTATCTCTGCCAAAAGCCAGCCATTGACACTGATTAGGGTTTTCTTTAACACACACGGTGGCTGATCAACACCTCCCTCCAAGATTATAGCTTATTTATAGAGTTAAAAAAGCAGAGACAAGGGTGATCACGTGACCTCGCACGTGAGGATTGGTTTTATAATCTATTTTCGTTTTCATTTTTTATTATTATTTATAACCCGATATCAGTCTAACCAACGCAAAACTTGACCCGTTTTCGTGACGTCTCCCTCCCGCCTCTCGATAGGCCTTTTTCATTTTTGGAGAGACCTATTCAGTGTCCATCACACTGACAACTGGTATCAACTTGATGTCTTTTTTCTCTACCCATTTCCAAATTTACAACTTCTTTTTACGTTAATTGAATTTTGACTTTGTATAAATGTAGCGTGTTGTGTGTCTTCTTTTTGCAGGTTTTTGATGGTGGAAGTCCAATATTTCAATTCAAAAGGCGATGGCGGTTGCAGTTTCGCAATCATGTGGCATGGTACAGTTTCATTTTTTAAGAAAAAATTGTTAATTTTATCGTCTCTGCTACTTAGTTGACACTGCAAATTATCTTAGCGTTGCCTGTAATGAAGAGAAATTTCGTTAAATTTGTAGTGTTTTATTCGAAAATCATTACGAACTGCAACAATCTTTGAAGCTCGGAGAGGCTACCGGAGTGCTTTGGGGAGGAAAATGAGGTGATTTGTGATTATTTGTGTTTGGTGGATTTGAATTCAAGTAATGTTGGTTTCAATTGAACATGACTCGTGTTTCAAATCGGGTTACAGGCTTAGTAATTTCCTCCTCTCCAGTGCATCGAAAATATGTTATCGAACGCAGCATAAATTTACAGGAAAGCTGTTGGATAAAGAATGTGTTGCTCCAGCTCGGTCTAAGTCACGTAATAAGGTATATATATGTGTTTATAACTATAGACATGGGAGTGGTGTAAAATTGCTGGATATGCATAAGTTGTTTTTGTAAGCTGTGTGATCTTTAAGATGGATATGTTTTCGCTTCAATGAATTTATTATCCGGAAGCACGTGTGATGTGGACAAAATGTTTAGGAAAAATTGTGTTTGCCTTCATGTGGATTACCATCTGCTTTTTGAAAGGAGAAATAAAGGTTTGCGTAATTGAGGGATCGTAGTAAAATTGCTGACATAATGAATATGGACGTCTTGAGCTGAAACTGGTCTGGGATGCTAAGTTAGTGTTTTGGCAGAATGGCTGTTGCTTTACTACATGCATTTATTTTATCAATTTATATGCCTATAAATGCTTAAATTCATTCTCACACACACACACACACATATATATGATTAAATTAGACAACCTTTGGATGATAGTCAGCTGACATGTTCATGGTGTTCAAACCATGCTTTTGGCAACTGGTTGATGAGGCTAAGCCATGCAGCTGCATTCATAGTGTGTTATCCTCTGAAAAAATATCAACTAGATCAAATGTTGGACAAAGTTCAAGGATGGATCCAAATTTTTTGGATTACTTTCAATATTTTAAGATTAAACAATTGTATTAGAGCTATAACTGACTAGGCAGTTGCCGAAAAAGTTGTGCATGTGTTGAGTAGCTTCTTGCAATGATGTTGGAATTCCAAGAAAAGTTAGTCAACTCTTTTCGGTGATGAGGCTTGCATATTTTGAGTTATTTGTGGTATATCACAATTACAATTAAATGATCTATCAGTTTCACATGTAGTTTGTTAGATGTCCATATTTTTCGGTTCTTAGTATTGTAGTTTATTCAGATTTTATTACTTTTGTTGGGACAACAAAATTTTGCTGCTTCATCTTGGTTAGCTTCCTCTTTTTTATAGCTTTAATGATTCTGTCTTCAGTTATAGTTTTCTACTATATCTTCTGCATAAATCATTAAGATCTCCAGCGAAATGCTCCTAATAATAGCTAGCAATTGCAGTTATATTGGCTTTTGGTACCAGCTGAAAGTTTGTAATTTATGGAAGACTTGGAGTAGTATCCCTTTGCCTGTGTGTGTGTGTATATATATATATATATATATATTTTTTTTTCTAACTAGAACACGCCCTTGCTGATACTGCTTATCAAGTGCATGCTCTCATATGGTTTACTGTTACTTCAGTAGATGTATGGATGAACTTGTAATAACAATATTGCCATGAAAACTGTACTCTTGTAGCAGTTTGTTTGTTCTGAAGGCCTTAATCTACCTCTTTTTTTTGAAGATAGCATTTTCAGATCAAGACAACTTTTAGTGAAAGATAAGTCTGTCAGTTGTCCTTGATTAGGACAATTAATGTGCATTATTAAATGTTTAACTTGCTGTTTATTGTTAAAACATATCTCCATATTGTGGTGAATGTTATAGGGCTTATTGAGAATTGTATGTTGTTCCGTTTTAGTATCATTAGAATGTTGCTTGGTGTTGTATGTTTGTTGCTATTGTTATCAGTATAATGGTTCCGTTTTTGCGACGTTCTTTGGCTCTACTATCTCTAACTTGTTTTCTGTGTCCTACAAAGTAACTGTTGTTAACGGCACTTTCCTCTGGTTATAGGTATCGGTTCTGATGCATTATGATAGTTTTGATGATTTTTTTGAGAAACAAAGAGCTGAAAAGCAATCTGAGATGAATCTGAAAGATGCTTTGGATGAGGTTGATGTCTCCTTGGCTTGTAAAATATTTCCATCCATCAAATTGGGTAGCTCTCCTCCTGTGGAGTTGTATGATGAGACTGCCTGCAACTCCGATATAAGAAGCCTTTTAGCAGCTCAAAGTTATGAAGAATATCTCTCTAATCCTACGGGTGAAGAGTGGGTTGATCCAGTTATTGTTTGTGAAACAAAACCTGCTGTGCATACTCCCCTTCCTGATGTGAACACTTCCATTGTCAGAGAAGATAAGTACTATAGTTTGCCTTTGTCTCCCCAGGCCATGCCTTTGAAAACTGAAACAATGCCAAATGATCTGATTAACATGATAGATTCTTCTAAAAGTATGGGGCTTGAATCTCAGTCAGATGTTGCATCTATTGAGTTATTGCTTGACAGATGTGTCAGTTGCTTGCCTGGATTAAGTAAGAGGCTTTGCCGTCAGCTGGAAAACTATGGTTTTCACACAGTAAGTGGGTTCAGTTAGAGGTTACATTAAAAGTGTCTTTTAAGTTGCAACATTTAAAAGATTGTTTGGTTTATATTGTTCTTTGTATTTTAATACAGTTGCGGAAACTACTACACCATTTTCCTCGGACCTACGCTGATTTGCAGAATGCACAGATTGAAATTGAGGATGGACAGTATTTGATTTTTATTGGAACAATCTTATCCTCCAGGTGATTGGTATAAACTGGAATCATAATTATTATTTGTGACAGGCACGCACATGTTTAGACTTTTCCTGCTTGTCTTCTAGATGTTTGTAACTACTATCCTAGGCATCCTAGTAATTAGGTGAGTTCAGGTGCAAAAAAGCGCTTTCATATGTTCAAATACAAGCTGACTATTATGAGGGGACCACCTTTGTTTTCTGGCTGCATCAGTAGCACTAAAAAAAGTTAATTATGTTGGATACAGTAATGTTATAGAAAACAAACAGGCTAGCTAAAGTCTGTTAGCTTTTGATGAGCATGTTAGACACCAGGCATCGATTGAGTATATGAGTGAATGAGACTATTAAATTAACTCATATTTTTGTCTACCCTTATAATATAAATCCAATATTACTGGCAATGATTGGTCTTTTGAGTTGACTGATACCATACATTGATATCTAAAGATCTAAATGGATTAACGTTCTAATGTGTATAAGTCTAATTTGTTTTCTATATTGCTTTTCTTATTAGAGACTCTGAATTATTGGACATTTATATCTCTAGTTTAATTTATTAATCACATTATAGTCTTAGCGTATCTACATTTAAATGATGTATCTTTTAGATATTACGATTTGTTCTATGCAATATTCACATCCTCTCTCTCTCTCTCTCTCTCTCCCTTTAGTGGGCAAACTCACATGCAATACACACATTTGCTCTCAGTTACTCTTATACATGCATGTATTTATTTTGTATATCATGTGATTTTGTTCATATTGTAACTATGGATATCTTTATTGTGATTAAATTTACACTTCCTTTTACAGGGGAATTAGAGCAGGCTGTTCTTTTTCTTTCCTTGAGGTGGTTGTTGGCTGTGAGATTGCAGATGATAAAGCAACTTCCGGACATATGGATGGTGATGTTGATAGTTTGGGAAAGAAGACAATATGTTTGCATTTGAAAAAATTTTTCCGCGGCTCTCGTTTTACTAGTATACCTTTCCTTAGAAGCCTTGAGGGAAAGCATCAATTGGGAGATTTTGTTTGTGTCAGCGGGAAGGTATCATTTTTTTTTGTGGTGTTAGCTGCCTTTTTTGCTTTTCATTGTGTTTTGATTGGTTTTGGCTTCAGTTGGTACTTTATAGTTTTGTTATTTGAGGGTCTTGCAAATAAAATGATGCAGAATCTATGAGAAAATTTTACTGATTCATAAGGTAATTAATCGTGGGTTATTGCTGTTGGAATACCTGATTGAATAGGAATTTTCTTATTTTAAGTGGATTATGTTCCTAGAAAAAATATTATCTTTATCTGATTTGATTTAAATTATCCTTAGCAAATTAGACTTGTTTTCCTATTAGCAGGCTTTTGTTATTTTGTTTTAAACACTTGATTCTATGGACAAGAATTGATATTTAGGAATCTCTTTCTTTTGTTCTGATTTTTCTCTCCTTTCTATTTTTTTCTTCCTGTACTAAGTTTATTATCTCATCTCTTTACACCTATTCCCCTGTTTGACATTAGTACGGCTAGTTTCTACCTAAGAAATCCTGATAGTGTGAAAGTCTTGCTTTGGATTACTCATTATGCAATTATTATTGATTACGGGTGTTATTGCTATTCAATTGACATGATTCTACTTCAACTTCCATTTGTATTAATTACTTTTGGAATTTTGATTTTTTATGTTTGGTTAATTTATATGATCATCAATGTGGTTTTATAGGTGTTGGCATCAGTTATTGCCACAATGTTTTTATGGTTGTGGTGGTCCAATCATGAAAAGCAAGCAAAGTATCTGACAAATTATGATTAGATGAAATTACTGCTTTCTGTTACTCTTCATGGGTGAACGTTGTAAATTGGTCGAATTCCTTTAGACTACAATTTGATTCAGTTTTTTCTTTGGCATGACTAGTATTATTATCATTTTTCAAGCAAACTTAAGTTGTCAAAATGCCAACTTTAGAGAAAATTTATTAAATGATAGGAAGATACTAGGAGAAAGTTAAGGAATCAAGAAACTCAAAATCTTAGAGTAGCTGCTTAAGAATAATAAGACAATCCCACCAAGTGGGTCTGTTAATCCCCAAATAATTCAAACTAAAATCTCTTATCATTTTAATCTATTTGATCTCCTCCTAATGACTGTATGGCGTATGCTTACTGTCAATGTCTACCAATTTTTAATTGTCTTCTACATTTGGCATAACTGCAATGAAACCTCAGTTATCATGCAATAGTTGAATCCTTTGCTCTAAAAGATAGCATGGTTATCATAAGGTAAGCAGGGACATAAAATTCATTTATGTAATTACAAGTTAGATTGGTTTAATTTACAGGCTTTTATGAAATTTTTCATTTTAGATGGACCAGGGACAGGTAAGAGTAATGTAACAGCTCTTAGAGGGTGGCAATGGAAGTGAAAATTTTGTGGAATTTTCGGTACTTAAATGTCCATTATTTTTTTTTTGGGTCATCATTAACATTTAAAATTATTTAAGGTGTGAGCTTTTGGCATGATATCCTTGTTACTGAGTTTGGCATTATCGATAATATCAGGTCATGTATGGATATTAAAAAGGAGGATAAACTAAAATTGGATAAATGTGAGTCTGAATTCAATTACCAGTGGTGGTTTGAAAATTGCTATGGCCACACTTTGTTTACTTTATATGGCTTAGAAAGGTAGGTATATCGTGATTTTACTGTCATAAGAGCTATTATTTGTCTAAAATTTTGTACGTTTCTATTACTAGTTGGCAAAATATGCATTTGAACTTAGTGTATGGTTTTCAGGGTTTCCTATAACATTTTCACTCTTTTCTATAAGGATGCCAATCTTTTTAAATGGTAAAGTTTGATTAGGGTTCTGGATAGGCAGCTTTTTCTTTTAGGCAAAACTTGGAAACCATTTTCTATGCCTCTTATATAGTTATGTTGAGATCTGTCATTGATATTTACCAACAGTTTGTAAATTCCATTGTTTGTCATTGGTTCCCAACTTACTCTGTTGTTACTAGGTTATAAGTCTCCATAATCTTTACAATGTAGTTGGAGTGAATTTGTGTGGAAAAATGGATTCAATTCATAGACACTTTTGCAACTTCTTTGTGCTACCTGGACAAGCTTGAAAGGTAAAAGAAATTTGGAGCCTTGTGCTCTGTCCTTTTCCACAGGCCTCACGGCATGTATGATTTCCATTTTTGAAAATTGAATTTGGAGGGAGGTATTTCTTGTTCTTTGTTACTCTATGTCATATAAGTGCACCTTTTATTTAGTCCTGTGACTGTAAAGCATCTCATTGATCTGAGATGGCTTTGCTAAAAGAAGAAATCTAATGCAGAATGTAGTTGTTGACTTCTTGGTGAGGAATTCTACTCATAAATGAATGGTTATATTTGTCTTGCCATTAGGACTCTCTAAATTACTATGTGCAGTTTCATTTCTATAATGTTACTGTTCATCCTCAAGTATTTTATATGTCTGTTTTGACTATATCTCTTCCAAGAGTGGTATAAATTTGCATTTTTAATATAGGTGAGGACTATGCGTACTAAAGATCACTATGAAATGAGGGAATACAATATCGCTGTGTTGAAAGATGAAGATGATGCATCTCTTCGTGCTAGAGGGAGGCCGTATCCAATATATCCTTCAAAAGGAGGCCTAAATTCAAATCTCATTGGGGAAACAATTGCAAGGTTCATGCCTTCTACCTTTTAAAGTTTCAAATGCAATGTCATCTTTTTGTTAATACTTGTTTGGGTTTTTTATGCTTGGTTCAAAGATATATAGTTTTAACCGAAAATAGAGCTAGCTTCTTTCCTAGTCTTTTATATTTTGTATACCTTTTTCGTTTTTGATTGTGTTCAATTGTGATCATTTTCCTGTGAAACAAGATCATTCTCCTTTCTATTTTTATCTTTACATTTTCTCTAGATATGTCTAAAGCTGTTTTGGTTAAACTATTTCTACTCTTGCATTGACTGTGGCTATTCTATCTACATCTTTGAGTTTCAGTAGAAGAAAATACTAAAGCTTATTTTAATTATTTTTGTTTAGATTATGATAAGATGCTCTTATGCCAGGAGATTTGATTTTATTAAGCACTATTGTTCAATTTGATGCCATTGTTCCAGAAACAAATTTAATCAGTGGTTCAAGTCATTTAATGACCCCTGCCACTCCCCATTCAATCCAGATTCAAAAAAAACTGCCTGGTCTCATATATTCAAGTTTACACAGTTGTTTTGTAAGCTAAATTTTCTGTATACTTGTAGGCTTTAGAGGTTCTAGTTTGCTTCAATGAGCCTAATAAAGTTAAGACTCTGGCTGCAATGGTTGTTTGGTTCAGACTCATTGGATATATACCTGATTTGGTGTTTAGTCTGTAAATTAAAATGTTCAGCTATGCAGTGGAAGTAGGTTTTTCATTATTGCATATATTTTAATATTTTATAACTTCAAGACATAGCTGGCCATTTTTTAGTATTAATATATATCAATATATAATATCTGTGTTTATTTTTCCAGAGCTTTACAACTGTTGCCTGTCAATTTTGATCCCATTCCTAAAGAAATAACTCAAGAATTTGGACTTATGTGCCTCTATGATGTAAGTAACTTTACTTCCAGGTTTTCTATATCTATTTGTGTGTGTGTGTTTGTGTTGGTTTTTTGAGTGGAGATTCATGATGGAAATTACCAGCTATCTCACTTGCTGGTTTGGTTACATGCACTAAAAAATCTGCCATGGGTTGCAGTGTGTTTTCAATTTGTAAAATATCAGAAAAAACTGACTATTCTTAACCCATCTCATCAAAGGAAATTTTGTCATATTGCTCAAAGATTTGATATCTTGTGGGGTTTGATGTATAATAAATATTCTTTATCACAATGAGATGGAATTTTGGCATTAGAACATATTTATTCTAATGTTGATTGTACAAATTGGGGGAAATAAAATTGTTAATTGTAGGATTTGAAAATATTTGAAAGTTCAATACCGTGTTCATATCCCAATTTAAAAATGTTTAAATATGCTTCTGTGTTTTTGTTGGGTTGTATTGTTGTGGCACCCTGGTATTTGTAGCTCATCTGAATCTGATTCTGGATCAGTAGTTCAGGTCAGTAAGTGTCAAGGATAGAGGGTTTTTAGAGATCAAGCTTGTATATAAGTATACAATAAAATTACTGACAACTGTTTATATATATATAATATTTTATATATTGGTTATAGAATGTGAAAATAATGACTGGATTCCCAAGGGAATAGCTCAATTCGTTAGAGCTTTCATAATAAAAGCTAAAAGTCTAAGATGTCAATTGCCTTCTAAGTTATCACCTTCCCACCAACTTAGGCAGTAATTAATTTAATTTCTATTTGTGCAGGTGATGGGTTGGGGATGTATCAGTAAATAAAAATACAAGTACAGAGGGATATGGACAAGTGGTCTACCAGAAACTTAAAAGGAACCCAAACAAAAAACAGTTGTAAAAATCTCATTGACCTTCATGCATAACCTTTTTAAATTATGTACCATAAACTTCATGAAACGGTTGACTCAACTGCTAGTTTCTGCATTGTTTGCATATAACTAAATGAACAATTTTTTTTCTTCTTTCTTTTTTGAAAAAAAAACTCAGCTTATATGACGATAAATATGAGTTAAACCCCTCTCCACTCCGGTGTCACTTGGATTTGAACTTAAGATCTCTCATATAATGACAAGAGACTTTACTAGCTAAGCTAGCAAGTATCCACCTTTACTACTAGCTATAGCTTACTACATTCAACAATGATTTATCTGTGTCTCCATGCATGTAACTGTGCCATGTATTGTATTTGTCAACATTGTTTTGTTTCATATTTTGCATATTCTTTTAATGGAGAGATAAAGGATTTTATCCACAATGTAGGCTTATATTGGGATTCACCAGCCAAAACATGTAGATGAGGCTGATTTAGCTCGCAAAAGGCTTATATTTGATGAGTTCTTCTACCTACAGGTGATCTTACTTTGCCTTTCGTTGTTGATTGTGAGATCTTGGGGTGATACTGTATTCATTTTGCTGTTTTTGCTGTAGTTCTGGATTCTCAATCTGTTTGTGATTGGTTACAGAATTCCTTTCGTCTTAGTGACATCTTTAAATAAATTGTTCTAAAAAATAGTCTGTCATTAATTCCATTGAGATAGTTCATGTAGAGCCTCTAGATTGCACTGGACATTTTGATAATGATATTTTTTGCAGACAATGTATCCGAAAAGACTTGGCGTCATAGAATATTGTCTATTACTCTGTGTTTTGCTATATTTGTTTTTCTATCTATCCTTTTAATTTATTTGTTGGACGCATAGGAAATGATGAGAATTGATCGCTTTACTCCTGAAGAGCTTAGTTATGCAAAGGCACATGATCATTATTTGGGCCAAAATTGTGCGAAACTCTTACAATTGTCTGGTTTTGACAGTCTTGGAGCTCTATGTTTTTTGCTGTGCTATCTTTGTCTATTGTTATTTCTTCTGAAAAAAACTATGATTGTAAACTACACATTTTGCTGTTTATTGTAATTATTAAATAGTTTTATTTTAACTAATCTAAACTCAATAAAGCCTTTTATTTCAACTTCCTGGGTTTGGCTGTCTACTTTCTGTTTGCCATTCAGCGCTATCTGAAGTTAAAATTTCTGTTAACTTTTCTTCTGGTAGAATTTTACTGAAATTTCAAACTATTGCATCAAAGATCTGGCTATCTCAATTAACTTCTTTTTTAAGAATCAGATTTAACTCTTTAACTTTTTACTTAATCAAGTTTCATGATAAATTCTTTTGTTTATGGCTTAACAACTAAGTTTGTCATTGAAGTTAGTTTTCTAGTTTTGGTTTTGGGCATTTGTTTTCTGCAGTGTTCATCTGTAGACTATAACTAATCCAGATTATCTTTTTCTGCAGTTGGGACGCTTATTTCAAATGCTTGAAGGTCTTGGTACGCGAATAGAGAAAGATGGATTGCTGGATAAATACAGAGATCCTAAATTGAATGCTGTTTATATGGATGAATGGTCCAGTCTGACCAGGAAATTTTTGAAAGCTCTTCCTTATTCCCTTACTTCTAGTCAGCTAAGTGCTGTTTCAGAAATTATATGGGATCTAAAGCAGCCAGTCCCTATGAATCGGCTTCTGCAGGTTGTTCTTTCTTTAATAAAGAACCTATATTACTGGATTCCATATGTACATAAAATAATCCCAGGATTATAAACCTAGAAAATTGGAAAAATAAAAAAGAAATACACAACTTTTAAAGAAAGAAAATGGTCAATAATATGAATGTAAGGTGAGTAGTCAATATCCCGATTTGCTGCACATCTGTGGCACATGCCAAATCAAGGCGTGGAGATGCATAGCATCCTTTCATGCCCTTGAAGTAGTAATGGAGAATGTTCATCAGTGAAAGTCTACTTCATAAGATGATTCTATGCCATCTTGTCTCGAAATTGTATTTTCAACTCTCTTCTGTGGAATATGCAAATGTATCTAACCAAAGTGTTCTCAAATTTAATTATTTGCTGATGTTTCTTTTCAGGGTGATGTTGGATGTGGTAAAACTGTGGTGGCCTTTTTAGCTTGTATGGAGGTTATTGGCTCTGGTTATCAGGTTGGTGACTGTATCATTGTCTAGATTTATATATTTTTTCAACATGTTCTACAAGATTTATTATCAGGTGTAGAACTTATTTGTCATATTCTACAGAATTTTTTGTCAGGTATTTGTGTGTTCTACAGAATTTATTGTAGGTTTATATTTTTTCAACATGTTCTACAGAATTTATTGTCAGGTGTAGAACTTATTGTCAGTGTTCTACAGAATTCATTATCTGGTGTGTGTGTGTATTCTACAGAATTTATTGTCAGGTTTTTATTTTTCAACATGGTCTACAGAATTTATTGTCAGGTGTGTGTGTGTGAAAGTGACAGGTTCTCCACATTTAGATTTTCTGAATTCTGAGCCTTCATGTATAAATTTGATATTTAGTAAAAATTATGCTAGAATTAGTTGTCTCTGTTGCAGGCTGCTTTTATGGTTCCGACCGAGTTGCTTGCTATCCAGCATTATGAGCATTTCTGCAACTTGCTGGAGAAGATGGAGGAGGACAAGTGTAAACCTTCTATTGCTTTACTAACAGGTTCAACCCCATTAAAACAATCACGGATAATTCGTAAGGCATGCATTACTAATTTACCATTCAGTATATTTGCTTGATGTTCCTAGTCATTTTCAGATTCTTTCATTGACCTCATAGATTGGGTTGACAGGACCTCCAGACTGGAGATATCTCTTTCGTTATTGGAACCCATAGTTTAATAGCTGAAAGTGTTGAATTTTCTGCATTACGCCTCGCTGTTGTGGATGAACAGCAGCGCTTTGGCGTGATCCAGAGGGGAAGATTTAATAGTAAGGTTGCCTGTTTTTTCTGGCCTTGGATGCCTTTTAATAATCCAAGTTTCTATGAAAATATCTGATGAACTACATGATGTCATTTTCAAATTCTGCTACCCTGCAAGCTTTGTAGTATATTTCATTATTGCACATCATATGCAAAGTGTTTAGTGATTTTATTCTTCATAATTGCATTGATGATTAGTCTTTGGTGCATTGGCCATTAATCTCTGGAAACTTTGGATGTCTAGTTTCACACATATGGCGATTTGATTCTTCAAAATTGTTTGGGTGATTAGTCTTTGGTGACGGTTTGTATTCTTCTGTAAAAAGTTTGTTTTTTCTCTTTACCAGCAACATATTGCTCATTTGATGTTAACTCCTTTATAACTTAAAATTATTGATTGTTGTTTCTCAAAGAGTAATAGAGGTCAACAGTCAACTCTGCATTCTGCATGATTTATTTTTTTATTTATGGAAGCCTTTTAATAAGAGCTCTACTTTTTTCTGTTTTGCACATATCCTTATTTGTCCAGCCAATCCAATCCGAATAACTGGGTGGCAAGATTTCAATATATGGACTTGTCTGAAAGCCTGATGTGGAAATTTCAGTTTATTGTGCTGTTACAGTCAAACAGAAAACCATATAGGAACGAAAAGTGTATGGCAGAATTAGTCCTCTTGTACTTGTTGCAAGTTGAGGACAATTTCTTCACCTTCTCAAAAGTCCAATTTATACTTCAAAAGAGAAAACTCTGATCAATGATAGTACAAGATCAATTTTGTATCACATCTAAGAGTTTCCTTGTTTCTGGATGTAGAAGCAACATCTCTTAGTCATTAACAGCAATGATGTCAATAAATAATGGAACTGAACACAGATTTTAATATATTGTCTGTACGTATTGGCAGAGTTGTGGCTACTATTCCTGCAAATGAAGTGATGCATCTTTCCTTGAACCGGATTCTCTCTCTCTCTCTCTCTCTCTCTCTCTCTGAAATCAGTCTTCCCATTCCAGGCCTATTAATCATATGTATGTTCTTCTTGTCAACATTGGCTCTGAAAAGCAAACGGCCAAGTCTGTGCGAATAGGTGTTTAAAACAAGATTTGAACACTAATTATAGGGATGAATGTGGGTTTGTTGCTGATATTACAAGGTTAGGTACAACAGTTGTAATATGTAAGGTCTTAGATGATAAAAATAAAAATCATGAGTTAATAATGAAATCTGTATATGTATTAGTGTTTCATACGGCATATTGAAGGGGTCAAGTAATGACAAGTAGGGCCATGAACTGAACATTAGATAGATGAACTATATACTCATTAATACATTGAGTTTGAGGGGACATAAAGCAAATCCTTCTTTTTTCCATTAGCTGCGGGTACAGATATTGTACTTGTATTGACCAAGATATTGCAGTGTATATAACTATATATCTTTACAGTGATAAGACCATGTCAATAAAATAACATTTCACGAAGGAAAGACAGTAATCTAAAAACCGACTTTTCATTTAATTATATTTTTGTTGTTTCCGGTTTTGAAGTTCCTGTTCCCTTATGTTGGGAACTACTAAAATCAGTTTTTCACACACACACACACACATAATGATTCGCCAAGGTGTGGATTCAAATCCTGTTGTCCACAATTTCCACTTATAAAACTAGATTTGAGCTGACTTTGAACCTGAGTGTGAGGCTATGAGCATCTATCTATACGAAAATTTTGCCAGATACTCATCCTAGAAATTATGATTGAAGGTTTATATTAAGTGTGGTCAGCATGTCCATTTAAACTTGCTGCATGTTTCCTGAAGCTGTTTGTTGTTCTTTTAATTTGCTGAAAGTGATCTGTCGCTAATATTCATCAGAAATTATTGGATAACTCGTTGAAACTTATGTTTTCTTCATATTGTGCAATTCATTTTATAAAATAAGTTGATTGGGACACCTTATATTTATTTTTGCAGTTATGTAATCCCTCTCTAAGTTCAGGCATGGCAACAGATGAATCAGATGAATCCTCAAAAGGTGATAATCATATGGCCCCTCATGTCCTTGCCATGTCAGCCACTCCTATCCCGAGGACACTTGCTCTGGCCTTATATGGGGATACCTCACTGACACAAGTATGTACACTTTGCTGTTATATGGTTGTCAGTTTTCTCTGTAACTCAGAATGTGTTCAAGTCGTTCATGGACTTAAATTTAACTTTATGACTACAATTAACAAATTATCAGAGTATCTTCCAAGATGTTGACTAAATGAATCCTAAGAATGAGGCTGCCCAAGGTGGGCCAGCATAAGCTTGATCATTTAGTCTATATAAAGTTTATGAGAACTGAAGAAATTCTCTGTTAAATTCAATGTTTTATTTTCTGTTATTTCTGTCTTCTCTTTCCCTTTGCACCCTTAACTCAAGCCACCCCTCTGCTTCCTCCCCCGCCCACCAACACCAAAACAAGAGAATAGAAAAAACCATATATTTTCCAATTCTATGGGTTTTAATTTTGGACTTGAAATGGCTGTTGTGTCTTGACAAGGATATAAGGTCAATCATGGTGATTACTAAAACTTTAGACAGAAAGAAGTATACCATATATGGTTACATATATAGTAAGTATGTAAATATGGATAACTATATTACTTGAACAGTTTCGTAAGCAATAATAATGATGTGAGTTTCATGAAACAAATGCATAAGTGAAAATATTTTGTTTGCTATGCTTAACTCAACATCTTTATTTACAGAGTTGTTTTAGCCGCACCACTTTTATATTTGGATTTATTTCTCTCTCTAGATCCTGATTGTGGACAGTTCACCTACAACAACTCCTCCCCTTCACACCACCCAACTCCCAAGCCTCATTTTTTCTTGTGATGACTTTTGTCCTCTATCTTTTCTATCTCCTTTTTTATTTATTTGTTTTTGTTCCTGAGCAAAAAGAGAAGAGTCCGGCAAAATTGATAATAAAGAAAGCTTGAGTGTGAAATGGGAATAAAGACAAAAACTCAGCGGATAGATAAATTTTGAGCTTTACAGAGACTAAACATCCCTTCAGCTGGAGGTTTAAAGAGAAGTTTGGTGCCATTCTTGTCAAAAAAAATTGTCTACAAATATGATTTCCCAGCCTTGTTAGACCTTATTATTCACAATTTAATTATTTACTGCCTTTTATGGGACCCTTTTTGGCTCTTTTGATGACAGATAACTGACTTGCCTCCTGGAAGAATACCGGTTAAAACCTACATTGTTGAAGGAAATGACAATGGATTTGAGAATGTGTACAAGGTAATGGTTTCTCAAATTGTAACCTGTTTACATGTTAACTAAGGAATTAGGTTATTGATTTTGTTTCTCTTTCATTTACACAGCAAGTTCTTATTTAAGTATTGGGCATAATTTTGGTTATCATTGTACGCCAACCAATTGTTGCAGAATGTAGGTATTTAAAATCAGCAGAGCTTTATTCATGCATTCCTATATACCTATGGGACACGCTAGAGGAGGAACTGTATATGTGTGTCTATGATTGAAAGAATTTTTATTTGTTACTTAAAGGGATATAATTTCATTGTTACCAATATAATATTTTATACTGTATTTGCAATTTCTTTTGTTTAATTGTGATCTGATTCTGTTAATGTTTTTTTTTTTTAATTTCACAGATGATGCTTGATGAATTAGAAGTAGGGGGAAAAGTGTATTTGGTGTATCCAGTCATTGAACAATCTGAGCAACTGCCTCAGCTCCGTGCTGCTGCTGCAGATCTTGAATATATATCAGATAGGTTTCCGAATTACAGCTGCGGGTTGTTACATGGAAGAATGAAGAGTGAAGAAAAAGATGAAGCTTTAAAACGGTTTAGATCTGGAGAAACACATATACTTCTTTCCACTCAAGTAATTGAGATAGGTGTGGATGTTCCAGATGCATCTATGATGGTTGTTATGAATGCAGAGAGATTTGGCATAGCTCAATTACATCAACTTAGAGGACGAGTAGGGCGTGGAATAAGGGAATCTAAATGTGTATTGATAGCTTCTAGCACTAATAGCCTAAGCCGTCTGAAGGTGTTGGAGAGATCATCAGACGGATTTTACTTGGCAAATATGGATCTTCTTCTACGTGGACCAGGTGACTTGCTTGGTAAAAAACAGTCTGGACACCTTCCAGAGTTTCCTATTGCCAGATTGGAAATGGATGGGAATGTGTTGCAAGATGCGCATATGGCTGCACTGGTAAATGTTATCATGCTCTCTCTCTCTCTCTTGTTATTTAGATTTTGTTTCAGAGTTGCTATATATTCATCAAATATATGTAGCTTCTTGGCAATAACAATATCTTATTTAGCAACCTAAGTGGCTGAAAGTTTTATAAATTCTCTCAAGAGATTCCAGATTTAGCTCAGTGGTTTGCTATGCGATTTTTCTTCAGAAGTAGTTGAATTATATTCTCTTGTATGAAGTTCATCTATAGAGTTAGATGGTTAATTTCATGCATTATAAAGAAGATCACCTATATGGTGCTTTGGAATAGAGCAGCATGCACACTACTCAGGAACAGCTTTTCGATGGTTGAGTAAAAATGTTGTGCCATGTGTGTTTCTATCATAATGATTTCAACTTTTGAGTCGAATAGTTCTGAATTCTTCCTTTTCTTACTAAGTTGGCTCAGTCTGCGGGAGTTTGATGTCCTCTAGTTGTCAGAGAGTTAGCTGGAGGCCTGGAGCATGCTCTGAGCTTTAGTGAGCTTGACTTATTGTATTTGTTTCAATGGAGATAAAAGTAAAATGTACAGGGATGTATAATACTATCTAACAGCTTCTGTTTTCCATTTCTGGTTTTTGCTTAAACTGTGGCCTGATACGTTATTGGTTCTTGTTTGTTAAAGGTTCATACATTGCTTGTTCTGCATATTGTCTTTGGATTTCATGTGTAAGATTGACTGCTGGTTTTAGTAATTATGCTTTATGTTTTTGTGTGTAACACTGATTTGTTTTTGTTAGCAACTTGTCGAATTATTGTCATGAACATCTGTAACAAAGAAGTAATTTGTTTGTATGCAGAAAATTCTAAGTGATTCCCATGACCTCGAACTGTTTCCAGCACTTAAAGCAGAGCTTAGCATGAGACAGCCACTTTCTATCTTTGGTGATTGAAGTAGGGCTGTGGCAGAACCTGAAAGTTATGAACTCCATATTCCAGACGATTTTTTGAATGTAGGGTCTTTTGACCTTATACATTTTCATGGCATTCAAGCTGCATTTTGTGCAGTCAATTACGTAATTTCATTTTGAAGCTGTATTCATGTATCATTCTGTAAAGTTTCAATGTGCTATTGTAAACACTCTGCAATAGTATCAGACTGGACTTGTCATTGTTTTCTGCCAAACCGTTTTGTGAATACCAAGTGTTTTTAAAGACTAAAGAAGACCTGAACTATTGAGTTATAAATTTTGTGTGAAATAGACTACCAATTGATATAGAAAGGAAAGAAATACTGAGATCACTGCTTGGTGAATGTGCCTTTAAGCTTCTCCTAAAATTTAAATTCCCAACTAAATCTCCTCCAACGGATGACTTTTTTTTTTTTTTTTTAAATATCGAACAGATGATTTTATTCGGTGTAACTTTGATAAAATTATGTCTTGTTATGTAATTAATATAATAATTTTAATAGTTGTTATATCTATTTAATATCTATTAGAAATGGTTGATTTGCATTTAGAAGCATGGGTACGTGGACAAGTTATATTCATCTTATTAAGTCCAATTTAATGTAATTCATTCGATGCCAACAGGTGATACAATCATTCAAATGGTATAAGCAGGCCATGTGTAGACATCGAATTAAAATACTCAATCATGGCCACTGAAGCTTCTCTTACATTATTTGGATTCAATTGATAGATGCTCCTTCAAATGAACCTATCAAGCTCCTTTGCATGGAATAAAATCCAAATCAGTAGCCAATAAGAAAACCAATTATCCAACTGAAAAAATTATAAAAAAAAAATGTTTTCATTTCGGTTTAATCATAATCTCCAATGGGAAATGAAATTAGTTTGATGATATAATTGTATTGTATGTACATAAAACACTGAAAATCTTTCATAAGATGCTTAATTGGTATACGATGTTAATATTGATGTGATTTTTTAATAATAATTTAATATATGTTATTTTTTTTCGTGAAAATTTAATATTGATATGATATATTAATAATAATGTGATTATGTGATAATATTTTAAATAAAAAATTTTTTATAAATTTTTTATTAAAAATTAAGGTGACGTTAATATCAGTGCGACGTGTTAAATAACCGTAGAGTTTTCTCCACAGAGCACACCACAAAAGTCATGGAGTATGGTGGGGGCCCACATGCGATCCACTAAGATTACAGGACATGGTAATGTTCCAATGGACAACCAGTCAGAAGGCAATTCAGGAGGGGAGGACAAGCAGACAAGTGGGCCCCACATCTGGTTCCCCACTAATCATCAAGGTGGGTTCCACATAGTTTCCATGTTCCCATCATGTCTTGTCCCTGCGATCCTAACCCTAACCCTAACCCTTATCATAATCATTCAAAGGATTTTGCCCATGTTATTTACTTTCTCAAGATGAATTTTAGTCTCTGTTCCCCACTCTCCATGGAAAGTTGTGTCTTTTGATCCCTTTGTTGGTGCTGTTTGCATGACTTGAATTACCTTGACATAACATTTCACCAACACATCGTGCCGCATTTCTAAATTCTTTTGTTCTTGGTGGTGAAACCGTGATAACAAAGAAAAGTAGCTCATCAATGTAATCGATTGAATCACTAAGCAATAAAGTATGCATACTTATCATCTATAATTTCATTACAATTTCACAAGTTCACATTAGCAATTACGGACTTTTATGTTCAATATACAAGTTATCTTCTTTTTTTTTAAAAAAAAAATAATAATAATATACAAATTATTTACTTAATATTTATTATTAGATATTTACTCTCGTAATAAAGAATGAATATTGACAAATGTACATGATGAGACATAAACCCACATCACAAATGTGAATGAAAAGTTTACTAACCACTTGAATTATAAATATGCATATTTGATATTTTCTGTTAAATCCTAAATTTATATAGATAAATGCTATTATGGTAAACTAAGTGTAATTATGTAATGAATTTTGTAAGCTTAAACTCAAAATTAGTGAGGGATTAGAACTAGAGATAACAAAAATATCCGATCCAATCCAAACAGACGAGACCTTTACCCATTTGGGACCAATTTAGGGCATCGAAATTGAGTTTTTAATCGAGATTAGGTCAAAAGTATTTGACCTAATTTTATATCAGATCAGATTTGGGTCAAACACTTTTGACCCAATCCGACTCAGTAACTTGTTTTATTATATTTGTATTATACACTAATATTATTTTTGCTAGCATTGTTACTATTATTAAGGTTTATTTTCAGGTGTCATGCATTATTATCTTGTTATGGAATTGTGTTATATACTATTTATTATTTTGGAGTATGAATTGGAACTTTATTATATTATTTTGGTGTTTGTACTCAATTAATTTATATTTTCTATGGTTTTAAATGATATTATTTAGATGTGATATTAAACTAAAGTAAATATTGAGTTATTTTAAGTGTATGTATATTTATCTTTAAAATAAATTTTATAACTTGTTAAAAATTGAATAAGGTCAAAATAGATCGGGTTTGAGGCAGACCACCCTAAACAGGTTGGAATTTAAGACGAAAAAGTGACGACCCATTTAGATCATTAGTTAAGTTTGGAGCATCCCATCAAAAAAATCGAATTGAGTTTGGGAGGTTCTGATCCAACCCGTTACATCCCTATTAGAACATTCTTAATTATCAAACACATATCCGTAAAACATAGATGAAAGTGCAATTTATATTTTTTTTATTGACAATTTCATTGCAAAAGAATTTTTTTTTTCTTGATTAATTTTAAAAGAAGTTTAAGGACACAATTAAAAATTTTGAAGAATTTTTCAAACATAATGTTTATATTACCTGTAATTGGAGCATAAATATCTATTTAAAAGAAAGGTTTATTAGTTTGTGTTTGGTAAACCATAAAAAAGTTAGAAAAGGAGGACGAGGTGATGCTCTTGGTAAACGTGAGGGTCATGAATGGATTTCCGAATTATAAAATGTATGATACTCATAAATGTCATGATGTCATGAAGTTATTATAATGTGTGGTACTCATAATTTCCTGTGACTTTTCATGACTTTTTGGGTTTGAGTTGAACTGCATACTTGGAACCACCACATTATAAGATCTTACTTTTATAAATTTGGATACCCATGAAAGTTCTTTTTGTTTTATTTTTATGCTTTTGTAACTTTGATCAGAGATGCTTAAAAAGTTATTGATCATAAAGATTGTTTATATCAAAGACAGTTCACGTGGCAATGAATAACATCAATTATTATTAATTATTTAAAAAAATAATATATATTTTACAATTATACTACAAGTTTAATTATTTTTATCAAATGATATAACTTGTAAATTATAACTATTATATGAAGGGTTTAGCACTTTGACTATTTTACTGATTCGATAATTTTAGTCATTAATTATATTCATTGGATTAGTTGTAAATGTGATTATTGAAATCAATTCAGTGGTTGTAATTGTTGGATGATGTTATCTAGCTAGTAAAATACCCAATCAATTAGAACTAATATAGCACATCATATGAGCATTAAATTGGACAAATAATTTTATAATAATATTAAAATGATAAAAAATTTATCCAAATTTTTTGTCCAAATGATATAACAAAGTGATTTCTAAGAACCATATTAATTATGAAATGATATAGTAATTATAAATAAGTTTATCATGTTATTTGAATGATAAATTCGTATGTTTATTAATTAATTGAATCATAATTATAAATAATAATTTTTTTAAAATAATATTTAATAATAGTGTATTAATAAGAGGGGTGCATATGTAGGTTTAATGGTCTCCTTTAGTGTTTTTTTGTTTTTCTGATGAATTCTCGTTTAGTACTCTCAATGTTTTATTATTTTTATTTTTATTTTTTAATTTAATACAACTGTAAAATAATAAAAAAGAGTTAAATGGTGCATTTAATTGATTAGCGTGTTTGTGCTGTAAAAACGCGTTTTTGCTCTAAAAAACACGTCTTTGTACTGGAAAAACACGTTTTTCAGCGTTTTTGTGAAGCAAACTCTCACTATTATATATACCCCACCAACGCCAACGGTTCGAACATGATAGAGTATTCAAAACCCGGTTGTCAACCGACCGAAATCAAACCTTAATGTTGCCGACCGACATTAGGGTTTGTTTATGAACAAGAAATTCAACCGATTTCGTCTGTTGAATTTCTTGTTTCTTTTTCATATACGAAGCCTTTAGCTTTTGATTTAGCGATTAAATTGGCGACATTAAGGTTTGATTTTTATGTCTTTTGTCATCCATACTTTCGTTATTTAGCGAATTTCTTGTTTCTACTTAGCTTTGTCAAAAACAAAGCTTAAATTTGTGATTTGCTGAGATTAGGGTTTCAGTTAAGGTTCGATTCTCTCATATTTGTGTTATTTGGTGAATTTCTTGTTCTTTTTTCTTGAAAAAAGAAAACAATGCTTTAATTTTTAATTTCCCGATAATTTTGGTGATATTAGGGATTTCGTATATTTCGTCTTCAATTTTTGTGTTGTTTTGTGAATTTCTTTGTTCCATTTTCTGAACATTGCCTGAATTTTTTGTTTTGCCATAAAGTTGGATATTGGGGTTTCGATTAGGGTTTTTGATTTCGCTTATGTTGGAGCTGTTTTCTTTTTGCTTCAAGGATCTTGCTATTCTGTGCATATCCCGAATCTTTAAAAGTAAAGATAAAGTTAATGCATCCATAGTTTATGCTTTCAATTTTTAAGTTTATGGTGTCTCTCCGTGGCCTGATGGCCCTTATCACTAGTATCAAGTGGGTTAATGGGTGGAAAATGAAATTTTTACTGCAAGCTGCCCTAATGGCGTTATTACCTGCATTAAGTGGGTTGAAAACGAGGCTTTAAGACAAGCTGCCCCTATTATTGCATGTAAAGGAAGAAATTTGGTCTATGTGTTAAGGCTTGTAGAGACAGATTATTTAGATGATAAATAAATATAGTTTATTTGCTCTTGATGTTCTGTCATTTTTAACCGTTTCTTTTTAGTTTTTTGTTTGCATGTGTCTTTGGTCTTTTTTATTTTTTCTTACTTGATTTTCATATGTTTATCTTATTTTTTCTCTGTTTTGAGTTATTATTTTTCATAATTTTGTATTTAATGTGTATATAAATACGTCCATGTATATTTTTCATCAGTTTTTTTTAGGGAATAAGCTGATTTTATCTTCTTTAGTTTTAAACACATTTAGAAATGGGCTTGTTTCTCATTGAAGGATACAAAATTATACTGTGGGTGTTGGTTCGGATTGTAGTCAACTAGAGAGGGTGTTTCCATGTTGATTTAGATGTGTTTATGCTCTTGAAGATGTAAATCAGCTTATTCATTTTCTTTTATGAATTTCCATTATTTCATTTACTGTTATTTGGTGTTTTGTGATTCAATTGCTGGTTTCCACATGGCCTTATCACATGTATTGAGTGGGTAAAATGATGGGAAATGAGAATTTCAATAGAAGGTGCCCCTATCTTATTACAACAGAGAAGTTAGATTCATGTGTTAAGGCTTGTAGAGACTGGTTCAATAGATCATAAATAAAAAAAAATTTATTTGCTCTTACTATTCTCTTGTTTTTATTCTTTGTTTCACATTGTTTTTGGTCTTTTGTTTTTTCTTACATGATTGTTTATATGTTATGACTTTTTTGTTTTTTGATGGTGTCTACATAGCCTTACCACTTGTGTCAAATGGAAAACAATGGGAAATAAAAATTTAATAGAAACTGCCCCTATTTCATGACAACAAAGAAGCTAGATTCATGTGTGAAGGCTTGTAGAGACCGTTTCAATAGATCGTAAATATATTTTATATCTACTATACTGTTCTCTATTTTTACATTGTTTTTGTTTTCAGCTCAATCTTGGTCTTGTTTCATCTACTTCTTTTTTTATTTCTTTAAATGATTTTGATATGTTTTAAACTTGTTTTTGTATTTGGAGTTATTAATTTTCTCCATTATTATATTTTTATCTTATTCATCAAATTTGGACCAAGTGACTGCCTTCCTTAATCTGAAACAAAGGAGCAGAATTCATTTTGTCTGCATTTGTGATTTTATATCTTTGTTGAACTGATGAAGGTGCCTCATAAAGGGTTCATTATTTTCATTAATGTCTTTCTTAAGCTATATTTGACAAGGCTGAGAGCAAAGTTTATTCAATGGTCTGTACCAAAGTAATTTGTTCTAGATTTTATTAGTTGGAATTGTATCATTCTTGTTGGAAGCATCATGTGATCTTTCATGCAATATTTACTTGCCATGATTTTTTTTACAAGTTCCGTTGTATGTGGGAAATTGCATGAATTAAGTAAGTATGGCAATTTCAAAGGTTGAGAAATTGTCTTTCATTGGAATGTTGCGGATTTACTCAAAAGTAACTGTATGTAACTTCTTATGTCTTAGAATTTTGTTGCCTTCTATAGAGATTAGTATGCCTTAATGATAACTGCTCGGTGAATGGATTAATAGAATAATACCAACCATCTTGGCTTGCTAATTGATTAGAAGGATATTTCCTTCAAGTACTAGTCTTACAATCTTCTGTGCGCACTGCATTGAAATTGGCAGCGTCATGACTCTGCAAGAACTTGTTAACTACATCTGAAATATAACACAGAATGTGACTGCAAAGTTCCCGAAAGTGATTGGAGAAATAGTATACACATAATATATATTACAGTGCTGTTAAAATGCTTTTATCATTTATTGATAATGAATTTTGAAATGTTGTATTGTTTGTCAGCATTATTGTAAAGGTGCTGGTGGGGACAACAATTCAATTGGTCAATTTTGTGGGTGGTTTTGTTTCTGCATTCTCGGTTTTTGGTTGGGAACTTAGCTAAAACATTTTAACCTTATGTTGTGATTCTCATTGTAGCCCTTGTTGTAGATTGTTATCAATGAATATCTGAGGGAAGAGACTGATTATTTTATCGATAAGTTGTGTTCATGGCTTTTGAGTTAGCATGGTGTAATCTCACCAAAGTTAGATTCAGATGTTGGCATTGATGTACCATTGTTTTCATACATTTTCTATTGGTTGGCATTGTAATTTTTATGGTATATAATGACATCTTGTGCCTATGAGATCAGAGGAATTAGGACTTTCATCATAGAATGGGATGAAGGGAGAGTTATTGCCAATAAATTGCTTTATACAAAGGAACCTGCTCACGTGTTGGTTGAGCGTTTTGCAGAGCTAGCTGTTGCTTTAAGCTTCAATGGGTGACTGGTATATGTTTTACCTGCTAATCTGCATACTTTTCAGTCATATTCTAGCTCACAAAAATGTTCTTTCCTGAATATATGTGCCAAGTGTTATGACTGAAGGTGACTATAAATCTCAAACATATTCATAGATATGTCAAATAATATGTGCAACTGAAAAAACTGTGATGGCATATTGTAATCTATTGATGGACTGTAAGGCCTTATCTTTTATCTTCCCTGTGAAACTTAAGCATTGTTTCTTGCATATGGAGTTTTTTTGTTGTCATGCAGTAGAAATATGTCAAGCTTTCAACAGCTGTTGGTGGTGACAGGAATATGATGTCTAGATGGGAATAAATGCTTCTGGCAGGAGCATTTGTGGTAGCGGATAATATATTGAGATGAGTGAATCTTCATTGTTTATTACAATCAATATATGGCAGTCTAAGCTGTTATTTTGATATTCCTGTTGGTTCTTTAATTCCAATTTGATTACTTCTAGGTACTTCTAGGTGGAATTTTGGTATGGAAGGTTTGTTTTGTGATAATAATAATTATTTGTGCATTAGACATATGTTGCAAGTTCACGTGCTAAACAAGATAACAATAATTATGTGCACATCAAATGTGTTGCAAGTTGATGGTCTCAGCTGCCATATTTGCTCCTGGATGGGTCTTGACAATCTCCCAATTTTTAGACTGCTCAAAATTGCTCAAATTTTGGAAGGTGCTCATCTCATATTGTTAAATTCAGTTCGTGTGTTAAGGCTCGTTGAGACAGATTCTATAGATGATAAATAATATAGTTTATTTTCTCTTAATGTTTTCTCATTTATCACCGTGTTTTCTTAGCTTTTTGTTTTCAGGTATCTTGAGTCTTTTCTATTTTTTCTTACCTGATTTTCATACGTTATTATCTTTTTTTATTTTTTATTTTTTTTCTTTTCCTCTTTCTTAAGTTATTATTTTTCGCAATTTGTATTTAATGTGTATATAAGTATGTCAGTGTATTTTCATCATATTTTTAGTGAATATGCTGATCTTATCTTCGAGTTTTAAACAGATGGGCTTATTATTTCTAAATGGAGGATACAAAATTATACTGCGGGTGTTGGTTCAGCTTTTAGTTAAGTAGAGAGGGATTTTCCATGTTGATTTAGATGTGTTTATGCTGTTGAAGATGTAAATCAGCTTATTCATTTTCTTTTATGAATTTCCATCATTTCATTTACTGTTTATTTGGTGTTTGATTCAATTGCTGGTTTCTACATGGCCTTATCACATGTATTGAGTGGGTAAAATGATGGGAAATGAGACTTTCAATAGAGAAGTTAGATTCATGTGTTATAAGGCTTGTAGTGACCGGTTCAATAGGTCATAAATTTATTTTTTGTGTACTGATCATATTATAACTCTTGTTTTTACACCGTCTTTGTTTTCAGCTGTGTCTTGTCTCCCTTTTTTTTTTTTTTTTTTTTTTAATGATGTTTATATGTTTTTAACTTATTTCTCCATTTGGAGTTATTAATTTTCTTAATTTTTATTTTATTCATCAAATTTGCACCAAGTGAGTGCCAGTGTTAATCTAAAAGTAAGGGGCATAATCCATTTTGTCTTCCATCGTGATTTTATCTCTTTGTTGCAAATGATGAAGATATAAAGGATTCATTACTTTGATTATTGTCATTTCATAACCTACATTTGGCAGGGTTGAAACCAAAGTTGCACAAAAAAAATTCATTTTGTCTGCACAAACTAACAAAAATAATTTGTTTTAGATTTTATGATTTGGAATTGTATTAACTTAATTCTTGTTGGAAGTGTCTTGCGTTCTCTCATGCAATATTTTGTTGCCATGATTTTTCTTTTACTACAAGGTCAGGTGTATATGGGATAATTCATAGATTAAGTATGGCAATGTCAATGGTTGAGAAATTATTATTTGTCTTTGGAATGTTGCGGAGATGTAGTGGACTCATTTTATCAAAAGGGTTACCTTTATATAATTTTCTTCTGTCTCGGAATTTTGTTGCCTCATATTAGTGCCTTAGCAATAACTGCCTCAGTAAACAGATTAATAGAATGTACCAACCATTTAGGCTTGGTATTTGAGTCAGTACCTTTTTCTGCATAAAAACTTGTATATGTGACATGGAATACGGATAAGTTGTTTTAAGAAATTAGTCGTTAATGAAACTACAATATGTATTTTTTTCTATTCCTTGGGAATCCTTCTGTTTTGAAGGACTTGGTGAGAACTGCTTCTGCAGGAATTTTCTTGTTTGTTTGGCAATTACGTAAACCTGCTAGGCTGTATCCTTTAGCTGTCAAAACATGAATTTTTTGTGTGAAGGATTACTAAGTCAACTAGAGCCATTTCTCTGTTGCTTTGTTCGTTTCTGGTCTTGAGCTTTAATCATGTCAGTGTATGATTATTGCAGCCTAATAAATCTATTGATCCCTGTCCCTTTCCTGTGGTCTGTGTGTGTTTTGAAGTTTTTAGTTTCTTATTATTTTATTTTTCTCAATTACATGTCTCTTAATGTACTTATGAAGCAACACTGATATACTGCCTTAACTTGGAAGTATATGCAGTTGTTTGTTTGGCGAGTTTGGAATCATGTTATTGCATGTGGCCCATCTGGTGTGGACCTGCTGCCTGGTAACTTCTATTGTGCATTGTTTCGTTTTGTTTTATTTTTATTTATTTAATTTTTTTTTTTAAGTTTGTCTTCATCTACAGTGACAATCAAAAAATATCTAAGAGATTTAAACACCCAAACCACCAAGAAAAAAGGTAAAACAAAATTAAAGCTGGTTGGTTAAGTTGGAAAGAGCGAAGTTTCATGTTGATATGTTAATGTATAATTTGAAGAAAAAGAAATATTTTTTACATATGTTTCAGAAGTTGAGAAGAATGATGCTGAAGTGCAGTTCAGGTGAACTTGCTAGCGCTCTTTTTATATGTGTTTATATAATTCAGTACATGCAAGGGTGTTCTTGTGGTTGTGTTATTATATTTTATTGAATTGAGAAGGCCAAGGGAGTCAATAACCCAATAGGTACGGTATCTGGCTTTTATTTTTTACAAGTTACTTTTCATTTTCAAAAAACAAAGATGTCTTGTTATTAAGTGGTAACCGATGAAGATGACCCTTTTGTGGTGATATTTGGAATTGGGAGGTGCTTTAGTTCTTCCCTGTTAAGTTACTTGACCAATAAGTTATTTTTCATACAATTAGAAGGAGTTCCCAAGCAATATAAATGATTTCTTGGACGAACTGTGTGCGTTTTCTTGGTGTTATAGAGCCTGAGCTTTAAAAGGATGCAGTTGGTCTTGGCATCCATAGGACCATATCCGAACTGATATGGATAATACATTGACTTAGGTGGGAGTGGGAGATTATATGTAGTTGTTGTTTGGTGAGTTCTTAATCAGTTTATTGCATATGTGGCCCATCTCATGTGTCCTTGCTGCCTATTAATTTGTATTTTGTATTCTTTCATTTTATTTTACTTGGCTGGTGGTTAGGCTGTTTAATTCTCTAGATTTTTGGAGTCATTGTGGATGAAGATGTGGTTGGTAAAGTTGGAAAGAGCCAATTTTCATGTTGGCATGTTAAATGCTTAAATTTGAAGATAAAGAAATATTTTTCAGATATGTTTTCAGAAGTTGAAAGAATGGTGCTGCATTTCAGGTGAACATGCTACCAGCCTTTCAATGTGTGATTATAATTTGGTACATGTGAGCGGTTGTGTTATATTATATCTTTTAAACTGAGAAGGCTAAGAGTGTCAATTAACCCAGGGCTGGCAATATTTGGATATTATTTTTGACAAATGGTTTTTCTCATGCAAAAATGAAGGTGCCTTTTTAATTAAGTGCTAGCCCATGAAGATCACCTTTCTGTGGTGATTTTTTGGGGAGATGCTTTTGTTCTTTCCTGGTACACTTTGATCAATTGGTGGAATGAGAAATTGAGAATTAAGCATAAAGAGTAATTTTAATTACAATCACATCCTTTAACAAGCTGCATTTTCTTGATGTTACAGAGCCTGAGCTTTTGAAGGATGCAGTTGATATAAACATCCATATCCAAGCTCATAAAGATGATGAAATTGTAACTATAAGAGAAACTTTATGATTTTTATAAATTGTTTTTTTTTTTTTTTTTTTAATGATATTTCCTTCCAGTACTTGTCTTACAGTCTTCTGTGCTCACTGCAATGGTACTGGTATTTTCATGACTAGGAAAGAACTTGTTAATTATCTCTGAGCTCTATCGCATGAAGCATGACTGCAAAGTTCTTTAAGGGATTGGGGAAATAGTGTACACATAGTTATGTTACAGTGCATTAAAATGCTTTTATCATTTATCGACGATGAATTTTGAACTGTTGTATTGTTTGTCAGCATTGTAAAGGTGGTAGTGGGAACAACAATTCAATTGTTCAATTTTACAGGGGTTTTGTTTCTACATTCTTGGTTTCTGGTTGGGAACTAAAATTTTGATTATTGTTACAAACTTTTGAATACACATTGTAGGTGATGGTGACACCAGAGTTACCTAGGACAATCTTGAGCTTTAAAGATTAATTGTTGTCTTGAGTAGCTTCTTGCAATGATGTTGGGATTCTGAGAAAAGTTGGTCAACTCTATTCGGTGATAATGCTTGCATATTTTGAGTTATTTGTGGTAAATCACAATTATAATAAAATGATCTATCAGTTTCACATGTAGTTTGTTAGAGCTCGATTTCCATACTTTTCAGTTCTTAGTATTGTAGTTAATTCAGATTTCAATCCTTTTGTTGGGACAACAAAGTTTCGCTGCTTCGTCTTGGTGAGCTATCTCTTTTTTATAGCTTTAATGATTCTGTCTTCACTCATAGTTTTCTAGTTTTCTAATATATCTTCTGCATAAATCATTAAGATCTCCAGCATAATGCTTCTAATAATAGCTACCAATTGCAGTTATATTGGCTTTTGATTCCTAGTGAAAGTTTATATTTCATGGATGACTTGGAGTAGTATCTCTTTGTTTTTTGTTTTTTTTTTATTAACTAGAACATGCCCTTGCTGATACTGCTTATAAAGTGCGTGCTCTCATATGGTTTAATGTTACTTCAGTAGATGTATGGATGAACTTGTAATAACAATATTGTCATGAAAATTGTACTCTTGTAGCAGTTTGTTTCTTCTGAAGGCCTTAATTTACTTTTTTTTTTTTTTGGAGACAGCTTTTTCAGATCAAGACAACTTTTAGTGAAAGATAAGTCTGTCAGTTTTCCTTGATCAGGACAAATAATGTGCATTATTAAGTGTTTAACTTGCTGTTTATTGTAAAAACATATCTCTGTATGATTTTGGTGAATGTTATAGGGCTTATTGAGAATTGTATGTTGTTCCATTTTAGTATCATTAGAATGTCGCTTGGTTTTGTATGTTTAATTGCTATTATTATTGGTATAATGGTTCTGTTTTTGCGATGGTTCTTCGGCTGTACTATCTCTAACCTGGTTTGTGTCCTAAAAAGTAACTGTTGTTAATGGCACTTTCCTCTGGTTATAGGTATCGGTTCTGATGCATTATGATAGTTTTGATGATATTTCTGAGAAACAAAGAGCTGAAAAGCAATCTGAGATGAATCTGAAAGATGCTTTGGATGAGGTTGATGTCTCCTTGGCTTGTAAAATATTTCCATCCATCAAATTGGGTAGCTCTACTCCTGTGGAGTTGTATGATGAGACTGTGTGCAACTCCAATATAAGAAGCCTTTGAGAAAATAAGTACTATAGTTTGCCTTTGTCACCGCAGGCCATGCCTTTGAAAACTGAAACAATACTAATGATCTGATTAATGTGATAGATTCTTCTAAAAATTTGGGGCTTGAATCTCAGTCGGATGTTGTATCTATTGAGTTTTTGCTTGACGGAAGTGTCAGTTGCTTCCTGGATTAAGTGTCAGTTGCTTGCCTGGATTAAGTAAGAGGCTTTGCCGTTAGCTGGTAAACTATGGTTTTCACACAGTGGGTGGGTTCTGTTAGAGATTACATTAAAAGTGTCATTTAGGTTGCAACATTTAAAAGATTGTTCGGTTTATATTGTTCTTTGTATTTTTATACAGTTGCAGAAACTACTACACCATTTTCGTTGGACCTATGCTGATTTGCAGAATGCACATATCGAAATTGAGGATGGACAGTACTTGATTTTTATTGGAACAATCTTATCCTCCAGGCAATTGGTATAAACTGGAATTATAATTATTATTCGTGACAGGCATGCAGTTGTTTGGACTTTTCCTGCTTGCCTACTAGATGTTTGTAACTACTATCCTAGGCATCCTAGTATTTAGGTGAGTTCAGGTGCAAAAGAGCACTTTTATATGTTCAAATACAAGCTGACTATTATGACGGGACCACCTTTGTCTTCTGGCTGCATCAGTAGTACTAAAAAAGGTGAATTATGTTGGATACAGTAATGTTATAGAAAACAAACAGACTAGCTAAAATCTCTTAGCTTTTGATGAGCATGTTAGATACCAGACATCAATTGAGTATATGAGTGAATGAGACTATTAAATTAACTCATACTTTTGTCTACCCTTGTAATAGAATTCCAATAGTACTGGTAATGATAGGTCTTTTGAGTTGACTGACACCATATATTGATATCTTAAGATCTAAAAGGATTAATGTACTAATGAGTATAAGTCTAACTTGTTTTCCATATTTGCTTTTGTTATTAGAGACTGTGACTTATTGGACATTTATATCTCTAGTCTTATTTATTAATCACAGTATAGTGTTATCGTATCTACATTTAAATGATGTGTCTTTTAGACATTATGATTTGTTTTATGCAATATTCACGTCCTCTCTCTCTCTCTCTCTCTCTCTCTCTAGTGGCATTTGTTTTCTTCAGTGTTCTTCTGTAGACTATAACTAATCCAGATTATCTTTTTCTGTAGTTGGGATGCTTATTTCAAATGCTTGAAGGTCTTGGTACGCAAATACAGAAAGATGGATAGCTGGATAAATACAGATATCCTAAATTGAATGTTGTTTATATGGACGAATGGTCCAGTCTGACCAGGAAATTTTTGAAAGCTCTTCTTTATTTCCTTACTTCTAGTCAGCTGAGTGCTATTTCAGAAATTATATGGGATCTAAAGCAAGCAGTCCCTATGAATCGGCTTCTGCAGGTTGTTCATTCTTCAATACAGAACCTACATTACTAGATTCCATATGTACATAAAATAATCCTAGGATTATGAACCTAGGAAATTGGGAAAATAAAAAAGAAATACACAACTTTAAAAGAAAGAAATAGTCGAAAATAATGTAAGGTGAGTACTCAATATCCCAATTTGCTGCACACCTGTTGACACATGCCAAATCAAGGCCTGGAAATGGGTAGCATCCTTTTCATACCCTTGAAGTAGTAATGAAGAATGTTCATCAGTGAAAGTATAGTTCTATATTTTCAGCTCGAAATTGTATTTTCAGCTCTTTGCTGTGGACTGTGCAAATGATATTTGACCAAAGAATTCTCAAATTTGATTATTTGCTGATGTTTCTTCAGGGTGATGTTGGATGTGGTAAAACTGTGGTGGCTTTTTTAGCTTGTAAGGAGGTTATTGGCTCTGGTTATCAGGTTGGTGACTGTGTCATTGTCTAGGTTTACATATGTTATTAACATGTTCTACAAAATTTATTGTCAGGTGTAGAACTTATTTGTCATATTCTACACAATTTTTTGTCAGGTGTTTGTATGTTCTACAGAATTTATTGTAGGTTTATATTTTTTCAACATGTTCTACAGAATTTATTGTCAGGTGTAGAACTTATTGTCAATGTTCTACAGAATTCATTATCAGGTCTGTGTGTGTGTGTTCTACAGAATTTATTGTCAGGTTTATATTTTTCAAAATGTTCTACAGAATTTGTTGTCAGGTGTGTGTGTGTGTGTGAGTGACAGACTCTCCACATTTAGATTTTCTGAATTCTGAGTGTTCATGTATAAATTTGATATTTAGTAAAAAATTATGCAAAATCCTATTGTGATTGGATTAGCTGGATAAATAAGGATATGTGCAAGGTCGACAAAGCTAATTGTAATTGGATTATCCAAATGTTCAAATAACTTGGTATAAAATCCTATTGTGCAAAATTTCTGCTAACAAAGCTTGATTTGAACTGACTTTGAACCTGAATGTGAGGGTATGAGCATCTGTCTAGAGGAAAATTTTACCAGATACTCATCCTAGAAATTATGATTGATAGTTTATATTAAGTGTGGTCAACATGACCATTTACGCTTGCTGCATGTTTCTCAAAGCTGTTTGTTTTCCTTTCAACTTGCTGAAAGTGATCCGTAGATAATATTCATTAGAAATTATTGGATAGCTCGTTGAAACTTATGTTTTCTTCGTATTCTGCAATTCATTTTATAAAATAAGTTGATTGGGACACCTTATTTTTATTTTTGCAGTTATATAATCCCTCTTTAAGTTCAAGCATGGCAACAGATGAATCAGATGGATCCCCTCAAAAGTTGATAATCAAATGGCCCCTCATGTCCTTGCCATGTCAGCCACTCCTATCCTGAGGACACTTGCTCTGGCCTTATATGGGGATAGCTCCCTGACACAAGTATGTACGCTTTGGTGTTATATGGTTGTCAGTTTTCTCTGTAACTCAGAATGTGTTCAAATGGTTCATGGGCTTAAATTTAACTTTATGACTACAATTAACATATTATCAGAGTATCTTCTAAGATGTTGACTAAATAAATCCTAGGAATGAGGCTGCCCAAGGTAGGCCAGCATAAGCTTGATCACTTAGTCTATATAAAATTTATGAGAACTGAACAATTTCTTTGTTAAATTCAATTTTCTATTTTCTGTTATTTCCGTCTTCTCTTTCCCTTTGCACTCTTAACTCAAGCCAACCCCTGCTTCCTCCCCCTGCTGCCAACAACAAAACAAGAGAACCGAAAAAAACCATATATTTTCCAATTCTATGGGCTTTAATTTTGGATTTGAAATGGCTGTTGTGTCTTGAAAAGCATATAAGGTCGATCATGGTGACTATTAAAACTTTAGACAGAAAGATGCATACCATATATGTTTACATATATAATAAGTATGTAAATATGGATAAATATAATACTTGAACGGTTTTGTAAACGATAATAATGATGTGAGTTTCATGAAACAAATGCATGAGTGAAAACATTTTGTTTGCTAATGCTTAATTCTACGTCTTTATTTACAAGTTGATTTGCCCCATCACTTTTATATTTGGATTTTTTTCTTTCTCTAGATCCTCATTGTGGACAGTTTACCAACAACACTCTTTCACCTCCCCTCCGCCTCAATTTTTTCTTGTGATGACTCTTGTCCTCTTTCTTTTGTATATCCCTATTTATCTATTTGTTGTTGTTCCTGAGCAAAAGGAGCATAGTCCAACAAAATTGATAATAAAGAAAGCTTGAGTGTGAAACGGGAATAAAGACAAAAACTCAGCAGATAGATGAATTTTGAGCTTTACAGAGACTAAACATCCCTCGAGCTGGAGGTTTAAAGAGAAGTTCGGTGCCGTTCTTGTCAAATAAAATTGTCTACAAATATGATTTGCCAGCCCTGTTAGACCTTATTATTCACAATTTAATTATTTACTGCCTTTTATGGGACCCTTTTTGGCTCTTTTGATGACTGATAACTGACTTGGCTCCTGGAAGAATAACAGTTAAAACCTACATTGTTGAAGGGAATGACAATGGATTTGAGAATGTATACAAGTTTATGGTTTCTCAAATTGTAACCTGTTTACATGTTAACTAAGGAATTTGGTTATTGTTTTTGTTTCTATTTCATTTACGAAGCATGTTCTTATTAAGTATTGGGCATAATTTTGGTTATCATTGTACGCCCACCAATTGTTGCAGAATGCAAGTATTTAAAATCGGCAGAGCTTTATTTATGCATTCGTATATACCTAAGGGACATGCTAGAGGAACTATATATGTGTCTATGATTGAAAGAATTTTTGTGTGTTACTTAAAGGGATATAATTTCGTTGTTAACAATATAATGTATTATACTATCTTTGCAATTTCTTTTCTTTAACTATGATCTGATTCTGTTAATGTTTTTATTTCACAGATGATGCTTGATGAATTAGAAGTAGGGGGAAAAGTGTATTTGGTGTATTGGGTCATTGAACAATCTGAGCAACTGCCTCAGCTCTGTGGTGCTGCTGCAGATCTTGAATATATATCAGATAGGTTTCCGAATTACTGCTGCGGTTTGTTACATGGAAGAATGAAGAGTGAAGAAATAGATGAAGCATTAAGACAGTTCAGATCTGGAGAAACACATATACTTCTTTCCACTCAAGTAGTAGAGATAGGTGTAGACGTTCCAGATGCATCTGTGATGGTTGTTATGAATTCAGAGAGATTTGAAATAGCTCAATTACATTTACTTAGAGGACAAGTAATGCGTGGAATAAGGGAATCTAAATGTGTATTGGTAGCTTCTACCACTAATAGCCTAAGCCGTCTGAAGGTGTTGGAGAGATCATCAGATGGATTTTACTTGGCAAATATGGATCTTCTTCTACGTGGAACTGGTGACTTGCTTGGTGAAAAACAGTCTGGACACCTTCCAGAGTTTACAATTGCCGGATTGGAAATGGATGGGAATGTGTTGCAAAACGCACATATGGCTGCACTGGTAAATGTTATCATACTCTCTCTCTCGTTATTTAGAATTTGTTTCATACTTGCCATGTATTTATCAAATACATGTTGCTTCTTGGCAATAACAGTATGTTGTTTAGTAACCTAAGTGGCTGACTGTTTCATAAATTCTCTCAAAGAGATTCCAGATTTAGAGCACTGGTTTGCTACAATTTTTCTTCAGAAGTAGTTGAATTATATTCTCTAGTATGAAGTTCATCTATAGAGTTAGATGGTTATTTTAATGCATTATAAAGAAGATCGCCTATATTGTGCTTTGGAATAGGGCAGCACGCACACTACTCAGGAGCAGCTTTTCCATGGGTTGAGTGAAAATGTTGGGCCACGTGTGTTTCTATCATAATGATTTCCAACTTTTGAGTTGAATAGTTCTGAATCCTTCCTTTTCTTACTAAGTTGGCTGAGTCTGCCGGAGTTTGAGGTCCTCTAGTTGTTGGAGAGATAGCTGGAGGCCTGGAGCATGCTTCTTTGAGCTTTAGTGAGCTTGACTTGTATTTGTTTCAACGGAGATAAAAGTAAAATCTACAGGATGTATTATAATATCTAATAGCTTCTGTTTTCCAATTCTGGTTTTTGCTTAAACTGTGGCCTGATACGTTACTGGTTCTTGTTTATTAAAGGTTCATACATTGCTTGTTCTGAAAATTGTTTTTTGGATTTCATGTGTAAGATTAATTGCTGGTTTTAGTAATTATGCTTTATGTTTTTGTGTAACACTGATTTGTTTTTGTTAGGAACTCGTCGGAATTATTGCCATGAACATCTGTAACAAAGAAGTAATTTGTTTGTATGCAGAAAATTCCAAGTGATTCCCATGATCTGGAACTGTTTCCAGCACTTAAAGCAGAGCTTAGCATGAGACAGCCGCTTTCTATCTTTGGTGATTGAAGCAGGGCTGTGGCAGAACCTGGAAGTTATGAACTCCACATTCCAGACAATCTTTTGAACGTAGGGTCTCTTGACCTTACACATTTTCATGGCATTTGAGCCGCATTTCGTGCAGTCAACTACGTAATTTCTTTTGGTAGCTGTATTCATGTATCATTCTGTAAAGTTTCAATGTGCTATTGTAAACACTCTGCAATAGTTCCAGACTGGACTTAACCCTGCATTTTCTGCCAAACCTTTTTGTGAATTTATAAATTGCAAGTTGGAGCAGAATAGAAATTGCTTTTAAAGAACTAAAGAGGGCCTGAACCATTGAGTTATAAATTTTATGTGTAAAATGGACTACCTATGTATATAGAAAGGAAAGAAATACTGAGATCACCGCTTGGTGAATGTGGCTTTCAACGTCTCCTAAAATTTGAATTCCCAACTAAATCTCCTCTAACACATACTTTGATCTTATTTAGTCTAACTTTGATAAAATGATATGTCTTGTTATGTAATTAATATAATAATTTTATCAAAATCTTCCAACCATAGTTATCATATCTATTTAATATCTATTAGAAATGACTGATTTGCATTTAGAAACATGGCTGCGTGGATAAGTTATATTAATCTTATTGAGTTCAATTTAATGTAATTCATTAGACGGTGCAGGTGATACAATCATACAAATGGTATGAGCAGGCCATGTGTGGGCATCGAATTAACATATTCAATTATGGCCAGTAAAGCTTTTCTTACATTATTTGGATTTGATTGATAGATACACCCTGAAATGAACATATCAAACTCCTTTGCATGGAATAAAATCCAAATCAGTGGCCAATAAGAAAACCAATTATCCAACTAATAAAATAAAAAGAAGTGTTTTCATTTCAATTTAATCATAATCCCCGATGGGAAATGGGAATAGTTTGATGATGATGATGATGATTACCTGTACACAAAACACACTACAAAAGTCATGGAGATATCGTGGGGGCCCACATGCAATCCACTAAGATTACAGGACCTGGTAATGCTCCAATGGATAACCAATCGGACAGCAATTCACGAGGGGAGGACAAGCAGACAAGTGGGGCCATACATCTGGTTCCCTACCGAATCATCAAGGTGGGTTCCACATAGTTTCCATGTTCCATCATGTCTTGTCCCTGCAACCCTAACCCTAACTCCTACCCTAATCATAACCATTCAAAGGATTTTGCCCATGTTATTTACTTTCTCAAGATGAATTTTAGTCTCTGTTCCCCACTCCATGGAAAGTTGTGTCTTTTGATCGCTTTGTTAGTGCTGTTTGTATGACTTGAATTACCTTGACATAACATTTCACCAACAAATCATGCAACATTTCAAAATCCTTTTGTTGTTGGTGGTGAAAGGGTGATAAACAAAGAAAAGTAGTTCATCGATCTAATCGATTGAATGTACTAAGCAATAAAGTACGCATACTATATATTTTTTTAAATTAAAGTACGCATACTTAACATCTATAATTTCATTACAATTTCACAAGTTCACATTAGAAATTACATACTTTTATGTTCAATATACAAGTTGTTTACTTAATACTTATTATTAGATATTTATTCTCATAATAAAAATAGAAAAATATTTATTGTTAGATATTTATTATCATAATAAAAAGAGAAGACTCTTCACACATATTAATAAATATACATTATGAGATCTGAATCCATATCGTAAATATGAAAGAGAAGTATATCAACTACTTGAATTATAAATATGAATATTTGATATTTGTTGTTAAATCCTAAATTTGTATTGTTAAATGCTAATTTTATAAAATATGGTAAACTAAGTGTAGTTATGTATTGAATTTTGTAAACTTCAACTCAGAATTAGTGAGGCATAAAATTTTGTTAAAATTGGGGATGACAAAAAATTTGATTCAACCCAAACCGATAGGTCCTTGATTCATTTGAGACCGGTTTGGGATATCAAAATAGAGTTTTGGATCCAGGTTGGGTCAAAAGTATTTGACCCTGTTTTATCAGGTTTGGGTCAAATAATGTTGACTTTGACCCAATTCAACTCGGTAACCTTATATATTTGTATTATACATTTATATTATTTTTACTAGCATTATTATTATTATTACTATTATTATTATTATAATATTTAATTTCCAAGTGTTGTGCATTATTATTTTGTTATGAAACTATGTTACGTATTGTTTATTATTTTGGTGTATGTAATAGAACTTTATTATAATATTTTGGTGTTTGCACTTAATGAATTTATATTTTTTATGAACTTTATATTGATATTATTTAGATGTTACGTTAAATTGAAGTAAATATTATGTTATTTTAAGAGTTTGTATATTTATCTTTAATATAATTTTTGCAACTTATTAAAAGTTGAATCAGATCAAAATAGATCGGGTCTCGAACAGATCACCCTAAATGGGTTCGGGTTTGGGTTTGAGATGAAAAAATAGCAACACGTTCAGATCATAGGTCGGATTTAGAGAACCCCATCAAAAAATCAGATATGGTTTGGGGTGGGCCGGTTCAATCCCCAATCTAACCTATTGTCATCTCTAATTAGAACATTCTTAATTATTAATCATATATTTGTAAAATGTAGATGAAGGTTATTTAAAAAGAAGAAGAAGAAGAAGAAGAAGAAGAAGGTAGATGAAAGTACAATTTGCATTTTTTTTTTTATCGACAATTTCTTTGCAAAAGGGTTCTTTTACCGACACAATTATAAATTTTGGAAAAAGTTTCAAACATAATTTTAATATTACTTGGAATTGGAGTATAAATATCTATTTAAAAGAAAGGTTTATAAAGTTCGTTAGTTTATGTTTGGTAAACAATATAAAAGTTAAAAAAAGGAGGTGGGGGGTGATGCTCTTGATAAACGTGGGGGTGATGCTCTTGATAAACATGAGGGTCATGATCAATGGACTTCCGAATTATAAAATGTATGATAGTCATAAATGTCATGATGTCATGAAGTTATTATATTGTATGGTACTCATAATTTCCTGTGACTTTTCATGACTTTTTGGGTTTGAGTTGAATTGCATACTTGGAATCACCACATTATGAGATCTTACTTTTATAAATTTGGATACCCATGAAAGTTCTTTTTCTTTTATTTTTATGCTTTTTTAACTTCGATCATGGATGCTTAAAAAGTTATTGATAATAAAGATTGTTTACATCAAGGATAGTTCATGTAGCAATGAATAACATCAATTATTATTAATTATTTAAAAATAATATACATATGTTTATAATTATACTCATTGTTCCAAAAGTCGAACGAATAGGCTAAGATATCGTTGACTAATTACTGACCGGCACCGTACCAGTCTGATTAGGCTTAAATCGAGTGAAGAAATTGATTAGGATAAGTACTTGGCCGAATTGGTCCAACTTGACCCAATTCATGCTAGCCTTTTTATTTTATATTTTTTCAAATCAGAGACACCAAAACAACGCCAAAACAACGTTGTTTTGGGTTAATTTAATTTCTTTTAATTAACCTAAAACGATGTCGTTTTTGGCACACCGAAATGATGCTATTTTGGTGTGTAGAGTTTAAAAGGGCGAGATTCTTCTTCTTCTTTCTTAATCTGGTCTGCCTCCAGGTCCATATATGAGCTCTCAACTTTCTTCTTCTCTTGCTCATCGGTCTGCCTCCGCCTGTCGTCGTTGCTGCTGCTAGTGGATTTATTTTACAAATATATCAGTTCACTTTTTTCTTCTTCTCTCATGCTCGTCGGTCTGTCCCTATGCTTGTCATTGTCGTCGTCCCTATTGCTAGTGGGTTTATTTTATTTTATTTATTTTTTCACCATCACCAAATAATAGCTAATTACTCAATGAGTAATTGAGAAATCGCTATTCGTTACCCTGCAAATCAAGTAGCAAGTAGCGATTTTTGGAACTTTGATTTCACTACATTGTCCAATTATTGTTGCTAAATGATATGACATGTAAATTATAACTATTATATGAGTTATGAGATGGTGTTATGGATGATGCGTAACAATTATAACTAATATAGCACATCATATGATCATTAAATTGGACAAATAATTTTAGAATAATATTATATTTTCAAAAAATTAATCCAAAAATTTTTGTCCAAACAATGTAATAAGGTGATTTCTAGCAATCATAATAATTATGAGATAATATAGTAGTTATAAATAAGTTTATCATATCATTTGGATGATAAATTAGAGTAGATTTTGGGAAGTGTAACATTACTCATAATTTTAACAGTCTAGCATTACTTTTTAATGATATCAAATTTTAACAGTCTAGCATTACTTTTTAATGATATCAATCAATTGTTTCAAAATTTAAAGGTTGCATGTCTACCTTTAAATTCTTATATACACAAACTAATTACCAGTTCACATATTATTCAATAGATTTTTTTCTTTTTGAAAAAGGAACTTTTAATACCTTTTAAATAGGATTCAAATTATCATATCTTTTTTCAATGAGATTATTAACGTATAGCCACAATTGGATTAAAATCTTATATGCTAAATGCTTTTTGTGTACAATCATGTTATGTTGAATGTGATAGCAGGGCTTTGGGTGCCCAAAAGTTGTTGAGGAAAATATAATTCGTTCAAAGGAGATGATAATTTGCAGCACTAATATGAATTGACAAGTAAAAAAGCACTTATTAATAATAATTAATAAAGTAAATTTTTCTCTCTCTCTTTATTTTTATTTTTATTTTTATTTTTTTTATGTCAAGTTTAATAATACATTTACATTATATGAATGTACAACATGGATTTTTAGTAGACCAACATGTAATTTTAGTAGACTTCGTCCTTTTGAAAGCGATAAATTTTTAATTTTTGTTTATTTTAGCCATAGAGAAATTTTTTGAATAAGCCATGGAGAAATTTTCTAGGCCCATTAAAAATTCACAAAAGATATATATGTTTCTAAATAACTCAAATCTATCTACAATAGGGTCATAATTTAAAGGGACAATTTCCAAAAATTATACGGAATTTAATCATACGCGACTTAAAACTTTGACAAAAATAAATATTGTTAATCAGAAAGCCTTATAACAACAAGATTCTTAATTCTAAAAGCATATTTTGTTTCATTCAACATCATTGTTTTTTTTTTTTTTCTTGGTTTGATTTTTCCCATTTTAAAGGTAATAGTGTTATCGGTGTGATTAATAAGATTGTGACTACTTGGTCGATATACTCTTTAAAAGATGTGTAACATCAAATCTGGAAAGTCAGTCATTACCAATTAAGGTTAGTTTTTCATAAATGTTTCTGCAAAAGTATTTATTGTGTTTGAAATTACAATGAATGAGTTTGAACCATGAGTTGGTGTAACCTTCTTTTGTACTTTCTGTTGAGAAACTCTCACTAGGAACTGTTGTTGATGCTAATATTTGAACAACCATATCATAGTGTGTGACCCCCTAAAAATTATGTATTTGGGTTTTCTTTGATTTAAGAAAATAATAACACTCCAATTATAGTATTTACTCATACGTACCTTTAATTAAATGATCTGTTAGTACGTAATTATAAATATAACTTGATTGGTAATTGCGTTATATTGTAATGTTAAGATTTTAATTTCAAATCACAATTCAAGTAATATATATATATAGTAATTTTACCATTAGTGTCTTTTAACTTTAAAAAATTAGGATAAACTAATTAAATTCATCTATTACATTTGAATTAAATAGGAGAGATAATTTGTTTTTAAAAGAGAAAATATAATAAATAAATTTTATTTGTTCATCCTAATTTTTTAAAATTAGGAGATACTGATGGTAGAATATATATATATATATATATATATATAAAACTCGAATTGTTATTCTTTTGCAAAAAATTGAGTTCAACTTGAATATCAATTTGATATGATAATAAACGAAAAAATCAATGACAATAAGATATTGATAATGAAATTATACATCCCAATCCATGCTGTTCAATTTGTCACAAATAATTAAATTGTTTAACGTTGGATTGTGAGCAAGTTGAGTTTGCAATTATTATTATTCAAGAATTAATTGAGTTTTAATAAGAATTAAGGCGGCGAGTTGGAATTTTTTCCTCAGCTGAAGATTTTATTAATAAAATATTTTTTCGAAGTCAAAATTGCTTGATTTTGGCTTATCCTCTTGATTGTTAAATCTTCCAGGAAATATACATAAATCATAAAAGGAAGAAAAAATTTCATTTTAGTTTCTTGAAATATAAAAAATTATTAGGTTTTTAAAACTCTTTCGAAAACAGTTTATTTCATCTCTAAAATTTTAAAAACTTTTTAAAAAAGTTTAAACTATCAGTCAATCGACGATGAGATTAAAATTTTGGATAGGAAGAGTATATTTAACATTTCCCTAAAAAGAGTTGGGATTACGATAGGTATAAAGCTAAGATTAAAATATATATATATACATATATATATGTATATGCGTGTATATATCATTAAAATAAAATTTAAAAATAAGCAATTAATTAAAATTAAAAAATATGGAAGATCTCCACCATACGGTGGAGATTTAAATTAATCATGAAAATAAATTAAACAAAAATGAGTTCAAATATCTAGGTTTGAACTCAAATCTGGGTGAGACTGGATCGTTAAGATGAAGATCTGGTCTCACACTGATCTTTTAAACAATTAAAAAAATATATATTGAATTTTGGGTTCAAGCCCCACAAAAAATCTGGCTTTGAACCTAGATCTTCAAAACAATTTTTAAAAAAAATTAAAAAAATTTGAAATCTAGGTTATAAATCTAGATTTTCAAGATCTTGGTGAGATTGGTAAAAGAATTTAAAAAAAAAAATTAACAAAAATGAAATCTAGGTTCGAACCCAAATAAAAATTTAGATTTGAACCTAGATCTTCAAGATCTGAATATGACTAGATCGTCAAAATGACAATTGAGTCTCACCCAAATATTCAAAACAATTAAAAAAATATTAAAAACTCCTCCAAAACAACACAACCTTGATTTAACCCACAACAACCTAGACTCAAACACAACAACTCAAGTTTAACCCATAACCCACAACAACACAACCTAGATTCAACTTCTCCAAAACAACACAACAACCCAAATTCAACCTATAACAACCCAAATTCAAACAACTTCTCCTAAACACTAAACCCAACCCTGAACACAACATCTGTCAAAGCGAGAAAGAGATGGAGAAGGGAGCAAGAATGAGATAAAGCTTGACATAGTGAGAATGTTAAAATCACTTTTAAAAGGGTTTACATATTTTAAAATTTTCATTATGTATGGAGCAATCTGATTCACATTTGTTAGGGAGAAAGTGAACCAAACCACCAGACCTAGGTTCACTTTTTTTTTTTTTTTTAAAAAAAAATGTTTTATCTAATAATAGTTTTAAAATAGATTGGATTGATAACCATATTAAAAAATGATTTTTTAATTATTCTTTAATTTAAAAAAAAAAACAATAATCATATTTAAAAGAACAATAATTATATTATTATACTTGTGTCAATTTTTTATTGGTCGAATGACCTAATATTTTGATTTTATTAGGGAGTAAAATGGTCATTTTAGGTGATGAGGGATAATTGAGTCTTTTTTATTTTTTTATTTGGCTTGATTGTCAATTAACTGACGATTTAAACTTTTTTGAAGAATTTTCATAACTATAGGGATGAAATGAGCTATTTTCAAAAGAACTTTAAAAACCTAATGGTTTCCAATTCCCCATGGATTAAATGAAATTTTTCTTAAAAGAAACACAGGAAATTCACTTCTCAACTGTCAATTATATTTTTCTCGAGATATCCCACTAAAATAATTTGATAATTTGCACTCCAAAAATATTGATAAAATTGAATTAAGTCAACCTTGTGTCCTTATGTCCCTTTCTTTCTTCTTTTTATTTTTCTTTATTGACAAATTTCTATGTTACAAGAAAAAAATATTGAATAAAAGAAAAACTGCATGCCTAGTCAAGATGATTTACATAATAATACATTTGTCCTCCATAAAAGATTAGTTATAGCTTGATGAAAGATCAAGTCGCATTGCTTGAAGTTTGGAGATTTATTTATATATTAAAAAAAAAAACCAAATATATAGCTAGTGTATTTTAACATAGATATGGATGATCAATCAAAATTACAAGAAAGAAAAATTCAATAACAAATAAATAGAAACCTAAAAAGTCCATGGAATGAATCAATGAAAAGTCAAGGAAACTTGGCGAGGTCAAGTGGCCAACTTTAAAATCAAGTTGATGAGCATTATTAGTTGAAACTTGAAGCTGTGAGATGTACCTAAACCAACCCCTTCAATAAGCACATTGACCCAATTGCCAATTTTGACTATTCGAAGTCAAATGCAGTCCTGATTGTCTCCCTTTGATTTTTATTTCTTAAGTACAGTCAAACCCCCTCTTTACTTTTTCTTGTTCTTTCCCTTTTTCAATTGCATTCTCCAGTATTCTTTCTTATGTAAAATGTTATTACAATAATATTGATAAAAATAGTTAAGAATATCATTGTTTTAAGAGGAAATTCATATACTCGTGTTTATATCGTTAATTTTATCGTATAGTAAATATTGAATTATTGATTGAAATATTTAATTAAATTTTTAATTTTAGAACATTTATTTGTTTGCACAATAATTCAATGATAAATAAATAAATAAATATAAAATCAACTGTTTAATCAAATGATTTATCTTGACTTACATATTTTTCAATGCGAGATGGAACGCTTGTCAACTCTTTCTTGCGTTTTATGATATTATTAACACTATTATTATATTTGTCTTGAAATGAAAGAGGTATTGAAAATCAAAATTGGCTGGACTATTATTAAACTCAAGTTTGCGAACAAGTATCATAATCATATTTATAAGTATTTTAACTAGCATCTGAAAAACAGTAAATAAAAAATAAGAGACCCATGAATTTATATCAATTTATATCAACTTTCAACAATTTTTCTCACAATTAATTTTAGCTAGGTGTTGAATTATAACTAATAATCAGTTGTGTCATTAATTAAAATTAAGATTGGTACCGAATTAATATCTGTGCGGGTGTGTCTGTCTATGTCAAAATATGGTCCAGTGCCAAGGTTTTGTGGGTACAGTTTCATACAGAGAAGCTAAAAATTGTAACAGGACTAGCAATCACAAACACAAAACAAAACACTTTCTCCATTAATGAGTATTTGTCCATACTCCATTTCCCCAAATTATGACTTCTACTTCTTTTGCAATTATGTCAACATACGTTACAGCTTCATCTATTCCTATTGCACCCTCTTGCATTTAATTCTTCATTATTATATCACTGTAACTGGTGTTATCATAATTATAATTAATTAAACCCCACGATATATACTATAACTAATCATCCATCTCATTATCACAACGCAATGGAATCAACGACCCAGATTATAAGTTTGCAAACATAAAAGTCCATGATGAACAGTGAATTACCCACATAATTAAGATTTTAGACTCTTTTAAAAAAAAAAAAAATTGAAAATAGTCTTTTAAAAAGTCTAAAACAATCAAAATTCAAAAGGATATTAAATTAAAATTATTATGTGTATATTGCTTTGCACAATAAATGTAAATAAGTGATTATACAATTAGAATATACCTAGAAAAATAAATGGGAATAATAGCACATTGAAAACATTAAATATAATTTTTTTTAAAAAGATTAAATATGAAATGGTTGTAGAAATGATAAATGTTGGGAGGGAACGGGGGTTGAGGGGGGGGGGGGGGGGGGCGCTCAAAACCCCAGTCTAGACTCCCAATCATTTCACCAGCTGACCTTTGAACCGACAACCAGACTAAAACCAATCTCATAAACAGAAAAAGACTGCCGGTGATCCTCCTACACCAATCAGATTGACACGTGTCGCTTATCAGATGGGTCAAACTGTTTGACTTGACGACAACAGTCAAAAACCCTAGGTAGCTACCAATACAAATGATTTCCAATTCTTTTATTATAATTAAAATGTAATTTTCTCTTTTGTTTACTCTCTCTATTTATATTTGACCTTTATATCTCACTTTTTTTATAACCTCCTCTCCCTCGTCTCTCTTCTCTTCCATTTTTTCCATTTTCCTTTTTTTCTTGTTGTCTTCCCCTTTGTCTCCTTTTGTATTTTCTCTATTTACTTTACCTTTTTCGATCTTCTTCAATAAAGAAAATCTACCAGTCTTTTTATCTTTCTCTATCTCTTGATCATCATCTTCTTTTTCTTCTTCACCTGCAACTTTCATGGCGGTTTTACCCGGAAGCTCTTCTAGCTTGGAGTTGACCATCTCTGTCCCTGGCTTCTCCTCTTCCCCTTCTCTTCCATCATCTGGTAACTAACTCAACTTTTCGTTTCTCTCTCTTGTTTACTCTTTAGATAATTTCTCATAGCTATATATTCGGCTTATTATGATTTCATGAATATTTTGTAATATAAAGTTATGATCTTAAATCAAGCAATCATGCATGGTGCTTTTTGTGATAATCATCTTGGTGGGTTCGGTTGATCACTTGATCGTGATTCATCGTTCTTACTCCTACACACGATAGTTTAGCTTTTAGTACTCTAGCGATCCCTCTATAGATTAATTTCATTAATGAATAATTCTCGCTTTTTTATTTTATTTGACAAAAAGGTGATCAAGGGGGTTGTGCAATGAAAGATTTGGACATAAACCAAATACCATCAGGAGGTGAAGAGGAAGACTACGAGGAAGAGAGCAGCAATGGAGGCCCTCCTCGCAAGAAACTTCGTCTCTCCAAAGAACAATCTCGTCTTCTCGAAGAAAGTTTCCGACAAAACCACACCCTCAATCCTGTAAATACGAAGAAATTTTATCAAATAAAATAATAAGAAATAACATCTAGACATGAGAGGACGTCGTGAGACTCCATTTTATTTATTATTTGTTTATTTATTTTTTTGCAGAAGCAAAAAGAAGCATTGGCTGCGCAGTTGAAGCTGAGACCAAGGCAAGTTGAGGTGTGGTTTCAGAATCGTAGGGCCAGGTACTGTACCCTACAACACACTTATACATGTATAATTCTTGTGGTTAAAGATATCTGAAATTCATTTTGGGTCCTTCGTTTTATTTTGTTGGTAGTTGGGATTAAAGTAGGGTAGATATCTAATAAAACGTTGACAAAATATTTCAAAGAAATTATATAAAATCTGAATCCGATTCTCTCTGCCGTATATTATCGTACTCTTATTTACATAAAGTGGGAAATGATCTTTTTGACAGGAGTATATTTTCCTTTGTTTTATACATTTATAGTTCATTTTTAAGTGAGTTGGCATATTAATTTCACGAGGATTATATCATATCTCAACTGCTTGTTTTATCTTTTTGTCTTGTATTGTGTAGAACAAATTTATCTGAATTTTGCTATCAAGATAGTCTCTTTTATATACATAAATATAAAAGAAATGATAATATTAGTCTTCCTCAACTTTTTACTCAAATTTCATAGCTTATGATGTGATATATAAGTTGTTAATATCATTTAAATTATAAGATAATGTGATAATTAATATGATATTGATAACTCTCATATCGTTTCATTTGAGCAAAAGTTTAGGAAATCTAATGTTATTCTAAATATAATCACACGTGAAATGTATATACAATGTTGATTATTAAACGCAAACCATTTTTTATGGTATTTTATCTTGTTTATTGTTGAAGATAACTACTAGCTCGTTTGATGATTTGATGGTTCCTTGAATTTGATCATTAACAATCACAACTGATGATGATAAAGGCAAACATGTGCATGTTTGCGAGAGTTTTTTGGTTGATATATTTTGACTACTTGTTTACTGGGATGTTAGCATATCGGTTTCTCTGTCATATTTATTAACTCAAAAGAAAGTTGGAACGTAACATTTGTACTATAAATTTAGTCAAAAAAAAGTTGATGATCACACATGTTAGATATAATTAATAGAAACTAGAAAGCATATATGATGTAGGATCAAGAGACTATTTCTTTTCTTTTTTCTTTTTTCTTTTTTGAGAATTTTTTCCTTTTTTGTTGTTAGAACTGAAAATTCCCAAAAAGTTCTTCCAGTTAGATGGAGAAATTTTGTATTTTATGTGTGTCAAAAAAAAAGAGAGTACAGTATTCATTTGATCACTAAATTGCCTGGTCATCAAGGTATTCGATGAAAATTATTGTTTTTAAGTCGTTGGCTATATGTGTTAGGATATCTAGGAAAAGTTTAGTTTGAAATCTAGCTTTTGAACTTTCAAAAAGTAGCATCTACTAATGGGAAATTCATGTATAAGAAAAGGCGAAAAATTGCTATGCAAAATTCTAAAATTTCTTGAAAAAAATGATTGGAGATAGTTTTTATCATGAAATGATTATTAATTTACGCATAAATTCTATTATTTGTTGAATAAGTAGATAACAAAACGATAATTTTTTCAAGAAATGATAGGGGTTGATTAAGACTGTCAAATACCCTTCAAAAACAGCTACGAAAAACAATAGATTTGCAAATCAAATTCGTCAAAGTTGAAGTCTTTAAAGACACAAGTGTCATAGTTGAAAGAGAAAGAAAACAGATGCGATTAGTGGTTCAAATCTTGCCGTAGAAAGACAAGAAGAAAATAAATTTAATTAATAAAATGTCCCACAAAGAAGACACATATAATAGACAAAGTAGCTTGGCAAATTTATGAACTATTAATGATGTGGTTATTTCATGAGCTTAGCTTTGTAATGATGGCTTGTCCAAATATATCTAGTATAATGATGATAGGATGCAAAATATGACACACAAAATAAAAATGGATTGATTAAAAGTGTGTATATAAGCATGTGTGTGTTGTTGTTTTGGCCTCGTGTACTAGTCGCCAGATCATTACTCTAATAAAGTTTTGCTTTGACTCATTATTTATTTCTTTGGACTAAGCTAGAACTAGACAAGTAGCCATGCATTTATGTATCATTATCTCAGTAATAACCATAATTATTGTCTTTAAAAAAAATGACCATAATTATTGTAATTAAATCGTGTTTTAATTACCGAATAGAATCAATTAGGACAAGACACGTTTCCATTTGGAGTGATAATTAGTTGATTATATGTTTATGTACATAAATTATGTATGTATAAAAATATTACGTTTCCATTTTGAATTTATATATAGGTTTTCTGGTCAAACAAAGTGTAAGTGTCTATTCATATTACATTATATTTAATTAAACATGTTGAATGCTTATTAGATTCTGAAAGTGCCAGATATGCATTTATTATGCTTTGAAGGAACTGAGAAACAACCGATTCCAAATTTATGCGGATAAAATTAATTAACAAATCACAAATATTTTTCAATGTTTTCGTATAGAAAGTACACAGTAGAAAAGTCAAGCCCATACTGATTACTAATTCAATCAATGACAATCATCCATCTGTATTACAAAGTTTTAATTGCTTATATCATTCTTACGTTTTTCTCTATTAGTAATTTCAGATATGATTTTGAAACTAATTATATCAATATATTATATGTAAAATAAATGAATTGATTAAGCTGAGGGAAAAAAAAAAAAAAAAATTGCAGGAGCAAGCTGAAGCAGACAGAGATGGAGTGTGAGTACTTGAAAAGATGGTTTGGTTCATTGACTGAACAAAACAGGAGGCTTCAACGTGAAGTGGAAGAGCTCCGGGCCATGAAGGTGGGTCCACCCACCGTCCTCTCTCCCCACTCCTGTGAGCCACTTCCTGCCTCCACTCTCACCATGTGTCCGCGTTGTGAGCGCGTCACCTCCACTGTCTCCGACAAGCCCGGTCCCACCAGGTTCACCAACACCTCCCCCGCCGCCGCACCTGCCTCCACTGCCTCCTCCTTGTCCCCCAAAGGCGACTCTCCTGCCCTCCAATCACAGCAGTCTTCTGCCGCTTGTTAGGTAAAGTCAACAACCACCAACAACTTAGAGAGAATTTTTCATTTTTTTATTTTTAAGAAAAAAAATTTAGAAGGCAGTGGAAAACTGAAAAAAAAAAAAAAAAAAAAAGAAAAGTGTTCAGAGAATGTTGATAGTTGTTGCATAATGTTAATGAATGTATGGAGAACTGAAGATAGATCGATACTATATTATAGGGTATCTAATCTCCATATATATCTTTGTTATTTTATTTTATTTATTTTATTTATTTAATCATGTTTCTTTTCTTGATGGTTGACCATTTTCTTATTATTATTATTATTATTTTTTTTTCACGGGTCAATATGTGGAATTTCGTTTTTTTATGAATTAAGTATGCAGTGTATATAAAAATGTACATATGATATAAATTTATTGGAGTAATATATATATATATATATATATAGTTTTTGGTTTGTTAAATATAAGTGTTTCCTTTCAAAAAAAAAAAAAAACATCTTATGTATAGGAAAATTTCTCTAATTACTAGAAAGTAGAAACAATGAACAAAGTCATCTGTTTTTTTTTTTTTTTTTTGGCATTGAAAGAATTTGGAATTATAAGGGAGTTAGAGGATTGATTTAGTCATGATTTAAAATGATTTTCCAATTTATAAAATATGGATAACTTATATTCTTTATTTGATTTGTTGTGACATTTTGTTTAAAAGAAAAACACTTAAGATAATGAATTGTGATTGCCTTCTATGAAATGACCATGTAACAAATACATGGGATGTGGTTTGATCATGGTGGCAGCAGTTATAGTGCTGCTGTTTAATGAATTGCTTCGTAAAGAACAGTATTGATAAGATTATCATGAACATTTGCTTTTTCAAGACTGAAAATATAATTTGGGATGTGTGTTATGATAAAAAAAAATTGAGAATCATATATAGGGTCTCATTTTCTAATAATAGTGCCACTTCGGGTCTTCTACCGTTTATTAATAAATAATAACTATGAGATACTATACACAAGAAAATGAGACGAGGGAAAGAGAAAGAATAAAAGAAAAGCCTATAATTGCAAGTGTCAGATGTAATTCTGTGATTGAGACATTGGGCCAGCCCTTACATGGACCTAATCTTATGTCTTCTCCAAGGCCCTTATCTAGGCCATACGAGTATTTTTATTTCACTTTCTTCACTCTTATGTCCATCATGAGGGCTGCCATCAAAACTTTTTTAATAACACTGCATAACTCAAGCTTTGGTAAAAACATCAACCTAAACATTGTGATAAAATCGTTACATAAATTATAGATGATGTGATAAATAATATAAAGTTACATAAAGGCGTTATTTATTTTTTCTTTTTTACTAGCATTCTTTGTCGAGTCTTTTAATAGCAATGTTTTTAACTTTGTGGTACCTATTTTAGATTTGGGACAAAATTGCCCTTATATATAAGTGAAAGAAAAACAATGCCAATCATTGCAAATGAAGAAACGAGAGACAGGAAAAATGTAACACAACGGTTGACCCCAATTGATGGTCACTTTGACAAGAGCGAGGGAAAGAGGATACGGATGACGAATTCCACAGTAGCTGTGATGGGGAGTTTTAGGGCAAGTTAAAACAAGTTTGACAACATTTGTTGATTGTATTTTGAGTTTGTAGAAATTGAGGGTTTAGTTATTTAGGGATTTTCAAATGAAAAATGAAATTGATTCGTGTTAGATAAGCGTAGATGATGAAATTGAATATAAAAATTGTTTGAGAATTCCACAGACGAGGAGTTGCAATTGATTTTCATATTTGAAAAAGACAAAGTTCTTTTTTGTTTAAATTGGAGTTATGTGTTTGGAATTTGTGATTCTGTGTTTAGGACATATGGTCATATGATTAGGATATATGATTTTTGTTCGAGATGATTAGCCTTTCTTTGGGACATCTATTAGGAGTAAAATATGAAATTTCCACTCTTAGATGCTAATAAAACTTAAATAATTAATTTAATGACAATGGCAAAAGTGAAATGCAAATGAGTATCAAATCCTTCTATTTTAACTGTATAAAATCACTTTCCACATTATTTGGGATGATCTTTCTAGCCAAATTTTTAGACCAAGTAACAATACTTAAACTTCTTATAGGCTATGACTACGTTTCAATTCATTATATTTCATAGGCTAATAAAGATATTCATTTATTCAAATTCAGTTAGAAAATTCAATTTAATCTCATATAAAAAGGGTATAAAAATTTGTAATTAATTTGATCCTGATATTTTGTATTAAAAAACTACATTTTCTAAAAAGTGTGATTATTAATCAGTTATACTTGTGATTCTGTGTTTAGGACATATGGTCATATGATTAGGATATATGATTTTTGTTCGAGACGATTAGTCTTTCTTTGGGACATCTATTAGGAGTAAAATATGAAATTTTCACTTTAGATGCTAATAAAACTTAAATCATTAATTTAATGACAATGGCAAAAGTGAAATGCAAATGAGTATCAAATCCTTCTATTTTAACTGTATAAAATCACTTTCCACATTACTTGGGATGACCTTTCTAGCCAAATTTTTAGACCAAGTAACAATACTTACACTTCTTATAGGCTATGACTACGTTTCAGTTCATTATATTTCATAGGCTAATAAAGATATTCATTTATTCAAATTCAGTTAGAAAATTCAATTTAATCTCATATAAAAAGGTATAAAAATTTGTAATTAATTTGATCTTGATATTTTGTATTAAAAAACTACATTTTCTAAAAAGTGTGATTATTAATCAGTTATACTTGTAACCACATTAAACCAATACATTTTCAAGTGGTGAATTGGAATCCATTGATTTTTTAAAATTGATGATCAAGTTATTACGATAATTAAATATAAACTGAAGCACTCAAACCCCAATGTGAATAGGGTATGGTTTGAGAACCTTTTACATTACACTAAAAATCTTTTCAGCTAGAAATTACTTCGTATTCACTATCAAGATAGCTAACTAATTAATGTACAAATCCAATTTAATTGAATTAACTAAAATGTGGCTTTATTGCAACCCAAAAAAAGTTCTTGACACCCATACTTTGATTAAAAATAATAATAATAATAATAAAGAAAAATTGCACTGGCACCCCCAATTATAGATGAAATTGGACTTTTTGAAAAAGATCAATTAATTGTACAAAATCCTTCACTCAGTGTTGACCGAAAAGTTGACTAACTAGAAAACTAGTAGTCGAAGGGTAAAATAGACTTTTCAAATTTTAGCTCTAAGTAAATTAAATATTATTAGAGGTGATTCATTCATAGTTGGCCACATCAATCCCAAAAATTTAAAAGTGAATTAAAATAAAACTTTAAATAAATAGCATTTTCAAAAATATAAAACAAAAAAAGGAATACAACTCAATGGAATCATCGTCCATCATCATCAATATTCAACCTCTATAAAATGTCAACCAACTTCAGCCGAATCTTAAAAAAAAAAAAAAAACTTTTTGATGAGCACCAAAAAAGTTGTTCAACAACTCCATTCACTCTTTGGACTTTTTAACACAATTACTATAATCTCATTATCACAATCATTATTCCAAATAAAGGGAAAAACAATACAAAAAATTCATCTAAATAATCACAAACCTCTAAAAAAAGTTAGATCTCCAGATAAGGGGATATGTGATTTCCTTTAATTTCCTTCATAGGAGGAGATTTGAAGATTTTCTGTGATAAAGGAGATTCACAAATCTCGCAATAAAGGAGAGGACTCCTCCATGAGAGGTGATGCAGATCTGTTCTCATGGAGAAGTTGAGGCCTTCATGAAAGGAGATTGCTTTCCAGCGATCTACCCCCAAGTGAAGTTGTTCTTTTTTTAAAAAAAAAAAAAAAAAAAATTAATTCCTTAACCTAATTGTTTTTTTAATTATGTAATATAAATTTGCATTATTATTTTAAAAATACTTAACTAATTGATGCAGAGTTATTTTAATCATTCCGGTTAAAATGGCTATTAGTTTAGAGGTGGTCATCATTGACCAATGAAGGTTTGTGGAATTAATTAATCTTTTGCTGGAAAGTGTAATTTTACCTAAAGTCAGGCGTATTAGTGTTAAGTTTTACAAAAAATTATTACTAAAATGTTCTTATATCAATTTACTTAAAAGTGCATATTAATAGACCAAATTAAGATTCTCGTTGGGCTTTTGAAATATTTCTATTTGTAGTCTTTTGGTATGTAGCTGCAATGATAGCCATACTCTCAGTGACCATATTTGGTCTTGAGTTTGGCACTTCTTGCTACCAAAATGGTGGCTGATTTTTTCTTGTATGTGGTGCCTCTCCTCCTTCTTCTAGGGAGCTTCCTCCTATTAATGGGGAGCCTTCAGTTTTCGATGGTGTTTTAGTTGTCTAATCAAGAGGGCCTAACAATGTTATTTGTATCAGTACGTATAAATGTAACATATAAAAAAAAAATATGTATATTTCTATTTGTAAAAGTTATATTTGAAGTTGCAGTAGATCTATGAGAAATGACAAATGAAGCTTTTGAAAATAATAATAATTATTATTATTATTTTAGTTAGCAATTAAAAAGACATTTTTTTCACTTATAAAAAAAATAATAATAAATAAAAATATTTTTTTCAACAATAGACTGGCTGTATCAACTTAAAAAGTCAACTGAGGTATGAAATTACTAAAATGAACATATTATTTATTCACTATAATACAAATTAAAACTTGAAGGATTTTCATTTTCAACATGTTATATGCATCTTTATTGCACCATAATAGTAAAATTCACTCATATTATAATTTGATTCATAATAATAAAATAAATTAAAATTAAATGATCTTTTAAATATTAACCAAAGTTTTCTATTTCACCAAATAGACTTAAAAATAGTAAATGAATAAATAATAAGAATAATAAGAAAGGATAATTATACATACCAATTGAAATTTACATGTGCGCGTGGAGCTAAGAGAATAGCCTATTTATGGAGAACAAAGAGCAAAGGATAATTATACATACCAATTGAAATTTACATGTACGCGTAGAGCTAAGACTAAGAGAATAGCCTATTTATGGAGAACAAAGAGCAAAGAATATTATGCATTCAAGGGTTGGTTTTAATAAGGGTATTACATGTCAATAATTAAAAACTATGGATTTTTAAGTCAATTACATTTTATTTTATTTTATTTTTTAAGTTGTGTTTAGGAAAACTCCTCTCTATGAACATTTGCCTTGTAGATGTTTAACTTCAGTTAACCTCTACTATTTTTTTTTTCCCCTAAAAAAAGTCAATATTAAAAGTCCAACCAAACAATTCTAAAAAATTTAAATAGAGGTTAGTAGACTTCAAGCTAGTAGAAAGCCCAATCAGAGAAGCACTTACTCTTTTCACCTATGTATATCATTTTCACCATATCCATTTGTGTATATATATATATATATATATATATATATATAAAACTTTACATATTATACAAAATCAATTCTAATTATTATCATATTTCATATTTGAACATGATCACATAATCAGTTTAAAGAGTTCAAGAACTTCATTAATTTCAAAGTGCTTCCTAAAAGCAACTTCATCTCAGAAGTCCATAATGCAAAATCTAAAGCATTCATTTATTTAAGACATTGAAGCCAAAATCGATTCTGTAATGTAAAAACCTCGAGATCTACCTCTTTTACATAATTAACATCACCATACGTCAATTCGATACTCTTCAGCCAAATCAATAAATATTTTTTCTTCTCTCAAAAGAAAATATATGTTTTTTCTTTGAGCCAAATTAATTCTTTACCTCAATGTTTTTCTCTTAAGTTATTAAGTAATGAAACAAAAGCACTTATATCATTTCTCCCTGCAACACTATTTGTCTAAAAACCTTATATACTTCCCAAACTCTAACTCGATAATTAAAACTAACGAAAGAGGACAAAAGAGATTATTTTTGATATTATACAGACCAAAAAAAAAAAAAAAAGCGTGTTTAGCCCTTCATTAGAATAAAATATAATTCAATAACTCTGTTTTAAGCAACCCCGAATTCAATTAAGTTGCATGCTAAACAAATAGAATACTGATATAACAAAAGCAAAAGATTTGTTTGATTGTAGACTTTTTCATGGCCAGGTTATTTGTTTCCATAAATTTATTGGACGACAAAGCAAATAAATGTAAATTGGATTCGGAGAGTGAAAATGATAAGGTTAAAAGTGATTAATATTTTAAAGGTTAGTTTTGGCATGTTAATGGGTACAAAATAAATAATAAATTTTAATTATTTTAAAGTGCATGTGAAGAGCAAATGGGTGTCGCAAGGACTTTTTTGAGTGGCAATAGAGTCACCTTTAACTAAAACTAGATTGGATTTTGAATTTCCCTATTTAATAGGGGTCATGCAACATAAGTTAGTTATAAAGGTTAAAAGGACTAATATTGGGCCACATTTTAGGAAGTACATATATTTATAATTTTGGGCTTGATCTGTAAATTATGGAAACTTTCACTGGGCTAAGTGGACTCAGTTCTAATTCTTGGATTCCTGAGGTTGAGAGAATTAGCAGGGACATTTACAACCCCGTTATTTTGTGCGTGCACCCCAAATCAATTTGTTTTATGATTCTTTATAATTTTTCTTTTTAATAGATTACTTAAAAAAAAACCTCATAAATATAAAATCTGAACATCTAACTACTATAATAATTCATATTAGATATTACATTAAATTTTTCAGTGTTAAACCAAACAAAAAAAAAATGCAGTAGGGTATCAAAATAAGTAAAGTGAATTAAAACAATTATTTTAGATTTTATTCTAATAATCTTGAGTATCAAGTCCACAAAAAGATTTAAAAATTTTGAGCTATTTAATAAAATTTTTAAAAATAAATTTATAAATAACAAAACAAATTTGTTCGGGGTGTACATACCAATTATGAGGGGTGCCAACATTGTCACCTTGTAAGAATTAGGAGTTTTCATGTACGGCCCGTGTTTTTGGTTCATCGATGTTGTCTCGACATCCTTTTTATTTTTTCTGTCACAATTATTGAATATAATCATGAAAGGTGTTAATGTTTTGTTTGTGTTACGCTTTTTATGATAGGAGTTTAAGTTCGCGTGATGTAAGAGAGAAAAAGAATCTAATAATCCTGACTATCCACATTTTTTCTATGCTAATGTGTTACTAAATTATCAAAAATTTAATTAAAAAAAAAAGAAAAAGAAAAAAGACAATAGAAAATCCTTACTCAGATCATATTAACGGGGCCAATAACACTGCCTCAATTTGTTTTGTAAGTTTAATTTCTTTTGTACATGGTAATGTTATTAGAGATTCATATGTGAAGTCAAAGAAGAGGGGATAAATTTCACATAGAGTAAATATTTTAATAGAGGAAGAAATATATATTAATGGATTCCATAATCCAATTATTTATTTTTTGGATTATAAAACTATCCAACAATGTGTCTTTTCTCAAAATCACATAAAAAATACAATAGTTGTTAATAATTAACAAATATTTAATACTTTTCCCTTTTTAGTTCTTTTTATCATGTGAAGGTATAACTTCTAAGGCTCTTAAATATTTTGGGTAACATTAAAAATAGGGGTGTTGTTGGCCAATGGAGGCTTCTAAACAATGAACAATAAATCATTTGCAGCTGTGAAGTTTGAAGAAAACAAATGGAAATAAAATTAGAAGTTTTTTTTTTAATTGCCAATAGAAGAACAGAAGGTTCTTTTTTTTTTTTCGTTGAAATTGAACAAAAGTTTCTTATAGTGCTAAAAACAGCAAATTTGAAATTTTAGACAATGCAATTTGACACTAATCATGTAATAATTTTCTTTTTTTTTTTTTAAAGAATATAATTTTCTAATTGTTGTTAATTTCCTTCGGATTAAAATCTTTCCATATCTTTTTGGCTGAAATGACATTATACATGGTTCAATGTCTCATATCATCCATGTAAAACTTGTTCGTTTACAAAAAACAATGTGAAACCTATTTGTTTAAAAAATATAAAAAATAAAATGAAATAAAATAAAATAACAATGTGAAACGTATAAAGTGATCTCATATTCACATCAATCAAACCTTACCAACTCAAACAAGGAAAAGCAAGATAGCGAGATCTTGAAATTAAAATGGGGTCAGGCCAGATTTTGCGAGCAAAGTTTCTTAAATGATATGTGCGTACCAATTATTTATGGGACAAGCAATTAAACATTGTACAAAGGCCCCGGTGAATTTTAGACCGCTGTCTTAGAACTAGTGTTCTTGGAAAATCATTGACCCATTGACAAGGCGAGCGAAAAAGGAAGCAAATATGATAGCAGAAAATTAAACATGGACTGGACTTGATTTCATGGAGCTCATTTCAGGCAACAGTTAAGAACTGTGTGAGAGTGTTCTGGCTTTTCACCCAAGTCTTCAGGGACACTGTTTGATCATGTCTCAGACATGGGCCTCATAATTGCCCTACAACTATTTCAATTTTGTAGGACATACCCTAACTAGTGTATATGCTGCTCAGTTAGGGGATTTGAACAAGTATTGCTAACCTTTTACAGATTTTGTTTGGAAAATATCAACATTAACGATAATATTATGATTAAAGGTTAGGCTATATTAATTTATAATTTTGAATTCATTCATTTCTTTTTTACTTTTGAATTAAGTGAAAATGGATGTACAGATATGAAAAAAAAACTTTTTTAAGCCAATATTTTAAGTTGCTTTAGCCTGACTCCATTATTAATAGTGAAATATAATTAGGACCTTTTTCTTGTTTTATTTTTTTATTAATAAGATGAGCTTTAAAAACCCATAAATAAAAGGTTAAATCAGCAGGATGATCTGATGAATTTATCACAAAATACAATTATCATTGTCAACATTTCACAACTTGATTTGTCTTGTAGATCTATCTTGTGCACGAGGGGTACCGGACTCTATACTTAATAGTAATGCCATCAATGAACAGTTACAAAAACATCACGTAATAAATGGGAAACAATGTTGCTCGCCGAATTAATCTCACATCTTAATTATTTTGTTTCCCTATGCGTAAGATTGTTGAGGGTCCTTCAATTGAAGTAGTCCATGCATTTCCATTAATACTTTGAGAAGCAGTTCCACACTAAATATTTTCTCCCTTCCAACCCAACATCTAAATAAATTCGCTAATGTACTAAACCAAATTGCGTTTGCCTCAAATAATGATATATATGGTGACATGTATGGTCAATCTTCAGTTGAGTCCAAAAAAATGAATAGTATACAGAATTCCTAAATTATATATATATATATATTGATAGATGGTAAAGATTTTTTTTTTTTATCTTAATTATTTGCATTTATGGAAAACAACATGATCATAATTATTGACGTCAAAAATCTGCCAAGACCCAATTAATGCTTATTGAATAAGTTTAGTTAATGATTAAGAGCAATATTAATGGCTTGATGATGATAATTATGCAAAATCGATAAATAAATGAGACAAATGAATCTTTAACAACCCTATTTATATTGTTAGGGTTGTTGTTTTTGTACAATTAGAATACTAGATTATAGGAAGGTTTAAGATTTCTATCATATTTTATATCAAATTGTATTAATACACAGTTTTCGAGTCAAACTACACTTTCTAGAAATTTTTGAAGTGATTCCTTGTTTAATTTATAATTCTTTCCATTTCCAAGTTCTTATTGTGATAAAGAAAAATACGAGCTTTTGAACTTCGAGCTACCATATACGAGCTGCCGCTTGTGCAAGCTATATGGTTTCAACTACTTCATGGCGCGTTGCTCTATTTCTTACTACCTGATTAAGGCACCTTCAAATTTTCATGCTAGTGTGGCATGCCTTATGGGTCTTAATATTGGTGTCACTTTTGGGCTTGTAAGCTTTTTAATCTTTTATTGAGCCCAAGATCTAGGTGCTATTTTTAGGCACAACAATAATCATAAATTAATAAAAATGAATGATTATAAATTACAAATCCTTAGATGATGAGATGAATATAATCCATTGCAAAAGGTTACAACAATTAATATTTTTCATGTGTAAAGTTGTTACAAGCATTTAACATTATTTCAAACCTTCAATTGTCTAGCTAGCTAGCTATAGCTAGGCGACGAGTAGGTGAGCTCTAGATCAAAATGAGTGGTAAATCCAGCGACATTAGAGCTTAGTTGAATGCAAAAGCCATCGCTGGTGTCTTTGAAAACTACTCCTTTTAGGAAAACAAAAAGAGAGATAGAAGAAAGAGATCAATAAAAATAAGAAGAAAGGCAACGTGAGAAGTGAAGAGAAGAGGAAGGGACCATCTCAAAAGAATGTTCTCTTTCACGTGGGTGGCTTTGGAGGCAATAAACAAGCATGATTAAGCAACCCCACTAGCACGAAACCCAGTTTCTATACAGATTAATTTAGTGGCACAAATTAAATTTATTTAAATAAAGGATTGTCATCGATTTTGTTGTTGAGTTAAAGCTAATCTTTGAGGAGATTCAAGTCAGCTCGTACTCTCGTAGCTAGTCACATGCACGTCAAGACTCAAGACAGGATTATCGGGTGGTGGTGATGGTGGTTTAACTGTCCACATTACGATGCATGTGAAACTCATGGTCCACACTATTGTGCCGTGCCTAAAAGCCATCCAAATTTTCTACTGGTTTAGTCTTAATTTAAATCGGGGGACATTATAATAATCTAGTTTATATGAAGTTTCGTATCGGTGATATATAAATATTAGTTATCAGTACTGAATAATGAATGGTTATCATTTATTTTCATTAATAATTTTACTAACAATCAATCATAAACTATAAAAAAGACAAAGTAAAGCTTGGTTGAGAAGAGAATCTTTTGTCCAAATTATATGATTTATAGCCTCCATCTATTGATAGTCTTGACTATTTTTTTCCGTTCAACTTTTGATAATAATTTCGATGTTTAGTCACTTTAGTGTCAGAATCCCGGAAATGGGGCCAGTCAATTCATTTTTAACTTGAGTCCATAACAATGATATAAGCCCAATAAGAGGAAGTGCCTCGCCTTAACAGATGGGCTGATTATTGGCACATGTATACCTTTTTATTTTTGGATGATTGGACCAGCCTAGGATATAATTATCAGTAGTGATTGGTGTTGTAGCACGGTTTGGAGGTCAGTTTTAAAAAATGGGATAGACTAACCCACAAAGAGTCGGGGTAGCCCACAAAGAGTGGGGACAAAATGCTCACGATAATGTAAGACTTTTTGATATAAAATCCTCCACTTTAGAGAAGGTGGTTGATGGTCTATCCACCGACCACAGCCCAAGCTACTTGTCACATGCATACTTGAGGGTTGGAATTGGAGATATCATATTATAATTACAACTCTCCAACTGTTTAGAACCAAATCTTCTCTAAATTGAAAATCTTTTAATTAAATTGGGTTAAGAGATTTTTCTTGGTGGGGGGTTTCATGTTCACATGTTCCAGTATTTTCTAGTTTGGGGCTTAAATTTTATAGGGATTTCCGAGTTCGAACTGCCATGCCCTCTGGAGATATTATATTATAATTGTAACCCTCCAACTATTTAGAACCAAATCTTCTCTAAATTGAAAATCTTTTAATAAAATTAGGTTAAGGGATTTTTCTTGGTGGGGTTTCATGTTCACATGTTCCAATATTTTCTAGTTTGGGGCTTAAATTTTATAGGGATTTTACAAAGTTCCAACTACCATGTCCTTTCTTCTATTGCATCTATGATCATTTTCTTTAAATACAATCTCTTCAAAAATTACATAATTCTTTTTAAAGTTATTATTATTTTCCCTTTAACGGTTGATGAATCATCATTTTTCCCTTTGATGATTTTAAAATGGTAAAAAAAGCTCTCTAAAATAATATTAATTCAAGTTTAAAAAAAAAATGGACAAAATGATGTTTTTTGAATTAATAGGGGAGAAAATCATGATTCATTAATCATCAGGGAGGTAAAATGATAATAACTATTCTTTTTATTTTTTATTTTGGGATTTCGAATCAAACAACCCTACCTTCTTTCTCAGAAGTTGGACTTGAGTATAATCAAATTACCTTTTTTGAACTCTTAATAATTTTAAGTCAAAAAGATACCATTCTACTCACCAAAAAGCCTCAATTTCAGTTGAATATTAACATGCTTTTGACAAAGATCCTTGCTTATGTCCTGTCTATTCTTACAACTTGGCTCAAAACCCTACCTCACTGATTGGTCAGCCTCTTAAAGAACACAATTCCTTCCCCACCATCCACTTATATATATATATGTATATATATGTGTGTATATATATATATATATGTATATATTAAACCATTGTAATCACAGATTCTTGAATTAAGGATTTATAGCTAAGTCTTTTAGTCCATTATTTTATGTAGGGTGCAAAATGGGTACCTTACATGTTCAACAGAAGAACAAAATACATTATAAAAAAAAATGGTGGGCAAAAGAAAGAAAGGAAGAACATGAAGCATACGAAAAGGCAGCTATAGCGCTATGGAGGGTGACCATTAGTAAATCGACCTGAATCTAATTTGGATTGTTTTGTTTGGTGTTGGTTGGGATTAGAGTTGTGAACTAACTCATCAGTCGTTATCAAATTATAAACGGTACTAGAATCATTTTTTTTTTTTTGAAAGTGTACTAGAATCAATTTTATTAATTCTTGATGATAGTTTTTATGAACGAACTTCCTGGTGAATTTTATGAAAATTCTTAAGCAAATTTTAGAACTTAAAAGAATATTAAGGCAAATTATGAAATAATCTCGATTCATTTGTATTCAAATCACTAATTGTCTAAATTGCTATAGTGTGCGCCACGTAGAGAGACCGAGAGAGACAGAGAAAGTATGGTCATTTTTATGCACCCCTAGTGCACGGTATTTGTGTTGTGGTATTGAAAAAGGTGTGATGGGATTAGGAGACGGGCTCCAGCAAGCAAGCATGGTGACGTAAAAATCAGCATGGGAGGGTGGTGGTGGTGGTGGTGGTGGGGATAGGCCCAATGGGCCGACAAGCTCGTATCCTTCGACTCATTCTTACCTCTAGAAAGCTCCAGTTACTATGGTACTTTCTTTTTTATTTTTTCTTTTTTTTTGTTTGAACATTCTACTTACTCTATACTTGCTATCACCAAAAAGAGAGCCACTTCGAACCACTAAACCTGGACCACCCTCTATTATCATCTTTTAACTCTGCTTTAGTCCCTCATATATAGCTCAATCATCCTTTTTGCCAACCCAACTAATTTAAAGATAAATTATAAGTTATTATAATTATTATTATATGAGTTTAACCCAAGACCTTCTACTGCTAATAGGCCTACTTTGTTGTTATTTTCTAATAGATTAATGAGCACCAGCATGATTAGTTAGAGTTCTTGGCTATTGCAATCATACTACTCCATATCCATGAAAAAAAAATGTAATATATAATTAACATGTTTGGTTCACAGCCTGAAAATAATTTCAAAACTAAAAGGAATACATGGATATAATTAATTTGGATACACTTCGAATTAAGAAAGTTTTTCATCTTTCAAACTAGTTAGAATTGTATTTGAAAATTATTGGTTTTGTGAATACCCAAATTTGAAACACAATTTTAAAAATTATTTTGTATCTCATTTCTTGTTAAGAATTTTATCTGAATTTCAAATCGAACATACTTTAAAGGCAGTATTTGGTTTGTTATAAAAAAACCAACTTCAAATATCAATATACAATTACACTTATTTTTTTGGAAAAAAAAAAAGGACTGCATCTTTTAGTTGAAACTTTATATATGTATAATTACAAATCAATCATGTTTAGAATCATTTATAGATCACAACAAAGCAAATCAACTAGACAATTTTAGGGGGACATATTATGGCATGACCTTATTGGGCAACAAACAAATTGATAATAAAACCATATACTTCTTGTCCCATATATAATAAATTTGAAATCATTTTGTTACTTCATGTGCCTTGTAATGGCAGCAGAAATTGATGAAACAAAAGCAAAGCAAAAGAAATGGGCATGCATGTATTTTGATATAATACAATGGCTCCAGAAAGGACTTTGCTGATTCCCAATGAAGAAGAATAAAAATGGAAGAAAATAAGATAAAAAAGAAACAACAAAGAAGAAGAAGATAGATGGGGATTTGGGTCTGCAAATAATTAAAAAGTCTGTATAGCTTTTTCTCTCTAGTTTGCAGAATGTGCACGTGTGTGGTGACCCTCACAAAGCTAACTAAAACACAATAAGCCTTGCATGTGCATGTGGGTTGTCACGTGCTATTATGATAGAAACTTTACATGTATATGTGCATGCTTGTAGTGCAGTGATTATTATATATACTTTGCTCTTATAAGTTTCAATTTTTCTTTTCTTATATTGGGGTCTTTTAAATATGCCTTTCTTATCAGGTACACGTGGACCCCCATCATTGGATGGAATTTTTTCAATTCTTTAGTTTATTTAAAGCTTCTTGGCTTTTAAAGCTCAGTCGTTAGAGCCATTGAAGCACCTGCTTTATGAGTCAATACAGTACTTCTGGCTTATCAGGATATAAAGCTAACCTTAAGTAATAAAAGTGTGTGTGTATTTGATTAATAATACATTTCAAAAGTTATCTTAATTTGTATAATGATCAATTCAATCTGATTTAGTTTGGTCAGTTTTAATGATATTTATGGATTACATAAATTATATTTCCCTTCATAATAAAGTTGATCTTCCAAATGTAAACGGATGATGATGATGATGACGACGACGACGACGATAAGTGATCTAATCAATCTTCTTGAAATTGGGTTAACTGGGATTACGCCTAGGTTAATATCACCTACGTGGGAATTTTAATGAATTAACAGATAAAATCTCACATCGCTAGAGACAAGCAATTAATGAATGTGGGATTCAGGTTACGAAGGCTGAAAATAAAACCATGAAGACTGTAAATATGATACTATCTACTAATAAAATAAATTATGCTGACTACTCTTGCTTGACATTGTATGTGGAACCCAATTCATTAAGACATATCATTAAGAGATAGAGAAAGAAAAACAGTTGTTTTCCTTAATATAATAAAATTAGCAGATATCCTGCATTATTAATAAATTTATAGTAGATTGCTGGAGTTACCTTGTTTATATATATATATATATATATATATTCTAAAGTCAAAGCAAATGTATACCCAAACAAACGTTTTTAGTTTTTTCCAAATAAAACCTTCTACTTGGAATGAGAATTTATGGTGGGTAAGCTTGAAAGAGCCAAAAGGTGTTACTTTTTTGTGATATGATAATATTCAATCATGTAGGGGGGACAAAGGGGACTGATGATATTAGGTAGTTGAATGTGATTGATGCATATAACTCAAACACTACCCGTCTTCTTTTATATATACCCCTCCTATATGAATCAATTCAAATCAAAATTGGATTTATCAGAATTTCAAATCCTAATCTACATATTCCACTCTTGCTTTGCAGTAGTTTACAACATGCCTGTGTAGGCTTTATTCATTTTTCTACAGGAGAAAGAAAAGAATAATGATATAAGTGTTTGCAACATAAGAACTGTTAATATTAAGAAATGCTTTTGTTAAAAAACGATTTTTTACCTGAAGCAATTTTTTCATTTTTTTAAAGTAATGTTTTTGTTTTAAAAAACAATTTTTTCATCTAACTTTTTGTTTTTGGAGATATATGTGTACTAGAGAGATTATTTTACTTCGAAAACAAATATTAATCTATTTTAATAAAATACTGCGAAATAGGCAAGAAAATGTTCGTAATTATCAGAAGTGTATTTTTTTTTTTAGTGCTAAAACTCAAAAGCACAAAAAAACAAAAAAAGTGCCATATCAAAAAATGTTTTTACTCTAGATATTTTTCTATGACATGCTATAAATTGAATAAGAAATTACATCCTTGTTATATAATAACAATGCTATAATATCAAAAGTGATAAAAAAAATAATAATAACTTTTCAAAATTTTTAGCAAGTAATCTTTTATAGTCAGTGAAGTGAGATGAGGTAAGGTTCTGTTTCTACGCAACTATGCGCATAGGACTGATATCATTTTCCAGTGGTCAATATATATGAAAAGGACTCACCTGAAACCTTCTCTAAAGTGTTTATCAGCAGTGCCAACTGAATATTAGTAGTTTTATTTTATAGCCTAGTTATAATTAGAAACTAGAGAGAAAATAAACAGATCCATGAACAATCCCCATATCTAAGAGATTGTATTCCTTTTGAAACTTTTCCAATCTTTGATTCCCTCTTCCAACTTTTCTTATGACCTCACTTTTTTTAGTTATTTTGTTTAAAGTATGATGTCTCTATCATGGTGGAAGGTCGAATTAAAACTCTCATCACAAAAAAAAAAAATCTGTTAAAATATATGAAAAGTGAGTACAAAAAAGAGGACTAGAAAACTAAATTCAAAGGGAATAAAAATTGCAAGATAAAGTTGACCATGTAAAAGAAAATTGAAAAGAAAATAGAAATAGGGTAAAATTCTTGTACTTGCATTTGATGGACAAAATTACCCAAACCCAAGACTTAAGCTTTTTATAACATCATGATCATATACAAGATAAAATCAGCGTAGGATTGTTTGTATTTTTATTTAAAAATTTAATATTACTGAATATTATTATAAATTGAACATGTATTAAATTTAAAATCTGAATAATATATTTTTATTTTCTTTAAAAGTCTATATACACATGTTAGTCATTTATCCTTTCAAGACAAAAACATCTTAAAACAAATAGTCGTAAATTTGTATTCTTATAACTATTTATTGTTATGTATTCTTATTTAAAATTATATATAAAACTTAAAAACAAATCATTTAATAAATCCTACACTAAAATTATCTATATATTTATTAGGTTTCTAAATGAAATTTTTAATACTAAATATTTATTATTTCATTTAATATTATTTTAAGAAAATATTAAGTTATGTAACTTAAAATTATAAATGTATTCTTTTTATGTTATAAAATAATTGTCATTACGCTTTCAAAAAAAAAAAATAATTGTCATTAGAATTACTATACAAATATAAAGACTCAATTTACTAATAACATATAAAAATTGATAATTTATAGGATATATGATGAAAATAAAATTGGAATGTTACTTTTATAAAGATAGTTATGGATAAAAATACTTTAATTATAATTAAGTGATTAGGTATGAAGTGATAAGTTAGAATTTATAATTTTTTATTTTAAGTTATTTTTTAATAATTTTAAATTACTTGACTATTTAAAAAAGTAAAATAACTTAATAAATTTAACTCAGACCACAAGTGGAAAACCAAACTACCTAAGTTTTACACTTTCTTCTTCTTCTTCTTCTTTTCTTTTTTAAAAAAATAATAATAAAACAGTTTGTGACCTTGCCAGTTTTGACGAAATTGATCTCCTTATTTTTTGTAAGTACCAAATTGATCACTTTTAATACGTTTAAGTATTAGAATATCTCCAACCATACTAGCAATCAATTGTTAGTCAAAAAAGTTAATAATGTGACATTTTATTGGTTCTAACCACTCTCCATACTATTAGCTATTTAGAAAAAATATAATGATCCTAGCCAAATGTACTGAGTAAGAAAATCCTAGCTCCCTAGGAAAATTCTCTTTCCTATTATTTTAATATTTAATTTAAGATAAAGTAAACATTTTTTTTTCACAAAAATAAATGGAGAGAATGCTTTGAATGACTCAATAGAAAATTGTTAAGAAAAATGGTTTTATTATTATTTTAGGTAAAGGTTAATTAATATTTAGGAAGTTCTCTTGAAAGTACTCTTACAAGAGTAAAATAAATTTGATTGATTTTAACGTGAATTTTGTATAATACTCACACAATGATTGCATGCAAAAAAGGCAAAACATAACCTTCAAAATCGAATTATTTAAATTAAATAAAAATTAAATAAAAATTATAAAACCTAAAATAAGAAAATAATATAAATAATGTTATATTCTTTATTTTAATTACGTTTTTATTTTTTATTTTTAATTTTAGTTAACTGTTAAAGTAATATCAATATAGTTTCAAAAATCCTATTAAAATCAAAAGTTACACTAAACAATATTTTGATCATTTGAGGGACCAATTTGATAAAATCTAAAAAGTTAGGGTCATTAGGTATAGTTTTTGAAAGGTAGATGGCTGTTAGTGCCAATGACACCTAACCCATGAGAGTTTGACCAATTTGGGCTAAATGTCTATGGCTCGATCTATATGACATGACGTCCATGATTCAATTTATATGACCAGACGTCCATAGTTCGATCTGTATCGGGACCCTTGAGTTAAGAACAATTTTTTCACATGATGTAGATCTTTCCTCTCACTTTTGAAAACTACAATTTTGGATCATGCTTTAGGGACCCTAATCAAAAGCATCCAGCAAGTTACATGATATGTAATATACTCGTAATATATGTAATAAATAAATAACTAAATAAGGTACAGTTTTTGAATGGAATATCATGAAAAACTCCCCTAAAAATAAACTAATTGTGATTAGCCCTTGATTTTATTTATTAGGTAAACTGTCCCCTATCATCTAAAAACCCTACCGATGTTAAATTTTGAAAGCAAAATGGTTATCTAATAAAACAATTAAAATTTTAAAATGAGAAAATTTGATTAAAAAATTGTAAAAATTTTTAAATAATAAAATTAAAATAATTTTAAAATAAAAAATTGTAAAAAATTTAAAAACAAAAAATTAATAAAATATTTAAAAATTTTAATAATTTTCTAAAAAAAAATTAAAATGATTTCCACCATCCATCATGTTGATGAATGGTGGACATCATTTAAAAAAATTTAAAAATATTTTTTTAAATTAAAAAAATATTTTTTTAAAGGTGGAGATCCAATCTTCAGATTGGCTCTCCACTATCCATTAAAAATAATGGACAGTGGAGATCCAATATAGAGATTTGATCTTCCCTTTGGGTGATTCATCAACATCAACCTGAAACTAAACAACCCAATATATATATATATATATATATATATACATATATATTTATTTATTTATTTGGAAAAAAATAAATCCATTCATCACCATTCATCAACCCTTAACCAATATATCAGAAACATTAAATCATCAACATCAACCCACCATTACCATCATCAAACCATTAATCCACTATCATGAACTCATCTTAAGAAAAAGAAAAATCAAACATTTGGGTTTGAACCCAGTTGAATCTAGGTTCGACTAAACTAAATTCTCTGGGAGAACTCAGACAATCTGGGTTTGACGACCCGGATCATCTGGGTTTGTCCAAACGAATCTAGGTTTGTTGAACCTAGATCGTTTGGGCGAAGCTAGAAGAAAAAGAAAAAAAAAAGAGAGAGAGAGAAATGGAGAGAGAGAGATGATGAATCATGAATGATGATGAAATTCTTTTATTTAGTTTCGAATTTTTTATGAAAAATTAAAAAACTTTTTTAAATGATGTCCATTGTCCTTCAACATGATGGACGGTGAAAATTATTTTTAATATTTTTGGAAAAAATTATTAACTTTTTTATTTTAAAATTTTCTATTAGTTTTTATTCAATATTATTATTAATTAATAATAAATAAATTTGAAAGATATTTCAGTCATTATATAAGTTTAAAAGGTATGATAGAGATTTTCTAGAACCTTGACAAAAGTATTTTGGTTAGTTCACGAATTTGGATAGAAAATATTAACTTTTTGAATTGAAAATTAATGGTAGGGGACCATTTATCTAATATAAAAAGTCAGGGTTAATCATGATTAATTTACTTTTCTAGGGATTTTTCATAATATCCCTTTTTGAAATCATGTTTTCCGTTTTCCAAACATAAAAATCACAGAAAACATGTTCAACTATGTTTTGTAAATTAGAAATTAGAAAACACAGGAAACATTTCTCAAAAAGAAAAAAAAAAAAAAAAGAAACAGTGTCTCATTTTTTATGAACAAAAATTAGAAAACATAAAATAATAACATTTATTTGATGTTTTCATTATTTTTATCTTCAATCTATGGAACACTTTTAATCAGTCTCCACTTGATTCTACACTCCAAAAAATAGTCAACATCTTCATCAACCACAACAACTCTTTTCTATTTTATTTTAGCAACTAAGCCATTAATCATCACCAAGATCATCCGCGGAACATGAAAAATCAAATTGAAACCTAGCATGTGTCTATATATATACATATATATATATAGTGATTCTATCTTCAATGTCTTTTAATTTTAAAAAATTAGAACGAATCAATCAAATTCATCCATTGCATTTGAATTAAATAGGAGAGAAATTGCATTTGATACTTGTGAAAATATGGGGACCAATTTGGTTAAAAACAGAGAAGTCACAAATCAATGAAACTTACTAAAAAAAAGTCTAAAACTTATTTAACAATTAATTATCCGTTACTACGTAATCCAAGCTATATATAAATGTGTAAATTGGATTGGAAATGAAGAATATCATATGTTCTCATTAAAATTGGTATTAGAGTTGGATTTACTTATCTCAATAATATATATATATATATATATATATATACACACACCCACCTTGACAAGGGGTCACTTTATACATATGTTTTCTTTTAGGAACAAATACAAATAATCCTAAACAAAACCTGTAAGAAAATTTTTAATAGTTTGCTTCGTGGAAACAAATTGTTATCGAATTAAATTTCATTTCATTTTCCCAAAAAGAAACAATAGTCAGATAGACTATCAATCTTTTTATCTAATTTGCTACATGTTTCTTATTATTTAATAAGTATGTTATGTTTTGCCTGAATGTAAGAATCTAATACCTCTAGTTTGACCATTAGCCGCCCTCTTAACTTTCTAGAGCCTAGAGGTGACGGGTTCCATACTTAAAAGACCCAACAATATCGTGGACATTTCCCCCCGGTTTTTATGAGTTATTCTCCTTTTGTTCTTGAAAATTGATTTCCGGATCACGTTATAATATCTCATTACTATTAATCCTAATGGTATCATAGATTGGTCCAAGTTATTAGAAAAAAAAAAACATTTTAATGATTGATATGATTGTACAACTGTTTTGTAACAGTAACAGTACGTCAATTTTGGTTCCAAAAGCAGAATATTCTTGTTAATCACTAATGAAATCGCTGTTGCTCCACGTCTCTTCCCCAGATACTTTGAACTTTCTCCGGTCAAAATGGGCTAAGAGTCTAAGACTAAAATGATAAACAAATATTGAAAAGCAACATTTTAGGTTTTTTTCCTTTTTCTTTTTTCCTCTGACAATTAATTACTAGTGAATTTCAATTAGTATTGAATTTTCTTTGAAAACTGAATAAATACTTATAATTGAATTGCACGACATTTTTACTAAAACCACTGAATATAAATATTAAATTATTTGTCGTTTAAGAGTGTGTGTGTATATATATATATATATATATCATATTTCATTATTAAGTGGTGGATCCAGAAATCCATATGAGAAGGGATACTTTTAATGATAATGTTAAAAAACAATTAATATTACAGTAAAATATTAAATTTTTATTTTCGTTAGGGATAACAATTTCACTTGCAGAATCCGCAGATTGCAACCCACAATAGCAGGTGTTGATTTAATTACGTGGGTTCGTGGATGGATATAGATGCTAAATTTCAAATCTGAAGTAGATTCGGGTTTAAGTGTAGGTGCCAAAAAAAAAATCCACACTTGCACTCACGAACCCGTAATATTATTATTTTTTTTTATAATATTACATTAAATAAAATTTATATTTGTTGATTTCATGAAAACTTTTGTATTTGTTTGTTATGTTGTTATTTGAGTTCTAATTTATTTTGCATCTGGCCTATGTTTTGGTAAATTTTGTATTGTATTTGGATTTATGGGATAGATGTGCCTATGTACTTTATTTTGAAATTATTATGTCAGTTGTTAGAGCTTGATTCCAGGTTGGATTATTAAATTTTATTTTATTTTATGGTTGATGTTATAGTTAAGATTTGGAAATTATATCATTTGTGTTTATTAGGTTATGTTTGAGGAAAAAACTTGAATAAAAATTGGTATGATTTTTTTTTTTTTTTTAAAAAAAGGTTGCAGTTTACAGGTGAGATTCAGGTGCACCCGCACCTGTAGGTTTTGCATCTGCACCTGAACCAGTGAAGTTTCGCTGGTGCGGGTGCAATTTTTGTTGCGTTCATGTTTAGATTTGGGCATCCTGCTCAAACTCATTTGGCTAACACTCGTAGTTTTTGGTTAGTTTCTAACCGTCTTCAACATAATAAAGACGTAACTAGAAAATGAAAATAAATAATAAACCTATTTAAGGATACACACACTCTTACACTTTAAAAATTTATAATTATAAAACCATAATAAAAAAATCAAAATAATATATTTATTAATGAGTAATCTATATTAGAGAAAGTGAATTTAATTTTTGATTTGTGATTATAATATTTTCTAAACACCATTGGCAATTAAATTACATAAAATTGCCCTTGTAAAATTAAGTTTTTGTAAGAAATGATTTTTTTTTTTTTAAATATATATATATAAGCTCTCTTTGGTCAAAAATTCTTTTTATTACATTATTGTTTTTAAACATAGTTAAATTATACAAACAAATTTAAAAATGAGAGATAAATACATTTTGATCATGATTGTTTATTTAGAAATTGGATATAACAAAAAATTAAAAATTATAGGATTTTTTAAAAAATAAAATTTTAGAATTCATTAATTAGACGTTTAAGTCAAATTATAGAAATTATACTTAAAATTAGGGTTCTTTGTTTTCTTTATTTTTCTTAGATAGTTAGGGAGGAAAATTCTCAAGTCATTGATCTTTAGTATAAAACGTCTGTTTATACTAATCAATTTAGGGTTTCTAATTTAACTACGAAACATACTTCCTCCTTAATAATAATAATATCAAATTTCCAAATTAGAAAATCTAATTCTTAATTAGATGATCTAATTTCCAAATCTGAAAAATCTAATTCATAATTAGATGATTCGGTTTTCAAATTAATGAAGATTCATAATCTTTCATAGATTCCTAACAAAATTTTGTTTTTTTTTTTCAGAAGAAACATTATTTTCTTAGGATAAACACTTTGAAGTTAGATGAAATTGCACCGATATGTTTGGTCATATTTACAATATCTTCCCTTGAACTTTCAATAATAAGACACAAATACCCTTTGTCGTCAATCAAATCATTAAATAATTGACTATTTAAATTAAATGATTCAAAATCATTATCTATTTGTTGTAGTGACAAGGATTTGAATCATTAACCTTTGGAGATAAATAATTAAATAAGTAACAATTCACAACTATTAATTAAATAATCATTAATTTAAATAATCAATATTATTTAAATAACATATGAACATATCTGTGCTACACATGTAACACATAATTGGAGACTTCAATTAATTCTTCTATTTTCTCATTTCTTATAGTGAGCGTGAGTTAATAAGGGAACCAAATGGATCTACAATTCTAAACTCCAATAATCCCGAAATTATTAATTAAACTCTTTAATTAATAATTCATTATTATTAACCTTAAAGTTATTCCACTGAAAATCTAAAGTTGCACTCTTAAAATTATAGATGTGTTACATAATCTGAATTTATCAGTATCCATTTATCTAATCATTTTATATAGTTTAATTCTCCATAAGTAGTTCATAATTAGAGTTAGATTATAAAGTTTATTATACCTCTCTAATTATATTTTGTTCCATTAAGTATCACTTATTCTCTAATGAACAATATATCCATAACAACTTATTAATTTTATCTTTTTATTTATTCATAAACAGAAAGTCGAGATATTTTATTGTTCAAGACCTAAATCAACACTTAAGAGAACTACTCATGTACTTCTCACAAGAAGGAATGAATTTCACTATTACTGTAGAATGTTCCCAACTTTAAACCATATCTCCAAAGTATAAAATTTATTGACTGTAAATATATAACAGTCTCACCCGTATAAACTTAAAAATATGACTCAATAGATAGGAGTCCATAATACATTCAGGATTAAGATCGATTCACATATGATCATCAAAGTCAATAAATATGAATTTATTTGTTTAACGGATATTAACAAGAAATTCATCCTTATCGTGGTTCAGTCCTATATAAACTCTATTATATAAGAAACATCCATTTCCATGTTACCATATGAATAATCCCGGATAAGATTATTATATTAATAAGAAATTGATGGCAGTGATAAATTTACTACAAATAAAGTATCCAACTTTATTTGCTTTCGACGAACTATTTAGATTACTGATATCAAACTAAATCATTTTATATATAATACTTATATACTTAGCTAAAGACTACATATGTAATTATAGATATTGCATGATATTGTATGAAGCAAAACATTATATAAATACATATAGATTAAATAAAACAAACATATTTTAGTTACTATTTATTTAAACGTTTACCAGTGCATGCATGACCGGGGGTACACAGTGCCCCTTCTGGATTTTTAATTTTTTTTTTTTTAAATGAAAGTCTTGTTAAATTTCTTACATATATCTTTAGGTATGTTGGTAAAAAAATTCTACATTTATCAATTTATCAATTCTCACATATTTCTTTCAAGAGTGAGACATAAATACCTCCTATTGTTTATCGGCCATTAAAGGGTTACAACCCATATAATTAAGGGATAAAATGGTCCATTCAATTTTTTTTTTTAAAATAAAATGAAATAATTATTTAAAAACAAAAGGATTGCTGGAACTTCAGTCAAAAGAGATGGAAACTAGTCTGGTCTCCATTGGAATCTCTTTTTTTAATGCTAACGCTAAATAGGTCAGACGTCTACTTAGATCTACCGAGATCAATTACTATTCACTATTTGTATGATTCGAATATCTACTTCTATAATTAAGAGATAATAACTTCTACAATAAGAGGAAAAAAAACATTATTTAGTTGTTGATAATATATCAAAAGCTTAATTGTGATTAATAATGTAATATTTTATTTTATAAAATTAAAGGAAACAATCTTCCACATAAAAGAGAATAAAAAGTCATCACATACTTTGATAAGGATGTTATGAAGTATGATGACATTGTAAACACGTAAATTTTACACAGATAGTTTGGAAGAAAAAATCTCATATGTGATTTAATACCTATGTATGAAATGTCATTTTAGATATCTCATCACTAAAAAAGAAAACAAATAGAGTCACTTCAAAATGTCATTAAATAATAACTCATATAAACCAAAAACCTTTTGTTCATGTTTTTTCAAATGGGAGGATTAGTCACTATTTAACTCTTCTCTTCTGACTTTAGTCACTTAACCAATGATTTGAGTTTTACTAGCATTTAAAATACAAAACTTCTCATTATACCCTTAATGAATAAAGATGAATGTCAATCTCATCTTCCGTCTTCTTTGTGTCCCTTTCCCGTTTTCTTTCACTTTTTCTTTATTTTCTTTGTCTTTGTCTCTCATTTTGCTCCAGTTCTTCATCGTATGTTCGTCTTTCTCTCTGAAAGCACTCATCACATCTTCCTTCTTCTCTCTTTTTTTTCTCTCATTGTTCAAGAGTTGAACCATTTTCTTCACATATTTATTTCTTGAAAAAAAAAAAAAATTCCTTGTCGTTTGATGTTTAATGCATATCCTTCACTGTTCGACATGTTTAAGATACCATTTGCGTGTTATCATTTACATGTTTGGGATATCTTTTGGGTCCCTTGCTTAATAGTTAATATGTTAATTTAAAGATATCCTAAATAAAAATCGCATGTCTAACGATCGCATATCTCGAACAAAGGTCATATATTCTGAACAAAGGATCATATGTCCTGAACAAAAGACCAAATGTCTTGAACAAATGACCAAATATCCCGGAAACACAAAACATGTCCCGAATTCATAGTGTACAAAACTAAACTCAGTTCATCATTTTCAAAACCAAAAACAGAGAACTCCTCATCAGTGGCTTCCTCAACCAACTGTTACATTCAATTTCATCACCTCTACTCTAACACAAATCCATCCTTTTTTCCATCTCAAAATCACCAAAAAACAAAACCTACAATTTTGAACAAAAGCATTGATCTCGCCATTGCAACTACTATTGAACTCATCTAACACAAATCCATCCTTTTTTTTTCCATCTCAAAATCACCAAAAAAACAAAACCTACAATTTTGAACAAAACCGTTGATCTCACCATTGGAACTACCATTCTCTCCTGTCAAAGTCATCGTCGATTTGGTGTGTGGACCTCTTATCTTTTCTTTCTCTCTCTCTCTCCCTCAGACCTCGTCTGTGTTGTTTGAATTGAACAAACAATCGTGTTTATTTTTTCACGTTTATATACAGAGCAATTTTATTAAAATCTTAAATAAGTATCACTTAAATTCAAACTATTACTCTAGTGGCAGTGGCAAAAGTCAGCCAACAGCCAATTAAGAGTCCTGGTAAAAAAAATTTCCCTTTTCAATTTGATTTTTAACTACCGTCACTTCTGTATATACAAGTTCATTTTATTTCTATAAATAAATTGTTTATGGTTTTGAACATTCATGTTATAAAACATTCCAATTCCAATTTATAGTCTCTAATATTCATGTTTTAAAACTTTCTAATTCCACATTCTAAATATAGTTTAAATTAATTTGTAAATTTTCTCCTTGCCATATATATTCTGTATAAAAATTTAAAAAATTTGTAAATCACATTATGTGGCACTTTTAAAAAGTTTACATACATCACAGATAACATGATGTCATATGAATTATGTATTATGTTAATGTGTACCTTTAAGGTAGAAGTACATTAAGATTATTTTTGCACCAAAATATAATTATTCATGTAAGAAAATCAAATTTAACTTATGACTATTTACACAATTTTATTTTTATTAAAATGTTTTGGTGTAAAAGATAGCTAAGCAGCATATTTTATTCTATTAATTAGTTTCAATCATCGGATAATATTTACATGTCATAGCTAGCTAATTAAGTATTCATCACGACGTATTTTAAACTAATCTTCAACGAGCGTTGAAAAATTGTCAGAATCAGCCAAAGTCTGTTACCCGTGTCACAGTAATCTAGAAAAACAAATTGAAGACAGGGATTGGGGATTGGACACTAGCGGTGGAGTAGTTTAAAAAAATATGACCAACTCTTTTTCAAAGTGCAGGTCAAACCCAAAATGCGTATTTTTGAAAATTAAGCAACTTCAACTAAACCAAGGAAGAAATACAAGCAGGCTTTGTATCAAGCCAAATTATTTCCTCATTAGAGAAGAAGGCAAAGGAAGCAAGGGTGTGAGCCACCCTCTCTCACACTTTAGGAAAAGAGGGACCGTGCAAGGCCCCTACTTCACTATACAGTGCCTTAACATCATCAATGACGTTGGGAAAAGGATTCCAAAGGGAGGCTACATTGGCCAAGAGGAAGCATTGTATAATTTTGTACTCTTATATAAAAGTTATAGTAAGCGGATTACAACAATTACAAATTACAATTTGTAAACAAAACAATAAAATAATTTTGGGTTCATGTGACACACGATGTCCTTAAAATCAATTCACCTCCATCATTTTTGATAGATGTTTGTCTCCTAAGATACAACAATAAACAAGAGAGAGGGATTGTTACAACTCTAGCAAACCGGTATGTGTTTAAAACACCATCACACTAAAGTCTAAACCTATGTCTAAAATATTTGAGAGAAAAACTAATAGAGAATACTATGTAAGTTATCGGTTTGTTGAACGCTGACACCTTACGGGTCAGATGACTATTAAGACATGTTAAGATAGATCACTGATAGTGTGATCTGAATGACTATTTCTACAACCGGAGAGAAGTCAACTCCTACCAAGAGAATATTCACAACTCATACTTTATGTTTTAAAAGATAAATGTAAGATTTGAACTCTTGTTCTCTTATGGTCAAAATAGGGACTCAATCACTCCCAAGGTTTCAAAAATCGTTAATCGTTAATTGATCGATGAGACAGCAGTTAACGATTTATCGGTTACTCAATTATTAATCGATAAGTACTGTTTTGAGAGAAAATTATTATTTTTGAAATCTGAAGACATAAATTGATTTTTTTTTTTAATATAAGAGGTCAAAACTCAAATATTGTTGTAATTTTATCAAATCTTAGTGGGATTTGTGCAATTTTTCATTATATATATGTATGTATACATACATACATACATAAACTTACACTAACCCTACAGATCATCGACCTTATCTTTCTTTTGTCAGCCATCATTTTCTCTCAACCACACCCTCCTCCACTCTCTCTCTTTCTCCTCTCTCCTTCCTCCCTTGTTGGCCTAATTTGCTACCACCTCCTCTTCCTCTCCGACCGTAGCCAAATGCCGTCTTTTGGCCTCCTTGTAACCACTTTCTTCCAAACGAACCAAACCATGGGTCAGCCGCAATGACAATTGTCGCTTTTCATCTCCATCAACGTCAGCCACAGCCCAACCATGAACACCATCATCATCTGCTTTCTTGCCCTCTGTGATATTTCTTTTTTTTTTTTTTAATGTTGATTTTGTTATGTTTATTTTTCATTTTTTTTTTTCAATCTTTGTGGTTATGATTGATGATTTTGAATGATGATGTTGGGAGATTCAAATTTGTCCTTTTTTATTTTTTGGTGGGGGGGGGGGGGGGGGGGAGGGCGGGGGCTAGGTAGGGCGAGAGAGGTGGTGGGTGGGTTGATGGAGATTGAGTTTTCCATTGTAATCGATTCGGATGATTATTTGGCCCCACCCAATTTGGGTCACCGATCTCATCCTTAGCGGACCAGCAGGGTGTCGATAAGTGCTTTATAGCTAGAAAATCGTTAATTTCTGGCAATTTTTAGAACACTGATCACTCATATTAAAGGATGGTGTATAGTTTTAGGTGATTTTGTCAATGCTATTAAATAGAAGAAGACATTTTCAAGTTGTTTCCTAAATCACAGGAAAAAAAATCCCAATTCTATGCAATTTTGATTAAGTTTTGAGAATCTACGAAAATTAATATGGCAACATCAGCTAAATTTACAGAGATTGATATTTGTGTCGAAATTAAGTTCAAAACATTAATTTTAAAATTTGTTATACAATATTTTTATGGTATATAATCACTTGTTCAATTATTATTATTATTATTGATAATATTATTATTATTATTAAATTATTATTATAATAAAGGGTGGCAATAGATACTACTCCCCTCATTCATTATTTATAAAGATAATTTACTTACTCAATAACCTAAATTAGATTTACTTTAAACCCTTCTTTTTTCTCAGCTCTCCCACTTCAATTTTGTTTCCAGTTCGGTTTCAAACTTTTTTCCAGTTTTGTTTACTACATCATACAATTGTTTCCCAATAATTATTATTACAAATATATTTGTTGTAGTCCTTATTTCTATCATTCCTTTTGGTTCTTTGAAGTATCAGTTAGTCGTTTTTGTTTATCTTCATTGCAACAAGAAAATATATATATATATATATATATACACACTTTGCAATTTTATACAATATTAATAAAACAAAAAAAAGGTTTGATAGATCCATGAATTTTACTATAACTACATAAATAATTCACTATCTAAATGAAATAAAATAAGAACGACTTAATTAATTTGAAAAATACAATGAGGTCATAAAGAGAAGAACGAGAAATAACAATGAATATTCAGTTGAGGTTATATTTAGGATTTCAATGGATGTACAAAGTAAAATTGTTAATTTTAAATTTGATGTTGGGTGTTCGAAGTAAATAAAAATACTAGCTAGAAGTCTTCTGGGCGGTAATAGTCTCACCCTATCATAAATCTGTTTGACTAGTTACTTAAATATTGTTTTTCATAATTGTGCTTGTGGTTTTGTTTCTTTCAACTCACTTTTAGATTCGGTTGAGCGTTTAAATTTTTTTTTTTCTGCAAATTATTGCAATCTATTTCTTTCTTTCTTAATAAAATTTCATTACCCAGCGAACGAAAAAAAAAAAAGAAAAAAAAAACACTTTTTAAGCTATCTAATACTAATATAAAATAACTATTGAAATGAAAGGAATTATGATGCAAGTTGAGGTTGGCTTACAAATAAACCCTTCATACGGAGACATTAATATAATGGATTTATGTGAGTATTATTCTTTCGTAAACCCTAAAGTTATATTTAAAAAAGTAATTGGATTGTGATTGTGAGGATAATAAAAAAAAAAAAAAAAATCGAATAACGGTGATTACTCATCTTTCAACTAATGTTGAGAGCTTGAGTTCTTTATTTTTCTAAAAACTGAGTTGAATATATTATAATGTTAAGAATATTTCCTTTAAGAACGAAAAAAAAATGCAACATTTCCTATTTTTAAAGAACATTTAAGTGGACTTAAATAGTTAAAAATTATCGTATTGTATTCACTTTAGAAGGTAATAATTTAATATTTTATAACATCTGTCAAACCCTATTAATACTTTTAAAAAATAAATAAATTTCTCTACTCTATATATATATATATATATATTTTGAAAGGAAAGAGGTATATATTAACAACAAGCAGAAAAAATACAGTCTTCAGTGACTTCACGGTACCGACGAGCCTCAGACGAGGACAAAGCAAAAGAGACGAAAAGTGAGCCAAGCGATTACCTAACCTAGGAATGACTTGGCACTGAGACACGCCAACCACAGAACATAACTCTCTGATATCAGCAATGATAAAACCGTTATCACCCCAATTAACACAATCAGAGGACAAATCCAGCACTGCATTAGCAGCGCTACTCTATATATTTTTAATCAGCAATATATCTTCTATATTCAATCAAACTCTCTTAACTTATCTTTGTACTTTTGAGCACAACATATTTATTGATCACATTAAGGTTATATTATTCTAAACTATATTACTTAACGTTTTCTTTATTAGTTTTTTTCAACATAGTATTATTATTATTATTATTATTTTTTGTTAGTTTTGATAATTGATAGTAGATATGTCTAGTAGAAAATCGTTAATTTTTTACAATAAACATAGAAGACCATGTTTTAAAATTCCGTTAAGGCCTAATTATCTTTGAGCCGGCTCTATTTGATATAGTTATGTAGAGAATTTCTTTTTATCTATATTCATACGCTATGTTGATTTAAACTCTTAAGGGATCGTTGTTTTAAGCACTCCAAAATGATAGTAAATTATTTTTCATTTTGGGTTTTAGCCGATAGAACTTCGTGGTTGGGACTTTACTTATAAAGACCAGTTCAATAATGCTTCACAACAGTTGAAGTTGAATTCAATCAGGGTAAGTCGGCCCCTTACATAGTAGTGAGATCAGGTTAATCTCATTTTTTAAACCTCAAATTTGCAACAACAACAATAGCAATAATAATAATTGTAATAGTAATGTTAGGATTTCCTAATTTTTCATCAAAATCTATATCCAAATAATGTGACATGTGAGTTATCTAACATCCTATAAATTACGTGATAATGTGATAATTAATATAGAGTAATATTATGCTACCAAAAATTTGTCTTAAGTTTATTGTTTAAATGATATAGCAAGCTTATGTGTAACTACCACATCATCAATACAACATCTTATAGTTAAGGTAGTTATTACAAATTATCTTGACACATCATTTGAATAAAAAAATTAGAAGGCTTTCGAAAAGTGTAGCATTATTCATTAAGATGATGTTGATAACTTACATATCATGTCATTTGAGTATAAATTTGAGCAAAAATTTTAAGAAGTCTAATGTTTCTCAACAATAATCATCTCTGATCTTTCCAAAAAAGATTAAAATAGAATAGAATAGATAAATAATCCTATTTAACAAGGCAATATAAAATATACGGGCCTTATTTTTAGGGGCCCTAGGCAACAACGTAAGTTAATTACTTAAGACCTTTAGCATTACTTTTGAGAAATTAAAATCGGATTGTAAAACTAGTGTTTGGTAAATCTTTTAAAAGTGATTATTTAATAATATGAGTAGATTTCATAGTAGTTTTAAAAAATAGACGGGGGTTACCTTTTTAAAGTAATTATTCTATAATCTTTAACTCAAGTATAAAGATAATATATTCCGACCTTAATTACAAAAAAATGTATATACTTTTATATCAAATAAAAATTAAAATATTTTATTTTATATACATTTAAGAGTTCTTGTAAATTCACAATAGCTAACAATTTAGAGTAATGCTATAGGCAATTCATTAAAAATCACTTTACACTCCATTTTAAATCTTTTTGTTAATAGTTGTAGTGACCCTTAATCACTATGGTGACCATTTATCGACATGGGGTTTTGGTCTTGCCCCCGGAGGAGTATAGTGGAGGTTGACTCTCCTTGAACTATATGTCTGAAATAGTACAATGCAGAGTAATTATGGTGGAGGCTTGTCATCCTTGAATCACAAATAAATGGGCAATGTGACGCTCTCAAGGGTTGAACCAATGACCTATATGTATTTTTGTTGTAAATCTGTTATCACCAAGGCAATCGATGTTTTATATAGTAATCATTGGTCACCGTGGTGACCATTTATCCATATGGGGTTTTGGTTTTGCCTCCGGAGGGATGTGTTGGAGGTTGGCCCTCCTTAAACCACAGGTCTTAAATAATGCAGAGTAAAATGTGGTAGAAATATGTCCTCTTTGAATCATAAATAAATGGGTAAATTAGTGTTTCCAGGGTTTGAACAAAAGACTAACAAGTATTTTAGTTATAAACCTAGTACCATCAAGGTAATGCCAATCTCCACCACACCTCTCCGGGAGCAAGACCAAAATCTTATATGGACAAATGACCATTGTGGTGAATAAAGATCACTGTAATAGTGATTATATAATGAGGGCCACCCTTTATCATACCCTTCTAAGGTCAAAATCAAAACCTCACGTGAACAAATGATAATTGTGGTGACCAAAGGTCACTACAATAGTAATTATGACTTTAACTAAAAATACTAAAGCAAACAAAAAAAGGTTCTACAAATACTAAATTATTTATATATTAATTTTTTAAAGTTCAATATTATTTTTTTTTTCCTCTTTTGCATTCAAAAAACCTCTGTCCTTACTTTAGGAGAGAGATTTAATTTATAGAAAACTACTCACATCTTGTATTTAAAAATAATGATAAAACTTGAACCTCTAACCTTTTAATATAAAGAGAAATGATCAACTACTCCCATTAAGGATTGTGTGCAACGTATCAATCTAATCTTGGTATTAGATTAGATTTATATACATTCATCAACTGCAATATCACAATAAACCCTTTTTTTTTTGGGTTAGATGGACATTCATATCCAATTCCAACCATGTTATCATAAACTTTCGTAGATAAATCTAACTTAAAATCTCCAAATCGAACACAAATAAATGGGAAAAAACAAGCTGAAAAAAACTCAAAAGAGCCACCACGACAGCGAAGAACCCATGCCACACGCAACTGCTACCTAGCATAGCCTGTATTAGTATTAGTCTCTCCCTCTCTCTCTAAACAAACACACACTTAAACGCTTGACTTGGGTTAAGTTAAACATAGTAGGCGGTTACTTTCTAACCCAACTTTTCCCTCTCTCTCTCTCTCTCTCTCTGGTCCCCTACCCCGCTCAAAATTCCCGTTTCTCTCTATATATAGTTCTCTAAAGTAACACTCGTAAAAAAAATTATAATCATAAAACCGAGCACACCTTCCACTCACACTCTTTCTTTCTCTCTTTTCCTGCTCTGATTAATTCCTTGGAAAATTTGCAGAACAAAAGAAGAAAAAAAGAAAGAAAACCTCGAAACAACAACACAACAGACAACAGTTGTTGACATCAATCACATACAAACATTATATTTCAAGCCCGTTAGTTAGTTAACGGTTTCTTTCTATTTTTCTTCTTCAAATGCAAAGTATCTGCTCTCAACATAACTGAATTGATTCTCGAAACCTATCCAACAAATTTCAACCATGATCACCGCCAAAGACTTCTATACCGTCATGACGGCCGTGGTGCCGCTTTACGTGGCGATGATTCTGGCGTACGGGTCGGTCCGGTGGTGGAAGATCTTCTCCCCGGACCAGTGCTCGGGCATCAACAGGTTCGTGGCGATATTCGCCGTCCCACTGCTCTCCTTCCACTTCATCTCCTCCAACGACCCCTACGCCATGAACTTCAGGTTCATCGCTGCTGACACTCTCCAGAAAATCATCATGCTTGTGGTGCTGGGAATCTGGACTAATTTCAGCAAGAACGGGAGTCTCGAGTGGATGATCACCATCTTCTCGCTCTCCACTCTCCCAAACACTCTTGTCATGGGGATTCCCTTGCTCATCGCCATGTACGGTGAGTACTCCGGCTCTCTCATGGTCCAGGTCGTCGTCTTGCAGTGTATTATCTGGTACACTCTCCTGCTTTTCCTTTTCGAGTATCGTGGCGCCAAGATGCTCATCATGGAGCAGTTCCCCGAGACTGCCGCCTCGATTGTGTCCTTCAAGGTGGATTCCGACGTCGTTTCGCTTGACGGCAGGGATTTCCTGGAGACCGACGCCGAAATCGGCGACGACGGGAAGTTACACGTGACGGTGAGGAAGTCAAACGCTTCGAGGAGGTCGTTGGGGCTCTGTTCGCTCCCGGCATTGACTCCGCGTCCGTCCAACCTCACCGAAGCTGAAATTTACAGCCTCAGCTCGTCGAGGAACCCGACGCCGAGAGGCTCCAACTTCAACCACTCGGATTTCTATAACATGATGGGCGTTCACGGGTTTCCCGGCGGGCGGTTGTCGAATTTCGGTCCGGCGGATTTGTATTCCGTACAGTCATCGAGAGGACCGACACCGAGACCGTCGAATTTTGAGGAGAATTGCAGGGGTGGGCAGGCGATTTCGTCTCCAAGATTCGGGTATTATCCTGCGCAGACGGTGCCGACGGCGTACCCGGCTCCGAATCCCGAATTCTCTGCCGCTGTCCCGAAAACCACGAAAACGGCGCCGAATCATCAGCAGCAGCAACAGCAGCAACAACAACAGACTCAGCCACCGAAGCCAGAACAGCAGCAAGTTACTACTGTAAATAGTAAAACGAACCACGACGCGAAGGAGCTCCACATGTTCGTTTGGAGCTCCAGCGCGTCGCCGGTATCGGATGGAGGTGGGCTCCACGTCTTTGGTGGGACAGATTTCGGAGCATCCGAGCAATCTGGACGGTCTGATCAGGGAGCTAAAGAAATCAGGATGTTGGTCTCTGATCTTCCTCAAAATGGAGAAACCAAAGGTATTCAATTAATTAATTTTTTATTAGTTCAAATAAAGATTACATTTTATTTGTTTATTTATTTTTTATAATGCAAATTTATTTTTTCTAAATTTTGATTGTGTGTGTGTGTGTTGTGAAGCTATCCAGCAAAGTGGGGAATTCGGTGGAGAAGATTTCAGCTTTGCAGGAAGAGAAGGAGAAGATGATAATCAGAGAGAGAAAGAGGGGCCCACTGGGCTTAACAAACTGGGGTCCACCTCATCGGTGGAGCAGACAGGCGGTGCCGCCGATCCCGGAGTGGCAAAACACATGCCTCCGGCGAGTGTCATGACCCGTCTCATTCTCATCATGGTCTGGCGTAAACTCATCCGCAACCCAAACACTTACTCCAGTCTAATTGGTCTTGTCTGGTCCCTAATCGCTTTCAGGTAACATAATCACAACTGTTTAATAATTAATTTCATAATTAATCACATAACTGTTGTTATTGACTAATGTGGCCTTTTTTAATAATACAATTCATGTTTGTGTAGGTGGCATGTGCATATGCCAAAAATAATAGCCAAGTCAATCTCAATACTGTCTGATGCTGGTCTCGGAATGGCTATGTTCAGCTTAGGTGAGTGGTCTAGTTAATTTTCTGTTAATAATTCTTCTTCTTCTTCTAGATGGGCTCCATTTTCCTGACATATTAACACTACCCAGAACAGTGTATGATTTTTTTACTCAGAATGGACATTTGTTCACTGAACGGAGAACTAGAGCACCGAAACGTATTTTTTTTAAAAGGAAAAAAAAAATCTCACAGTAAAAAGTGGCGGCGCCATGGATTTTTAATGGCAGATTAGATTAATGTGTTTTTATGAATAGTTTTGGTGGGCATGTAGATTGGTTGTAATGTTAAAGCCCAGCACGGGAACACACTTATATGTATGTGGTGGCACAACTCATAGCCATGCATTTTTGTTAACCAAAAAGAAAAAAAAAAAAAAAATGTGGGGTGTTTTATCTACTAGGGCCATAAATGGGAAGGGGATTGACTGGCCACCCGACATGTGGGTCAGGTATAGCTCCGTCGTTTTGCGGTCCAGGGTCAGGTTGGCATCGGTTGTGATGGATGCCACTGCTGGTCCATGTTTACGAGGAGTAGTAGTTGGTTGAGAATTGAAAACAATAGCTATAAAGGTTTTTAAAATGAAGATGGTCCTAACTATATCCTTTTTTTCTGGGGGGTGAAATTTTGAAGGTCTATTCATGGCTTTGCAACCCAAGATAATTGCTTGTGGCAACTCCGTGGCCACATTCGCCATGGCCGTGAGGTTCTTGACCGGCCCTGCTGTCATGGCCGCCGCTTCCATTGCTATTGGCCTCCGCGGTACTCTCCTCCGCATCGCCATTGTACAGGTAAAAAAAAATTAAATGGTTTACTGAGACGACATTTAACAATATATTTACAATTAATCTTGTTTATATTATATGTCAAACAGGCTGCTCTTCCTCAAGGAATTGTCCCATTTGTGTTTGCTAAAGAGTATAATGTCCATCCAGCAATTCTTAGCACTGCGTAAGTAACAATTACGTCCTCATTAAAACGAAATCGAATGGTTATAAAATTTGTTATTTTTAATATAATGTGTAGCTAATCCCTGGCAAATTGTGAATTTTGCAGGGTTATCTTTGGAATGTTGATAGCCTTACCAATTACTCTAGTCTACTACATTGTTCTTGGATTGTGAAGCTTTATTTTTTCGTGTAATTTTAGCCAGAATATGAGGAATTTGAAGAGAATTTTCATTGCCGTTAGTGTCACAGTTGCATGGGAGCATTGACTGCACCGGATTATGATCTTATTTATTACATGAAGATTTTCCGGGGGAGAATTTCCAAAATATTTGGAGAGGTTTATTGATCTGAAGGGTTAAAAAGCCTTGATATGAGGATCATGCCCCCATTAAAGTCCAAAGTTGTATCCAATTTTCTAGAGTTTGAAAGAAACAAAGCAAAGCATGAAGGAGACATTAGAGAGCAAAACGAGGAACAGGAAGGTGGTGGTGGTGGATTAATTAGTGATGAATTATAAAATCTAAATCAATTCTCTTCTTCTTTCTCTCTCGAGATCGTTTTATTTTATGCGTGTAAAGTTGGATGGTTTCAAATTAACTCATCATCTTGTACACCATTGCCAAACGACAAGAGGAAACGATTATTTTAATTGCTGGTCGGAGGGGAAAAGAAGGGGTTTTCTTTTTCTTTTTTTCTTTTTATTTTTTATTTTTTTATTTTCTGTTCGTTTCTGTCTTTGGTTTTTTGTTGTTATAGTAGTGTTGGGAGTTTGACTGATGGTCCGCAGATTCAGCAATTATTTGCGTTTGTCGTTTTTCTTGGCTTTGTAATATCCCTAGGATTTAATGGTCAAAAAAGGGATCATTAGTCATGCAAGCTTATTGTTAATACAAAGATAAATATAAATGATGATGATGATGTATTTTTGCACTTAGACAAAGACACATATCTCTTCTCTATACAAAAACTTTGACGAAAAGAAAGCAGAAAAAAAGAAAATTATGGAGAATTGAGAGTGAAGGATCTTTGAAAGCACGTTGTCTTTCTACTTTGTGGGTTTTGTACTTTTGCACAGTTAGAAGCACTTTTCGGGCCCTTTCTTTTTGGTGAAGATGAGAGAGAGAGGAAATGAAAGGAGAAAGCTCCAGTCAAAAGCAGAAAACTGCTTTTTTGCTTTTGGCTTTTGATGCACCCTTAATCCTACGCTACTTTCCCTAACCAATAGAGTTGTCAATCTAATTAGGTTGGTGGGGTTGTCAAAATTTCTACCTTTTTTTTTAATTTTTGTTTTTTGAGTTTTTGCAAGGAAATAAAGCTTGGCACGTGAACCATCACAAAAATTACATCTCAAAGAACTGATTCATTTAGGTCACATGACACAGCCACAATAGTTGTTGGGGGGATCGCCTATTCTCGACAATAAATTAAATTATCTATTAAATGAAAATGGCTTCTGAAATGACTTTCTTTTTAAATAAGTTGAAACTCTTCATAATGTGGAAAACATGGTCACTAAATGTAGAGTATTTTTTAACATGACTAAGTTTATATACATATACACACGTACGCATGTTTGTAAAGTAATCAAAATCCACTAAATTTACTGGTTAGGAGTCTATTAGGATCTATCAATATTAATTATTATAAGTGTGGCACTGAAATTTTTCATAAAATCAAAAAATATTTATTCCTAATAAGAAACATATGTTGATAAATGTGCATAATAAGATTTGATACTTTATAACATATGTAAGAAACAATATATTAATCATTTGAATAATGAGTGGACGTGCAAATAAGTTAATCTAGTACTTAACGTTTTAGGCCAAAAGACAATTTAGAATAGGAAATTTAAATTTATTAAAAAAAAAAAAAAAGCAATTATCATTAAAGGTTTTGGCAAGAAAATATATTTCAACCCACAACTTCATTTATATAGATGTGGGATACGATATCAATGAGGCTAGTTTAAGGACGGTTATGAATTTCCAACCTCAACCTAAGCAAAATTATTTGCCCAACGACCCGCCTCAACCCCAATAATTGAAGATCAAGTCGAGGTTGATGATTCACTAACGCAAAGGGAGATGAACCCACCCTCACCCTGCCCCCACTACGTGTCTATCTTTACTACCAAATTTTATTTTATTTTTACAAGTGGACATTAGAATATGTTTGTAGTTTTTTTTTTTAAATATATATATATATTTATGAAAGATAGTTTAAATAAACTTTAAATACCAACACATAAAATGTAGTTTAAACTTCTGTAACGACCCATAGTCATCACAGTAGCCATTTGTCCACGAAGGGTCTTTACCCTTGCCCTCGAAAAGGTGTGGTAGAGGTTGACTCTTCTTAAACCACAAGGCCGAGACAATGTAGATCCTTGAACCAAAGGATTGAGTCAATATAGATTAGAGTGTAGAGTGTGGTAGAGACCACAAATAAATGGGCAATGTGGTGTTCTCGTGGTGGAGACCAAAGAGCTATAGGTATATTGGTGGTAATATGTTTGCAACAAAAACATCTATAGGTCTTTGGTTCAAACTCTGAGAACGCCACCTATAGGTTTTTGGTTCAAACTCTAGAAACGTTACCTTGCCCATTTATTTATGATGCAGGGAAGATATGCCTTCACTATACTCTACTCTGCATTGTCTCAAACATGTGGTTCAAGGAGGGCCAATCTCCGCCTCAACTCTCCAAGAGCAAGGCCAAAAACTCCACATGGACCCAAAAACTTCACATGGATAAATGATTACCGTGATGACTGAGGGTCACTACAACTTCTATAATTGATTATAAAATAAAATTCATGAAAATAATCAATAAGAAGCAATAGTGAGTAAATTTTATAACAATAGATTTACAAGTTGCTCAATCTTTAATTATAAGAAAAAAATTAAAAAGTTACGAAAAAAGTTATTAAATATTAATAAGATCTAAAATATATTTCATAAATCTAAAAAAATATGTAAATGTTTATTAATTAGTAAATGATATATTAATTTTTATTTAATAGTTGTTAATAATGAATAAACAACAAACAAGATTAGAGCGGGGCCAAAACAAACTGTGCTCCCCTTATGTAACGAGTTTTTGAAATCAACCTCAAAGCCTCGTCGAACCTATTTATATTAGTTTAATTCGTCTCGTATATATTGAATAAGTGAGATCCTTCGAATTCTGAGTTCTTTTAACATCTCTAACATGGGGACATACCATACGACCAACATCGTTTATCAAGCATATTGATTTATTATTTAACACCACTTGTTGTGGGGTTGACTAATACTTGAGATATTAACAGACTAAATGAGTACTTTTTGTCTTCTGACTACATACATTAGGTACTGACTATTAAGTAAAACCTTAATAGTTTTAAAATAAACAAAAAAAAAAAAATAAATTAAAACATATCATTACAATTTACGATTATTAACTCACTAAACAAGTAAGCACTTAAAAGCATACACATTCATCATTGTTATTCCCTGCTAATGTCTCTAGTAGCATACCATAAATGTTAATGAATACTCTAAATTAGATTGGTCACATTGAGAAAATCCCACTCACATAATTACTTTCTTATAGTATACAATCCATGGTACTTTAAACTAGGGAAATGTATCCAACCTCAATTTGAACGAGTATCAATTGATTATAAGTTCTTTAATTCGGTTAAAAAATTAATTAGAAATAAAAGATTCATTTAGTTTCAATTGAACTGAAATATATATATACATATATATATAGTGTTTCTATAATCAGATATCTCTTTCTTTAAAAAGTAAGGATTAACCAATCAAATTCTTCTATTACATTCTCTCTTATTTAATTTAAATGTAATGGATGAATTTAATTGGTTGGTTCATATATATACATTATAATTCTATCATTAATGTCTCTTAACTTTAAAAAGTTAGGATGAAACAATCAAATTCATTCATTGTATTTGAATTAATTAAGAGGGCTAATTTATTTTAGGAGAGAGAATGTAATGGATGAATTTGATTGGTTCGTCTTAACTTTTTAAAAGCAAGAGGTATTGATGGTAGAAGTATATTATATATATATATATATATACACACACATTTATATATGTAGTCCTCTTGGATATAATTAAAGCACTTCTAATCATACTCTTTGGACGTATGGATATAAAATTCTCCCTAAGCGTACTAATTTTTGACTCGAACGACCCAACCAAGAATTGCCACCTTTGACAACATTCTCATCAATCAGAACCACAATAATTAATTAACATGTAACCCACTTCTTAATTAATTCTTCATCTCCAACTCCAAAATTTCACTTTAATGGAATGTAGCACTCGAAGGGGACATACGCAGCACAAAATAGCTTTGAAACCCTCACCTTGCCCTAGCCCTAGACTTAACCCTAACCTAATCCTCGACACATTCAACATTAATTTTAATTAATGTATCAACTATTGAAACCATAGAACCCCATAAATAAGTTTTTCACCATTAATTAATGGATAAGGGCAAAGATAAACATCAAAAAAAAAATTTTTAAATGTCACAATTAGTGGAATGAAAGAATTTGTTTAATTTTCTCTTTCTTTTTTTTTAAAAAAAAAAATTAATCATTGATTATTTAAGGATGTTAACATATGCCTTAAGAATATAAATTAACCCTTATTCTTAATTTATTAATCACAAATCTTTACTAAATTAGCAATTTTAAGGTCAATTTTCAACATCAAATTGATGTGAAAAACTAAAATTAAAATTCTAAGTGAAAGTTTAGAAGTAAGAAAATTTATTTTTATATCAATCATCAATCTTGATAATTAATTTTAATATGTGCTTTTAAGAGGACTATAAATCATGTTAAACAAAGTAATTAGTATTTATAACTGGATTAATTAATGAAAAACTTGCATTAAAGCAAGTAAGACCAACATGCCAAGGAAGGATAGTGATGGGTGTTTGTGCATTGAGACAAACTCACCGTGGCTCGTATGGTCTCACATGGTTATGTTGCGAGATTGCAACAAAAACAATTGGGCTCTTTGTCCCACGTGTGTTTGAATATAACCTCTTCTTCTCTTTGTGTGGTTTTTCTCTCTGAATATTTTTCTTTTTGTGCTGCGAAATCGTTCTGAGTTTGTTTGATGGTCCTGACAATGGCAGAAGAAAAAGAAAAACATTGGTCCAAATTGTTGAAAAAGAAAGTTGGCTCTTATGCCACTAGAAATTTTGAGATCATCTTCATGTTTTGTCGGAACATCTAACGTAAACAATTATATCTGTGATTTGGACAATTAATTTCGCAATCAATATAAATCAAAATAAATGATTCTATACGACATAGAAAAGAATAAAATCATTGGTTCAACTCGAGAAAAAAAAAAAAGGCTCTTAACTAATTTAAATACAGCTTTTGATTATCATTATTATTTTTTAATTTTTTTTATGATTTAACTATCTTAATCAACCACTAGAAAAAATATAATATTAAAAAATGTAGCCAAGCAAACAAAAAAGTCAAGCCAACAAGCAATAACTTGCTTGGATTGGAACACGGCCTAATTTAATTGAAAAAGAATGAAAATAGATTGGCCCGAACATAATATTTAGTTTTAAAATAAGAAAGGTAATCCAATCTACAAGTGATTAAAGCCCATTAATTGGCTCTTCATTGATGATCAAGCCCATTTCATTCCCTTGACTGCCATTGTCGAGCCAGTTGGCAAGAAGGGACAAAAAAAAGCAGAAAATTCAACCTAATATTGTACTGTTGATTAATTCATATATTTCAAATACTTGACATTTAATTGTGATTTAAATTGATTGTTTTGGATTGGATCAAATATAAATCGATAAATTCGATATATAAGTATAATTTTGATTAAACTAGTGTTCTCAATAAAACGTAAGAATAAATATAAATCAAATCAATAAATAGACTCTTTTAAATCAAACAGGTAGATTTACTTATCAATAATATTTTTTTTTTTTTCATTTTTCGACAACAAGACTACATCTAGATTTAAACATCTAGACATATTCTTTTTCAATAAATGAGCTAGTAAAAGGCAACCAAAAAGATACAAAATAAGAACGCTTAACTTACCATATATCCATTATCCATGCGTGCCTATTGCCAGGTATAGGTCAAGCTCCATTAATATCCACCGATCGATGTTGAGTTATCAATCTCATAACCAACATCTATCTAACTCACACAAACAAACACAACTCAAAAGAACAAATATGCAAGTCAAGTCAGTGTCCGATTCTTCATCAACTTGCACCCACCACCGTTTCCTTTCTCTATTGATAAAGCTATATGATAATTAATATATAATCTTGTTCAAAGAGGGAAACCTTTTTCTTTTCTCGTTAACTTTTATAATTTATTTTTGATGTCTCCTTCTCTTTGTTCACTTCTTAGTCCAAATTTCATGGTTTTATGTGAATCACAAGTAGATATAATCTCTAGATTTGGCTGTCTATGACATTATTGTATCGTGCCATGCTACCTAGACCTTATGGTCCTTTCCATCTTTTCACCATTATATCTCCTTTTTCATACATGTCCTATTTATATGTTGAATTTACGAAAAACAAACGAGAAGAGTTCTCTTACCTTTTGTTAAGCTAGTTATTATAATCGGATCTTCCTTTCAACATCTTTACCTAAATTAATCAAAATTTTGACTCCCTTTTTCTTCTTATAAACAGAATTGAGATATAAGTCAAAAACAATGAAGTCGATTGATATTAACACTTATATCATTAGTATTGATTTAACAAAATGAGTGCATTTCAAAAAAAAAGATTGTATTAATTCAACTATTGTTATTCAAACTTCTATTTAAAGACTTAAATATTTAAATTTTGTAGTAATTTCAACTGAATGCAATGAACTTGCACATAAGCAACGCTTACACATTGATACACTTTTACGTAATGTGAAGCTAATTGAAGAAATCAGCTTCAATCAATTTGTGGTAGGCAAATGGAAGTGTCAATGTTTTCAATCTCATGGACCAACCCAAGAGAAGCGACAATGACCATCAGATGACGATCGGACGGACCACGTGGCAGATGATCAATAAATATAATACGACAAACAATGCGCATGCATGGAAGGGAATCATCCATGGCAGGGAGAGTAGAGAGAGAGAGAGAGCAAAAAGTGGTGATTTCAAAACCTTTCAAAAAGCACAATAAATAATAAATAAATAGAGAGAAAAGTCTCATAGTCGTAGGTACGGGTTCATGCACACGTGGCTAAAGGCATTGTTTGGGTCCCATGGCTCCATGTGGGTGCCATACCGATCCATGCATGTGGTGTTAGGGTTTGCAACAGTGATTGAAACCAAACACAGTACTGTGCCTGTGTGCCTTTGCGTTTAGTGTGTATTATTGCAGCTGCAGGTGGGGTGGGGAAACAGAAAAAGAAAGAGAAAGAGAAAAGGAAGTTTATCGAGACTGGAGAGGATAGAATCCAATTCAAGTAGGGACTTTGTGAGGTTTGGCAGAAATTTTGGACTCTCCATTCTCCAAGTTATACATCTTAAGATTTTTTATTTTTATTTTTCCTTCAGGTACAGTGTGGAAGTGGACCTTATAGTTAACGAATCAAGATTTGGATTCTGTACTGCTTTGAATTCTTATATATTGTGTGTGTCAAAATATTACGTAGAAATAATCAATCAATAATATTAAATATCTAATAAATAGATTTCAATTTTCATATCAATAAAGGATTTGAGTAATAAAACTGACATCGACCCTCCACGTGGGTTTGTACAGAAAGGAGAAAGAGTCTCTGCGTAGCAAGGCAGGTGTGTGTGGTTGATAATGTTTGAATTCTGCAAAAGATTGTCCCATAATGGTTGGAAAACCCAAAAGGGGTAAAGTCAATTGCATGCATGCCCTTAATTTTGATTTTTGTTTTTCAGTATATGTCTTTAAAATAGGACCAATCATTTAGTGATAAAATGTCTGGGTACCACGATGTAAGTTACATGTACAATTATTCTTATTCTTATCTGTATCTGATCAGACTAGTCTCTTCGGTCACATTTAGTTAGATAAGGTGTTGAATGACTTCTCTGACTGATACACTTGTTGAAGGATGCGTTAACGCAAGGTTCTATCCAATGTTATCTATCTAATTTAACCCAAAAGGGTATAAATGAAAGTAAAACAATTAATATAGGAGTTATCATGAAATACACATACTGATTCTGGACTTAACTGATATTTTTAAAAATAAATTTTTATATAATTTTTTACATTTAAAAGCCCGAATTATACATTTAAAGAAAATATTCAAAACTATTTATTCATTATTTCTCATCCATCCCCTTGAAACCTTGTTTGTTGATCAGGATGGGACTGGGTTTGGACAAAAATTTTTCCAAACTCATGTTTGTTCCAACCAAACACCTTTTACTAAGTTATCTCAAAATTTTCCAACAATTACTTTAACTCATTCTAATGGGTTAATTGAAACTCATTCAACAGATGGGTCAATTTTCTCCCACCTTCTTTGTTTCCTCTCTTTTCTCCAACTCTGCTGCCATTTGCTTTTACCGATTGTTCTCTTTCTTCTCCGATCAAATCGTCGTGCTTCTCGTTCTTCTCTAGTCATCTCTTACTTCTCTATTCTACTCTTTCTTCTCTCTCTCTTCCACCGTCGACAATTCTCCAAGCAAGAACTCATTGACAAGACTGAGATCCGATCAAATCTACGTCGTCTTCGCCACCGTTTTAGGGCATCGATGCCTCCATCATCTCCATAGTTTGTCTTGTCGCTGAAAACGGCGTGGATTTTGGATGGGTTTAGGGTGGGGGGTGATGAGAGGGAGGAGGGTGGAGGTGTATAGGAGGAAATGAAAAAAATACATATTTTTTAATATCTAAAAATTTTCATTTAAGTCTTTGACAAATTTTATTTAAATCCTATCTTATCCTATTGTCATCAAACATGAGATAATAATTAAATTAATCAAATCCAGTCTCATGTAAATAATTCAATCCTATCCATTCTTCTAACTCACCTTTATAAACCAAAACTTTGTTGTCTGTGAAGTGGATAATATGTGACATCTAAGTTCTAACACTTTTTTCCAATTTTTTCATCTAATCTTATGTTTGATGTCTGATGTTTTCATTATCTAAATGGAATTGAACATATTTGAAGAATCTTAAATTTGTTTAAAGAATAAAATGGGATCAACTTAAGGCTTAATTAAATATATTTTCATATCAAAGTAGTTAATAAGAATCTTTAGTTGGGGAGCTCTATAGGCATGCTTGCATACGTAAAAGCTAAGAACTGCATGTAACCAAGTCGTTCATTTAAGGTTAGCTAGGCTATATTAATTAAATAAATATTTAGATTTAAATTTTCTGATTTCAATATTTATTTAATCATTTATTTTTAATTTAATGGTAAAAAATAATTAATTAATTAAGAATAAGTTACAATCATTGAAGTAAAACTAAATAAATGGATGGATGTTAAATTCAAAAATTGAAATAAAAAAATTTAAATTAATTTAGCCTTGATTACCGTTAATCATAAAATTAATAAGATATAAAGTATTAGTCAAGCATTAGTTGACCACTTCATACCACAATTTGATAGTTTAATTTAAATATATATATATATATATATGATAGTTTTCAAAAGAAGAAGGGAAAAAAAATAATATCTGATGTCTACATCCTCTGTATGTGTCATAGTTTTCAACTTTTAAGCTATTATATGTGTCACAGTTAGCTCACCGGTCAAAGAAATTGAAGATATCTAATTAGCAATAAATTAATGATATTCAGACTTCCTTTTCAAAAACTGTCAGTCTCTTGTTTAATATATATACATATATATTTTTTTTTGAGAAATAATATTAATTAATTTTCTATCTACTTCCTCTAGCAATATCAATCAAGCTACTATCTCCCAAAAAAAAAAAAAGTCAATCATGCTACAGATGATTTTTAAAAAAGAGTTGAAACGTTTTTCTTTAAAATTAAAAAAGAGCTGAAACATGTGTTACATTCATCACCATAGATTAGATTGTTTTATAAATCTTTCTATTTTTTTTTTTTTAAGAATAGATTGTATTATAAACTTCTAATATTAAATGCATTAATTATTAGTTAAGCAAGTGAACAAATAAATACTTACAATATATATACATGGTATAGTAGGTATCGACTGTTAGAATATTATCCAAATTAAATGAACAAACACGTGAAATGCAATGAATTGGACAACTAATGTTTGTAGTATTATCATAATAATTATAGTGATAAAATGAAGAACATACGGTGCTGTCGTCGTGTGCGTGGCTTCTTTCTCTAGCCTAAATTTTGTAATTGTCAATTATTTGTACAACGCAAAACCCTGATAAACCATTAATTGAATGGATAAATAGATTAGAACATAATTGATTTATTATGAAATAAACTTAAATTAATTGATTAAACACTTTTAAAGTTTTAATATCTGAAAATGATATATTTTTTAACAAATCCTCTAAGATGCATCTTAATTTTGTGATTGATCATTTGGTTAACCATTGAAATTATAGATAGTAATATTTTATATCGTCATTGGATGTAGATATTATTATCCATAAATATGATTGTCTCATCTAAATTATTTGCACATACATTAATTAATTTTAAAAATCTGCATATTGATACAAGCACCTAATTAAAATTATACCACTAATAATCCTAAAAAACAAAACAAATTAGTTTCATTTAAAACAAAATTCGTATCTTATATCTACTTTAATTATACTTTATCTTTATTTCTCTTAAACATGAATTCTTAACCCTAACTCTAATTTTATGTTTTGACGACAAGAAGAAGAAGCATTTATAGCTGAAGGTTGAAGCCACCACAAAATCCGTCACCAAGAAGGGACTTTATTTTGTGTTTAGTTCAACCTTTATTTTTGGGATGAATAATTTTTTCTTTTAAAAGAAAAAACAATGTTTTGCATTTAAAAAATCAAAAATATTGTTTCACATGCGTAAGATCTTTTTTTTTCTTTTTTTAAATTTCATTAGAAATAGTCATGAAATTTCTTTTTGTTTTGTTTTCGATTTCTCTTTTTTTTTTTTATAAAAAAAAAAGAAAGAAACTGTTTCAAGTTGTAATAGTAAAAAAAAAAAAATTGTCTAATTTATGTTTTATCATTCTTTGCAATTTTATTCGGGGATAATTTTGTCATATGTATTTCTTAAAAAATTGGGTGTTTAAATCATTTTTATGGATGGCATTGGTAGTAGAATACATTTTCGTGCTTAATTTTACTAAATGCATGTTCATTAATCTTCATCAAGTTTAAGTACAATATTGGAATGAAACTTCATCTTTTATAACACTTATTTCTCAATCTAAAAAACTAAATTGTACGTATGGAAACAAATTCGGACACATGTCATCTAACGAGTGGTATGCAAGCAATTTGCTCACAGCTACTCTAATTTTATTAATTTATTCAGGTGAACTTTTTAAGTGCCAAATGAAAAACTTAGAATTTATTTTTTGTTGAATTCAGACTTACTTGGTAAATAATAGATGATATATAAGGTGCATGTGGGGCATGGATCAAAAAACTAAAGGCGCGGTTGAGATGGAAATAAATGAATGAAAACAAGAGTTGAAGAAGAAATACAGAGAGAGGAAGAGAGGGGGTCATGAGTCATGGTCCTTGTAGGGTGAACAACGGACAGAGCTGGGAGGGATGGACCAGCAACCATTCGGTTTTGGTTGGGTTGGGACCATTTATTCAATTCCATGGTTTTGACAACTTTGATCATGAGTGGAGAGTGTGAGAGACGATGCCATTTTCAAGTTTCCTTTTAACAACTCCAAATGGTTTCTCCATCATATATGTTTACACCACAGCTCTGTCCAATCCTATCCATTACAACTCTTCTCACTTTGATTACATGATACAAAAATCCAGCAACATTTGTTGGATTCATATTGAAGAGTAGAAAATTAATGAAGGAATTGTTTTTCAAAAAATATATAATCCAAGAGTTGAAATAAATTGGTGGGCTCTCCACTAGTCTACTACAACTGTGTAAGTCTTGTATACGAACAAAATTGTTCTATAAGTTTTTGTTTTTAAAGAAAACAACCACCTAGACAATATTATCATGTTGTAAGGTACCACTATGCCACTAGTCATGTACAGTCGAAATAAAGTCCAATTTATCTTTTAAGACCATTAGACTTTAGTGAAACGAATTTTAATAGTGTGATAGCATTAATATTGAATCTCCATATAGTAGCAAGATCATGCAACATAAGCTAATGGAAATCATATATATTATAATTTTTACAAGTAAATATATTCAATAATAGAGTTATACCTAAATATAATAATACAACATTCTCAAGTCATTGATTCTTTTTAAAAAAAAAAAAAAAAAAAAAAAAAAAAAAAGGAAAAGCCATGGTTGAAAATGAACATTTATACCAAATATAGGGATAAATCTCTACAATTACGACCCACGGCGGCTTCTCTTTTGTTTTCCACTTTTTTAATTTTTTTTATTCCACTTTGGAACTTGCCGAAGAACATGGTCTGAGAACTCAGAACTCAGAAGAGAATGATGTGGGACTTCTTTGTGGGCTGCAACAGATCTGATTGCAGGACCAGGTGATCATTGGATCCTTGTGGATTGGATTGGATTGCCCTTCTATAGGCTTCTTTTATCTGTTGAATGGATTGTGCTTTTGGTCCCTACAACTTTAAACAGATGGCCCAACCATGTCAGGACATGTCAGTGTTCATGTGGCCACTTCATTTCTAAGTCAACCCCAGCAGTCTTTCTTCTACTTGCTTTACTCCAGAAACTCATTGGTTTAGACGATTACTCTACCTGTATTTTTTTTTTTTTTTGTTAACATCTAAATTATATTTTAACATTTTCAAAAGTGTTAACTAAATAAAAATACCTTGTGAAATACTATTTAACAACTATTTTGTTATATATATATATATATATATATATATATGCATTGGACTTTTAATATATTTTACAGAGTCAGCTATTGTCTCTGTTGTATTAAATTTTCTTTCCAATATTAGGGTCTATTTGTCCCCCTAACCAGGTTTATTACGTTTTTATTGTTTTAATAATTTTTTCTTGCACCATAAAAATTCATATAAGAAAATATTTATCAATTTAATCATATTTTGATCAAATATTATAAAAAAGATATGAAATTATTTTTCCACATTTGAAGGTATTTTTTTTAATATTAAAGTCATTTCATAAAACCAAAAAAATCAAAATAGTATTTCAAAAATAAAAATAATATTTTACTTTAATATAAAATATTTTATTGAACAGTACTGTGAAACATACTCAAGACCAGGACAGTGGACACGAAAGCAAGAGAATCTAGTGCTCTATCAAAGCCACAGCAGCTTTAAAATTTAATGGAACCCCAAGTCATGGAGCCAATGATTTCCTTGTTCTTTTTCTTGAATGATTTATTTAACAAAATAACTGGTTTTGAAAAAAAAAAGGTTATATTCTAATTTCTTTGTTTATATACAAGAGGGTAAATAACCAGCACAAAAGCACTACACATGCAGAACAATATAATACAGATAAGTAGGTTAATGAATCCAGGACCCACAAAAATCTGTGGCTTGAAAGAAAAGAAGAATATCAAGAGGCACCTATGCATATTAATTTTGTGGGTCCTTAGCTTCCTGGGCAGATTTTGTACATACCTCTGATTTTCTCTGTCTGGGTGCATCAAAATACATGCTCACATTTATTTCAAAAAAAAAAAAAAAAAACCATGCTCACATGGTTCGAAAATGTGCTGTACCAACAATCTCTTTACTTGTCAATTGTCACTGATCGCTCTGCGTTTTGGTCCCCTAGCTTAGTATTATATTATTTTTCAAGAATATTTTTATAATATTTTTATTAAAATATTAACAACTGTATCTGGTTCATTTATTTTTTCATTGTTGATATGAATTTGTGAAAAAACTCAAGACATTTCGGTAAATAAGAACTCTAATGAATTTGAAGGAATGTTTTGTGCCAACATAGATCTAACAATTTCCAATAATGTTCTATTCATTCTTTCCATAACAACTTTTTGTTGCGGAGTGTGTAAAATAGTCGATTACTTTCATATCCATTGGACCACGGATATCTAGATGAATTAATTGTAATGAAATTTGAACTCAAATTCCTTTATCAAATAGTTTTCTTGTAGTTCCTATTAGACATTTCTCACACATATATTTTTCTATTATAGTGAGTGAGCCTAGTAAGCCTTGTTTAGCCAATCTGCTATTCTTTTTTGCCCAAAATGGTCTAGTCTAACTTCCCAAGTATTAACACCAATATTGATATTATTAGAAAACAAAATCAAAGAAAAAATATCGTCATTATTATTAATACCATAAAAAATAGTATCCAAAACAATAAAACTGTTGAAAGTAAATCCTACACTAGCATGAACCGAATTAAGAAAAAAAAAATGTACATACCATTACCATGAAAATTCAAAACGTAATCTAAACTGAGAAAAACAATAACTAAGATTAAATTTCATTGGATTTGTGGTGCATGCAAGTCATCATGAAGGAGAAGAGTTTGGCCACCATATAATACCAGTTTGCAAGTGCCTACTCCTTTAACTTCAACTCTTAAGTTATTCTCCACATATATACATTTCATTCCTTAAAAGATCCAACGATATTTACAAATGCTCTTCGGTTTCTTGTTACATGATCAATGATTTCTGAGTCTACAATCTATAAAGGACGAGATTCAATCAATAAAATCAAACTAGAAACATAACTTTTTCAACTCAGTGCACTCACGAAAAATGACCTAGTTCGCTACAATTGTCTTAGCCTTATTCTTCTTATTTTCACCACGCTTGCCCTTGTTGCGTTTTCTAATCTCAGTGCTCTTTATTGCTAACATTTTGACCTTTTCCCTTTTGGAAATGATTCTTTCATCCTTTGTGCTTAGAGCCTATAGCCTTACACATGTTAAGGGTAACCTAATAAAGTTGTCTAGAAGCCTTAACTGTCTCTAGGTGCTCAACTTCCAACTCAAAGTAACATGAAATATTATCAAAAGTTTTTATATCATTATAATATTTCATGTTCATCTTTATATGCTCCCAACTATTAGGAAGAGATTACATAATAAAGTGCATTTGTTGTTCATCAATTAGGACAATCTAGAGATTTCAGGTATTGTTTCTTGTTTAACATTCCTTTAAGATGTTGTCTCATATTATGGTTATAGTTTTTCTTGTAAGTGTTAAACTTGATAGTAAGTTTTCTAAGTTTGGTAGTTGAAGTACCACCAAACTTATATTTCGAAGCAATCTACATTTCTTGAGCAATCTCACAATCCTCAAATTCACACTTCAAGTCATTAACCATATTACTCAACATTGTAATATGAGCTATGTTGTTTTCCTTTTTCCAAGCTTGATTAGCCTCTATGTCCCTTCTGTGTTGAGCAGTAGTTCTTTGTTTAGGTTCTATCATGATATTGGTGAGGGTCTCAAGAGTCTATTGCTCTTTAAAGATATATTGAATTTTATGATGTCAAATATCATAATTTTCACCATTCAATTTCTCTCATTTGTTTAATCCAACCACAATAATTTTAGTTGCAGAAGATATTTTATTTTCTATAAAAGAGATGCATATTTTTAGTACTAACATATTCATAAATTTCATACAACAATTATTGTAGCAAACGATTACACTAAAAATATGATTGAATAATATATAGGAATAGATTCGAGAAACTAGTCAAAACTTATAATCAGTATGAAATTCCAATATTAAAACAAGCATATAATTTATGTAATTATGCGCATATACTTCTACTACAAGCAATTTTAGAACTCCCACTATTCGTAAATATTCATAAAATATTTTAATAACCATACTCATAAATATTCAAAAATAATATTCATCTTCCTAAACAATATCGATTAAATCCAAACAATAATAATCTGAAATAGACCAAGCCTAATCTAAAACAATATCAAACGGTAATAATCTGCCATCCTTAGGCCCATGTACATGATTTATGATCCTAACTAACGGGCTGGGAATGCATAGAAATTGCGGGCCCAAAAGCTTCAACTGTAGTTAAGGACCAAGGAAGCCCAAATGTGTTCCTTGAATATGTTGAACCAATCCAAGACTTTCTTAAGGGGATATCTTAGAAAAAATTGCAGAAATTACTAAAAGTGATCAAATTAAAAAATGAAATTTCGTTTTTTAAATCCAAAAGATAAGACTTTTTATTCACTTCTTAAAAAGAGACCAGAGATAGGGAAGGGAAAAAACCAAAAAAAAAAAGAAGAAGCAAGAACATCGTGAAATAGTTTATATAAGAAAACTCTATACATTTTGATAAATATTTCTTTCATTTTTCTCATTTCAAAATTGAACTTTACACGCATATGAGTTTGGGGAGTTAATATCGACATCACTATTTGTCAATCCCATTTGATACCTCCAAGGAAAATTCTATATTTTTATTGAATTAACCGAAAAAAGGGATACATATTTTTATTGTTATAACATATAATCTATGCATGTTAAAATTGTTTTTTTTTTTTTTAAAGAAAAAAAACAACTTCTAAGCTTTGAAACATTATGGGCTGAATATATGATTGTGATATTTTGTAGACCAGAACATGTCAAAGCAGGATGATGATTTCATCGGTACCATACATTTTTAAAGATGCTAATTGAATGGGTATAATAAAAATTGAAATGGCGCATTTGGAAAACTGATTATATATATATTATATATAAGTATTACTAGATTTTTCAAAAATTTTGTCAAATCTATATCCAAATGGTGTGGCATGTGAGTTGTTAAAATTTTATAAATCATAAAATAATACACTAATTAATAAGATTTTAATTATTATATATAATGTGACATAGAGATATTATTATTAATGAATAGTTACAAATAGTTTAGAGAAATAATAAATTGTAATTATCCATCGTAGCCCAATATTTGAACACCCAACCTAATTATTTGGGTCTTAAAACAAATTGTGACGCAAAGTATTTGAAAGAATATTGTGGGCAGTCGTCAGTCGGAGTTTAAGGCCTAAATGTCATGAAAAGGATAACACGAACTGTTACCTCCATAAACACTCTCTAAAACAGCTAAACCGTCGATTAATTTTCAAATTATCCAAAATTATAAAGCAAGTTTCAATACATATATCCTTCCATGAGATGGTCACCACCAGCAAGAAGTTAATAGAGCTAGGAAATAAAAGAGAGGATTTAATTTTTGGTTAATTGATAAACTAATTAATTATTTTTAGAAAATTACTGATCAAGGAGATTTATCAGATATTGAAAAAGGAGATCGCATTTGTGATAAAAACGACCGAGAAACAGGCTCTCCATCCAGTACAGTTCTGATGTTGCAAAAGGTAAATAAAAAGTTATTTGTTGTTCAAGTACAACACACTTTGTAGGTCTCGGAAGTAATAGTTTAGTTGTACGATGCATCCAATTATCGAAAGTATCTGTCCTTTCTATTTATTTTGCATTATGCGTATAAAATTGATTAATTCAAGTAATCTAATTTAAAATTAATTCAAGGAACAATGTGTTTAATATAGAGTAGTGTTTTATTGCATGAGTAAAATAAAGATTAAATAGGTGCTTTCTAAATGAAAGAATGAATCTTATTGAATCAACATTTTTTTTTGTTTTAACATGTTTGGAAAATAATACCGTAGAACTGGCATAATTTGACTGATGAAATTTGGTTACAGGTAATTGCAGAAGTAATTGGAACATATTTCATGATATTCTGTGGATGTGGTTCGGTTGCTGTAAACAAGATTTATGGTTCGGTAACATTTCCTGGAATTTGTGTGGTTTGGGGTCTCATTGTGATGGTCATGGTCTATTCTGTTGGTCATATCTCCGGTGCACATTTCAATCCAGCAGTTACCCTCACTTCTGCTATTTTTCGACACTTCCCATATAAGCAGGCAAGCTTTTCTATCCATTTTATTTTCTTCTGTCAAACACAAATTTTCCCGATTAAATTTATGGCTCATGGTCATGGGGTTTAACTTTTATGACAAATAAACTTGGCAAGAAAATGGGAAAAAAAGAAGGCGGCATCTTCTCAGTTTACATGCATTTCGTATTTTTCTAATAACAAGCACGTGAAGTTGTTTTGATAGAGGAATAATGTTACCATGCAAGTTTAATTATGTCTGTTGACTTGAAATTCAGTACTTAACGCAGTTAAGAATTAAAAAATGACAATAAAATTAATGGAATCTCTATTGCGACTATGTAGATCTAAACAATAACAAAAACTCTTACGGATTTGTGAATTGATTATTTCTAATATTTTGGTTAGGAGTATGCCTTTAAGAAATGAACTTGGTCGTTTAATCGGGGATAGGGGGAAGTCAGTTTATTGTTTTTGTTCTTCAAAATTGACACCACGGCTAGATCAAAACTTAACAAGTTTTTCGAAACCAATTTAAATTAGACATTATACATACAATCCATCAAAGGTTTTTGGTCAAGACTTTTTTAAATTAAATATTGTAAGCAAGACCCATAAAACTATCTTGGTAACAAGATAGACCTTGTTTTTTATGCATAAGGTAAGATTCGTACCCGCAACATTAATTATGAAAAAAAATGTTCACAACCACTTAACCAATAGTTGATATGCAATCCATTAACAGTTATGAAACCATATGTTATATAATTTAATAATTAATCTCAAGTAGAAAAATAAAAAAAGAAAACATTTGATATTGTACTCCGACAACACAAAATCGACTTACACTTATTTTCATTTTTTGCTATTAAAAGCCAAGTGCTGAATTTTAAAGTATATATAAGGTTACTCATCAATAACAACTCTTAGATAATCTTCAATAACCATCCTTACAATCAATTTAAGGATCGTTATTAATTGATAACCTTATTCGGTCAATAAGGTGGCCAACTTATAATATTAATATTACTTATAGTAGGCTTGTGGAGAATATAACTGAGAAATTAATATTAATGTTTGCAGGTTCCTTTATACGTACTGGCTCAAGTGCTATGATCGATTCTTGCTAGCGGCACATGGTGCCTTCTTTACGAAGTGGACGATGATGCTTACTTTGGAACAATTCCTGTTGGATCCTCTTTTCGATCTTTCGTCTTCGATATCTTAATTTCCTTTCTTTTGATGTTTGTTATTTCTGGTGTTGCCACGGACAATAGATCAGTAATTACTTTTGACTCCTCGTTCTATTTTTACTTTATATTTATCGAAACTCTTATACATATATTAAATGAATGTTTGATTACAACACTTTAATGTTGTATCAGGAGAAAAACTCTTAGGAATAACGGTCGAATTTGACAACATTTGATTGTATTTGTCACACTGAAAAAGTTAAAAGAAAGGTTGCTCCCAAGTGGAGTGGTGTCACTACACTACTCCCACCTATCTTTGTTAAAGTGACAAATTCGAGCAACTACTGCTGTTATAGTATTTAAAGTCCTATTAATGTTTGTGAACAATTTTTTCACTTTATGTGGATCACTCCTCTCACCTATTGGGAGTTATGTTTCAGACTGTACTTTAGAATATACATTAAGAGGTGTAGGAGGTTTCGGCTATTGTAACTGTACTTGTAATAAGTTAAAAAAGAAAATGTTGAATAAATCAAATTGTCAAATCAAATATATGTTAGATTTCTATTATGTATGTTTCAATTAAGACCACGGTTGATAGAACCGATTTTTAGATTATGAAGAGCCTCATTTGTTGTTTCCCATGCAGATTGGAGAATTAGCTGGAATTGCTGTTGGAATGACAATAACGCTAAATGTCTTTATTGCTGGGTAATTTCCTTACTATATTTATGTCCATTAAATTGCTCCCAAATTTCCACCCTATTAATTCAAGTTTCAAGTAAAATTTTGATGATTTTCAGGCCTGGCTCTGGGGCATCAATGAACCCTGCAAGGAGCTTAGGTCCTGCTCCGGTGGTGCAGAAATTCACAGGATTACGGGTTTATATAATCGCCCCCATAATTGAAACTATTATGGGAGGTTTCGCTTATAATCTTATCAGATTTATTGATAAACTTATTCGAGAATTAACTAAAAGTACATCTTTTCTCAAAAGCATTTCTAGAAAGAATCCGAACTAGACTTTTTAATTCTCTATCTAGTTTCTCTTAATTGTGAGTTCAAAATAGTTTTGATATTACCAAATTGATAGAAAAAAACTGTACAATTAATTGGTGTATGAAAAAATGCATATATTACCTATAAGGAAACGCTATTGGGTAAAGTGGGATTCATTAGATTGTATTCATACAAATGAAATGCAATTTAATGAAGTATAATATCTAGAGTTAGATAGTCTAGTAAAGTTACTGTATCAACTTTTGAACAACTAGATCAATTGATTTTACAAATATGATATATTAAATTTTCCTGTTCACACCAATCATCAGAGTATGGATGCCAAGATCAAATCTTAAATGAGAAGAATTTTTTCCCTCTCAGTTAGGCCGTACGTACCACACGGAGCTGGCCCAAAAATAAAAAATAAAGAAGGAAAGCAAATGAGAAAAAATATCTTGTCTAGTTCCAAAAGAAGAAGATCTTGTCGTGCTTAATCGACTCTAAATTGGAAAGACCCAAACAAGCCATGAAACTTAGAACAGTTCACAAAGAACCAAAGTGTGCATCTATGGATCAGTCTGATCCAACATGACATGAGAGCTTTTGGATAACATCTATGGATTCTATTAGATTATTCAAGTTTGAGAGTCCACATGTGAAGTTAATGAATAAAAGATGAATCATTTGAAAACATTTGAAAACATGTAAGAGAGTGGTGTGTGTATATATATATATATATATATATATATATATATGAAACACAATAGACTAGTTTGTTAGATTGTAAACCTATTCAACGATATATATGTCATTCCTCAAAAAATATATACACCACATACATCATACATATGTGTGTCAATAAGGCAGTGTTTGTTTCATGGGATTTGGGATGGGATTGGGATTCAAAAATCCCAACCTCCCCAAATCCCATGTTTGGTGAGCAATGGGATTGGGATTTTTGGAATCTCAATCTCTCATCCAATCCCACTCTTTTGGCATTTGGCAATAGCACGCCCACCTATGTCATTGGGTGGGATGGGATGGGATTGAATTTTATAATTTTTTTTGCTCTCCGTTTATCTCTCTCTCACGTTTTCCTCTCACGCCCATGCCCATGGAAGCTCTCTTCTTCTTTTTCTTCTTCTTCTTCTCTTCTTCTTCTTCTTCATGCATCTGGTTCTGGGTTCGCCGAACCCAGAACCAGATGCTGGTTCTGGGTAGGCAAACCAGAACCAGATCGGTTCTGGGTCGGCGAACCCAGAACCAGGTCGGTTCTGGGTTCGCCGACCCAGAACCGATCGCTGGTTCTGGGTAGGCGAACCCAGAACCGATCTGGTTCTGGGTTCACCGAACCCAGAACCGATCTGGTTCTGGGTTCACCGAACCCAGAACCAGTTTCAGTCTTCTTTTTTTTTTTTTTTTTTTTTTTTTTTTTTTTTTGGTGTTATGGTGATTTAATGTTGTTGAAGATGATGTTGTTATAGGAGATGATGATGTTGATTAATTGGATTGATGATATTGATGAATTTTGTGTTGATGATGTAGAGTTGTGGAAGATGATAATATTGATGAAGTGGGTTGATAAAATTGAATTGTGTGAGAAGTTTTTTGTTTTTGTTTTTAGATTTTTTATAAAATTAATTTTATATAATAAAAAAATTAAATTAATTTATTTCAATCCAATCCCAATCTATACCAAACATGATATGGTATAATTTTTAATTCAATCCCAAGTTTTACCAAACATGAGATGGTGATTTTCCATTCCAATCCAATCCAATCCAATCTATTCCAATCCAATTCAATCTAATCCATTTCATTCCAATCCCGCGTGCCAAACGGAGCCTAATTAGACAAACCTTGTCCAATTTAGACATGACCCACGACCCGACTGCTTTGTGATCACCAACCTAATATAATGGACTTTTCTATGTATCATTGCTGCCCCTTTTAGCTTTGGAAGTATCTGATAAATCATACATCAGAAATGCTAGGATTGATAGTGAGAGAGAGAAACTTGTGGAAGAAATGTTCTTAGTTCTTATTATCACTACTGTAGGACGTGTTTGGGATGGATTCATGCATTTACAATATATATAGTACAAAATCATATATTAATAACAATCACATACATGTATAACAAAATCATTAATAACCAATTTTTAAAAGACCATTTTTATTTAAGATTTAGCTAATTTACTGGTTTGACTAGGTTTATCTAAAAAAAATCTTTATTAATAATCATTAAATTGATTGTAAGATTATTCAATAACTACTTTTACCACAAAGTTAATGATTGGTATTAAAAAAATTGGTTCAAATAACCTTAAACAAATCATTAAGTTAGCAAAACTATTTTATCTATTGATTTAAATTCTTTTTAAGTTTTTGTAAGTCGTTAAAAAAAAATGAATGTTAAGAAGTAAGATAGACCTGAATAGCAAAAACATCCATTTTCAAAATAACAAACATTTATTCAATATTCTCTATCTATGTAGAGAAGTTCTCTCTTTTTCTGGTTTTAATAAATTCAATGCATGCAGGTGAGAACATTACCAGAAACACATGATATCACATGAACTAAGCACCGAACCAGACTGTATTTTCACATGGCTGCTAAATTTGAACAGTGTGCACCATCAAATAATTCCATGGGCGGTGTCAAAAGTGGTAACATTAATTCTCAAGTGATATACTTCCAAAAAAAAAAAAAATCTCTGAAGTGATAAAAATAAAATAAATTAGAAATGAACACAATTAAAGATCTGACCCACGTCAGCTGACCAACGCACCATCCTAGCTATTAATTTTTTTTTTTAACTTCATGTGTTGTTATTCTTCATTCAATTCCTTGGTTCATGTGGCCTTGCACTTCACAAGTTGATGTGGATCTCTCAACAAATTCTTTCGATCAGATCATTGACCGTTGAATATAATTTTATCACCTCACATGGATCGTGGGGTCTTATGGTTTCATTGTCTTCTTAAAAATCGTTTCCTTCAAATAATTCTATGTCATGTATGCTGTGGCCTCTTCATTATCTAAAATTTGATATAAAAAATATATATATTTTCAATTTTTTTATAATTTTTATAAGTATTTTTGGCAATTTTTTAGATCTAATAAACATCTATCACAAACTTTAGGTTTTTTTTTTTTTTTTTTGAAAATAAACTTTAGATATATTTGAATTTATGAGTAATAAGAATATATTTGATGAGAGATTAATAAAATAGAATTTATTTGTTTAGTCTAATTTTTCAGTCTTTCAAGGAAACTAATAGGTTCTGGTTATTTTTTCATAAATTTTGATAAATTGAATTCATTCGCTGAAAAACCGGTTTAATTAATATAATTGCTACACTATACTATTGTTTCTCTTAATTAATTTATTTAATGTCATGCAATTGAAAATGGATCAATTTAAAATGAAATTTAATTTAACAATTATATTAAAATAAATAGAAAGGTTCATAATTTTCTTTTTCGACATCATGAGTACAGTTACAACTATCGAGATCTTATGATATAGACTTTTAAAGTACAGTCCGGATTTCTACTCGCTAATAAACGGAAGAGATTAACCCATATAAAATGAGAAAATTATCCACACACTTCGATGGGACTTTGAAAAATTGTCCACACTTGTGGGCAAAGAGCTGCTCGAACCTTGTCTCTCTGTTTTTTTGAAAGTGAAGTTGATGGAGATGAGGCCACTTCGCCATCCCATTTGAGAGCGAAAGGTTCATAAGTTGATCGTTTTGAATTGAATTTTTTTAAAAAAAATTATTTGATCTTGAAAGTGCATTAATTATATATATGCAAGAAGACAGAAACTAAACTAGATTAGGTCAGAATTTTAAGATCTATTTTTGTAGTCGAAACATGAAAGCAACATCTCTATCATTAAGTATTAACTAAAACGGACAATAATTGAGGGTCTGATTTTAATCGATAAACTCAACTCCGGCCTACCAGCACCCTGGGCCCGGTATCTGAGTGCGACGGTCATGATGCATCTAGATGATCCAAAAAAAGAAAGGAGAGATCTGTGCCGTTGATGTACTGAGACAAGCGCGGCCATGCACATCAGCACATGCAATGGAGAGGTTTTGCTTTTGTTTGTACTAGTTTTGGTTGATGATGGGCCAAAATGATTAGATCATCCATGGACCCAAATCCAACGGCTGTAATCATACCATCGATCCATAAACTCCATCATTCACCATAAAGTTTTAGGATCCCACATATATGTGTACATATAGAGAGAGATCAGATCCAAGATTCTGCGTCCCTCCATGGTAATCAGATCCAAGATTTTGGTCCCTCAACCTCAATGGTGATGATGATCATCTATTTTTTTAGAGAAATGATGATGATCTTTTTGTGTTCTTATAAAGAAGACACTATTTATATTTATTTATTTTTAATTTTTTTTCTTGCAATGTTGGTGCAAATAAATAATTATCTACGTACTTGACTATTTTATTGGTTAGGTAATCTTTTACAATAATTACAATAATTAGATTGACTTTAATAATCACCCTTACAACTAATCAAATAAATATAATTAATGGGTAATGTTACTTTATCAGTAAGATAGTTAAACCTTTTACTTAAAGTTTTCATTATTCACGGTGCTCTTTCATTTATGAATGTGACTACAATTTTCTTCCGTCATGTTAATGGATCTTAAATTTTAAATCAAAACTAAACTCTATTATATATATAGAAAAAGAACGAAAAGAGTGATCTAGCTTGTAGTTCAATTAACTAAGAAGTCATTTGTTTTTTTCCACTTAAAATTTAATAGTGTTAAATTGTATCTATTAAATTGTTTTCGTTTTTTTTTTTTTTAAGTGGTCAAACCACTTAAAATTACCTAAAAACAACTGAATAAATTAAATAAGAATTTTTAACTTTTCACTTAATTGCAAATAACTTAATGACATTTAAAAATTTTTATTCCAAATCTATCATCCTAAAATAACATAATTTCAAATTTTTCCTAATTTTATATTACTCAAATTTTCTTTTTTTTTTTCCTTGATACTTACAAAAAAAAGTATTTGAAAAGAAAAATCTAAATGCATCTCATCTCAAATTATCTTGGAGTTAAACTAATATATTTTAATTTACAATTTAAATATTCATTTTCTAGTTATTTTCTCAAATACATTAATATATTTAAATATATAAATATAAATAATACTATTGTATTTTTTAATCATATTTTAATTATGAATAAAATATTATTAATATATACATAAAAAATGTTTTAGAATTTATTAAATTATTTATTTTCAGATGTTTATATTAAATGAATTAAAATTACATAACAACAAATAATTAAAAGAGTATAAATATCAAATTATTAATTTTTAGACAATTTTAACTTTAAAAAATAAATAAATTTATAATATATTCAGAGATAAGGAAAAAGAAAAAAAAGGTATTTTTCAGATTTTAGGTTTCAATTACTATTCAGTTTTCAATAGTAGTGTTCAGTTTTCAGACAAAAAAATAAACGACCCGTAAGAATTCAATTAATATACAATTGTTGATTAATTATTTATAATAAAGGGTCTCAATTCATTCGAAACTTAATATTGAGAATGCAATATATTTTCAGTCTAATACATACAATCTGATTTTTTGTTTTCAAAAAGAAAGTTATATATATAGGGGTAGTATCGAGGGACACAAGTTTTGACACAATTTTTTACACGATTTTATTGACCATTAGATGAAAATGATTTTAATAGTTTAGATTTACTCACACCACTACATACAACTCCATTTTACACTCTACATAAATGTTTTCTCTCATCTCTCTCTTCATTATTACACTATCTCTCTCTTCTCTCTTCATTATTACATTATCTCTCATCTCTCCAATTAATATTAAAATCTCAATATTTAAATTATTTGGTCTCACTCAATCTAATTATATTTAAAAACTCATCAAGAAAATTAAAAAAAAAAACAGCAATTGTTTTTTTTTTTTTTTAGATTGCTTGTTAAAATTGAATTGCCTTCAACAGCCGTATATCTATTTTATTTATTTTGGTTAAAAATTATTTTTGAAATAAGATTCTTTTTTAAGTGGTAGTGAAAATTTTCGTACTAAAAATTGCATGGTTTAAACTATTTTAAAAAATAAATCATCATTTAAATAATTAATTTATCAAGTTAAAAAAAAAAAACAATTGCAGTATTATTTTTAATTTTTCTTGATGAGTTTTTAAATATAATTTAAACATAATTGAATTGGGTGAGAAAAAAATAATTTTAATATTTGGATTTTAATGTTAATAGAATAGATGAGAGATGATGTAATAATAAAGAGAAAACATTTATGTAAAGTGTAAAATGGAGTTGTATACAGTGGTGTGAGTAAATCTAAACCATTGAAATTCTCTTCATTCAATGGTCAATAAATCGTGTCAAAAATTGTGTCCTCCAATCGTAACGCATATATATATATATATAGTTAACAGGTATATAGTGTTTAAGATTATCTTAATATTATAGACATGGTTACATGATAAAATTCCCAGAAACAAATAACAATCACTTGACATTTACACTCCTCTTTCTCTTACATCATTAGCTGGAAAGTCAACAGTAGATGCTACTGACTGACACTCTCACTCTCTTCTCTGCTCCTTCGATCTTAAATCCCAGCCGTTAATCTAGAGATCATAACTCAGATTAACGGCGTCAATTGACGGACAGGAAGAGAGAGATCACTGTGTAGTGTCCGGACAGAAGAGGACAAAAAGACACCCACCACCACATGACATGACACGAACTGATTGATAAATATAATACACACACTACAATACATTCATCTTCGTAATAAAAAAAAAAAAAATGTAAAAACGCTTTCACTTGTTAAAGCAGCTGCCTCGTTTTTTAGATGTTTTGGATTTACATTTCACAAAAAAAAGGTTTTCTTCTTTGAAGAGTTTGAGATCTCATCTGTTCTGGGTAGTTACTCTTTTTGCAAGTTTGCTTCAGATTCTTTTTACACTTTTAATTCATTTCCATTACAAGCTTCACTGTCTCTCTGTCTCTCCTGCAAACGTGCATTTTGGGGTATTCATTTCTTGTAAGTAAAACTTTCTGTGTCTGTTGATGTTGATTTGTTTAAACAGGTGATAAGCATAATGGTTGGTTGGTGCATCATTTGATTTGGGAGAGTTAAACAATGGCCGGAGAGATTGATGATCCTTTTAGTATCAACTTTCAGGTACTTGTTTTTGTGTTTATGTCTTTGTTATTTACTTTTTACTACTTGGTGGGTGTGTGTTACAGATAGAAAATCGACCATTTGGTGTTCAACACTTTTGGTTTATTATTGGTTCATGAATGGAACAGAAAAGGAAAGAAATAAAATATTAGTCTTGTGTTAAGTAGTTTATCATTGGATATTTGTAATTAAGATCACATCTTAAGTTGTTTACTATGTATATTAATCTGTTAATGGCTTTAAACACTCTTTGGACTAGGCTTATTGATAGAAGCACTCAATCAATGATATCAATTTGTTGGCAAGGAAAGTGATCTAGGATTCTTATATGAATATATGGTGTAGTGTTTGTATAACATCCCTCTTTTTGGGATACATCTGGCTTATTTTCTCTTCACAGGAGACGCAGATGTGCGGTTATGTGAGCTATTAGTCAGTTTGCTATGCTCGCTAAAAACAGTGAATTTTTGCCATACACTTGATTGATTTCTTGATTATTCTCAGTTTTAGTTGCTTATTGCTGTGAGTTGATTTGACCTCAACCATTGTTCTAAAAATGTTTTCTCTCTTGATTATTCTGAGGTTGTATCAAAATTGACCAGTTTCTCATTGTTCGACACATGGAGTTACTTGTTTCTATCAGTTTCAGCTCTGTAGGACCAGTCCATTTGTCATCATGATATAGTTAGACCTTTTTTATCTAGTGGTTCTCTTAAGCTCAAACCTTCATCTTTAGATTTATCTTTTCCTGTACAGCTCTGTTCCTCTGCGCATCGTTTCTAATAATACCCTTCTTTTTAATAATAAACTAGCAAGTTACCATGCAGATTGACACCATTCACACGAAGATTGCATGCCAAAATCCACTAGAGCTTCTGTAGCATGATGAGATCAGCAATGTGACTGGAAATACTATGGTTTTTCAATTCATAATTTAAGGAAATAGTTGATATTTCTGTTATTCATACCATAATGTTCTGTTTTCGTTTTATGTCTGTGGTTATATAGGATTGTGCAATTATAAACTTGCATATCTATTTCTCTGATTTGTTTGTATAAATTCTTAATAAATATCAATATTTAATTAAGTTGACGTGGTTTTCTCTCATAATTGCACCAAAGTGATACACACACAAACACATCATCTTTCTACTCTAGCATATTGGTTGTCTACTTTTTTACTTACATACTTTTCTTTGAACTGGGCAGACAGATTCTTTGCATTCCGGTTCTATCTCATTTGGAAGGTTTGAAAATGAACCCTTATGTTGGGAAAGGAGATCATCTTTTTCACACAATAGGTATCTTGAAGAGGTTGAGAAATGCTCAAAACCGGGTTCAGTCATTGAAAAGAAAGCTTATTTTGAAGCTCATTTCAGGAGGAAGGCTCTTCTGCTTCAGGGTTCGTCTGAGTGCCAAAATGAGGGAGAATACCAAACTGGTGAAAATGATGTCTTTGACAATGATGAGGATTCCAGAGATGAATTTGATATTGTAATTGAAGCTGGCAGTTCTGATCAATTTAATGAGAATGGATTGGAGAACATAGACTACAGAGAAGAATTTAATAATGGACATGAAAGCAGCCCTGATAATCACTTTCACGAGATTGTCTTTGAAAATGCAAATTACTATGTAAATCAAGGAAGCCAGTCTGATTATGTAAATGAAACTGCCCAATTTGCTCACTTCGATGAGAACCCCAAAAGTTGCGAGTATCATGGAGAGTCTGGAGTTATAGAATGTGAAAGAGAGAACTCTTCAGTGTCACCTGATGAATCTCAGATGGTAGCTGCTTTGGAAAATGCTGATGTTATGGTGGACAGTGTCCATAAAGATGTTAACCATGCGGGAGCACATCAAACAGAATCTGGATGCGACAGGTCGCTTTTGAGGAATGATAAAGTAGAGATTGAATTAGAAAAGTGCCTTAACGATCATGCAGTTGATGTGGATAAATTATCTAAACCAACTGAATTGTGCTTTAATAATGGAACCGGTGAAGTTGTTAAGAGTTCTAGTTCAGAACGCCGGCAAAGTCTTTCTCCTAAGGTGTGGACTTGTAGTTACTTATGTTCTGTCCTTGATATGATAGTTAACATATTGTCATTAGCCGCTCAAAGTCAGAAAAATGAATTAAGATAGCTTCTAGAAACTGGATTTAGTATAGTTTCCTTGTGTGAAATTACAGACCAAGGTCATGCTAACACCATTTCTATATATTACCAGTTCTGCCTCCTGATATGCTTCACTTTGGTTCTCACTCTTTGATTTCCTGCTTCCAGGTGAGGGCTCCAGTGGAAAATAAATCTACAAAGCCTAGAATGAATTCTCCCGTCAGTGTCAGCCCTGTCCACAAACACATTTCTCGTGAGGCATCAAAAGCTGGAGCAAAGAATCAGAACAGAAAGGAAAAAGAGAGTCCGGTAAGATTGAAAGCAGAGAAGCAGTCAATGCGAACAGCCACTCCAGTTAGACGTACAATTCAGAGATCTCCAAAAACAGAGGTTAGTTGGATAATGTATAAGATGTCATTTTAATGCATTATAAATGCAATGAACCAATTCTTGCTTTATTTCTTTTTGTTTCTTTTCCTTAAATTTTATGTTTTGAATTTGACTTTATTTCGTTAATTGTGATTTTATGTGTGAAAGGATTCTGAAAGTTCAGCTGCAAAATTGAAGGTTCAGAATAAAAGGTACTTGGTTCTTTTCCTCAAACAGCAAACCTCTATGTTGCATGGCTGGAAGGTATAAGATGCTTCATTTCTTTGTCTTTGCAGTGAAAAAGAGCCAAGGGCCAAGAAAATGCTTGAATCCCAACCTACTGCAACGAAGAAGACTGATTCTAGAGTGCGTCAAATGACAAATAGGTCTGTTTTCAACATCACAGGAATTGCTTTCATATTAGTCATCGCATTATGTCTTAATGTTGATGTGTAGTAATTACCATGCAGGCTTAAACAAACCATTGATTTAACTAAGCCAGTCACGAAGCCAAGTGCTGCAACTTTTAGTTTCAAAAGTGATGAACGTGCAGAAAGGAGGAAAGAGGCAAGCAAGCCTATAAGCTTTTTCTTTGCTTTGTTTTCGACTCTTAACTTTTCTGTAGTTTAAGGGATATAATCTTGTCAGTTTTCTCCTTGTGTGCTTCATCCATTTCAGTTCTTCATGAAGTTGGAGGAAAAAATGCATGCCAAAGAGGCTGAAATGAGTCAGATCCAAGCAAAAACTCAGGTATGTGGAGTCTTCGAACAAATCGTATTTTAACATTGTAGGTGAAAATAAATTGATATTCTAGTGTTGCCTCTTATTACATCTAAAGATACCTGTTCAGTTAGATGATTAGATCTCATGGTCTTGAGATGCAATACTGTTATTGCAGGAAAAGACTGAGGCTGAAATTAAACAATTCCGGAGGAGTCTTAATTTCAAAGCAACACCAATGCCTTATTTCTATCATGTGGCTGCAACTCCAGGATCTGATGGAAACAAGGTACTTTTATTAGTATTGTACTGCTTAGTTTTAGTTGCAAGGAACAGTTCAGAATCTGAATTCTGTCTTCGTGGGGAAGTTCACATAATTCTAGTCTTCAGATTTATTGTGTACGACCCCTCATAGTTTTTAAAAGGCCTATAATAGATTAATAGATTCAAAGGCATCCCCACTTATATGGCTCATTTTCCTTCTTGAGCGGTGTGGAATATCACCTTCAACACTTCTATTGCTATGTAAAGAGACATATTCTGTTATATTTATGCACGCTGGTGCTTTTTGCTTGGCCATTGCATTAGGTTATGTCAACGAATCTTTTCGTATTATTCGTTCATGTTGACCTTTCAAATAATGCCTCGTTATTTTCCTTTCTTCTCTATTTCTATCTTAGACTGTATCATGCAACACCAAACCATCTATGACACGGCCTAAGTCAACAAGTCTGGGAACTAAGGGTACTGCAAGGTCACCATTGCTTTCAAAGGCAGGAAAAGATAGAGGCCTCTCTCGCAATCAATCCTTAAACACCGTTGACAAAACCGAATCCTCAGGGGCATCTAAATGCTCTACCGCTGAACTGTCTGAAACTGATACAATCTCTTCAGCTCCAACAACACGAAGTAGGAGCCGTCATGAGGCCTCAGCAAAAAATGGAGCTACAATGAAGAAAGAGTGTGAGAAAGAGAGAAATCCTAGCATGCAAAAATATCGAGTATCAGAGAGCAGTAAGGTGATGAAAGACCAGAGAAGCGAGACAAAGCCAAAAGTGGGAGCTCAGAGAAATAGCAGTGAGATAATGAGGAAGAACATGAAAGGCATCGGCAGCATCAGCGGCAATTCCGGGATTGGTCGCGTTGCAGTTGGTGTAGCCTCCTGAACAAGAATATCCTTTCTTTTTCCCCTTATATTCTACCGTCATTGGTGTCTGCAATGACTAATATCACACATTTGCTCCCATCCAAACCAAATAAAAGTGTAAAGGTAAATGTTGAAGAGGTAGCAGGTGAGAGATGCACTTGAACACTAGCTCATCCAAGCATCCAAGTAGTGAAAAATCATCAGAGAGGGTTGCATTTCTCATGCATGTCATTTTTAGTTTTCTATATTTCATGTATGCACCATGTAATGTACCATGTTAGGTAGATAGATAATAAAGGTGTCTTTGGTTGCCTCAATGTCACCCCCCATATATGGAATTGGGGGAACATCATTCACCAAATGGGAGTTGTAGTCTATTGAGTAACTTGCTTATGTAATAACAGGTCAGGTTTTGCTTCAATTTACGATTCATGTCCACCAAACATATTACTATCAGCAATTAAAACCAGTTGGACTAAACGAACCAAAAATAATTAATGACTTTAATAATGACATGTGACAGGTTACCATACAATATATATACTGGTCTTGTTAATGTATGGTATACGAACTGATGGCATAAATTGAATTTCAATCTAACGTCTCATTGAAGACAATAATTTTGAACTTTCCTAAATTTAAAAAGTTGGTCAATACACAAGTTTCTATATGTGAAGTGACCTTCATGATTAAGTTAATTAGCTATCGTTTTTAAATATTCTCCAATTTATGTTAGACAATGTGGCTTAAAAGAATGTATTCATTGAATTAATAATTCAAAATTTTAACATTTGTTTTTTTTTTTTAAGAAAAAAAACGAAAGTATTCATTTCAGCCTTTTCAGGTTCATGAATGGGGGTCTTTGCGTGTTATCAATTGAATAAAATTCAATCAATTCTTAGTTAAAAAAATGTCGTTCAAGTGACAGACATCAATTGGGCAAGATGAAGTGGTTGTAGGTTTGATAATCTGTTGCTTAATTATTTAAATTGAAGTCAACTGTATATATGTAAAGCAATCTCGAGCCTGAAAATGCGCAGCATGTGGCCTGTTTGGGTTCTTGTTTTGTCCAATTGTTAGTCTTGCATTTTTGCATCGCCGTCTGTCCAATTTTATATTAGTTAGGGCCTTTTTTATTAAAATTTGAATTGTAATTATTTGTTGGTTGGTAGGTCTGTTGAGAACCCTTTTGCACATGGTCTAGAAGAAGAATTAATATATAAATGGTTTTTTTGAAGAAAAAAAAAAAAGAATATAAATATATATTAACCTTTTTCCTACCATGTATGATGGAAACCAACAATGTAGGTATTCTAGTAAAACCTTGAAAGGAAAAAAAAGAAAAAAAAATTAAAAAGGATTTTATAGTATAAATTTTGTTAATTATAAGATTGTTATATATATAAGTGTGTGCATGCGTTAGCATTTTTATTAACAAATTTTAACGTGTAATATGTAATGTTACATATTAATTAAAAGTTATATTTCGTAGATTTCAAAATTTTAAAAGATTTTTTGTTTAACATAATATGTTACATGGCCAGTTAGGGCACATCAACAACACATAATTTTTATGGAATCATGAAATTTAAAAATAATTAAGTGAAGTTTTTTCTACGAATTTCAAAATTTTAATAAGTGAAGTTGTTAAAATGAATTAAAAAACAAGCTGAATCCACAGAGGAAGGCATTACATTTTCAATCTTTAGCGTACATAATTACTAATTCAAAACAATTATAAACAAAAGTAGTCATGAATTTATAAAACAGAATTTCCTATATAAGAAAAAAATACATTCTGAAAGAGTACTACGTGCTTAATTTTGCCTTTCTATAAAAATGTAGCTTTAATTAATCAAGATTGCAAATGCGAACAATACTTCGGCTGTGTCTTCTAAGAATAGGAGGAACGGTCAAAAGATCATAAATTTTTGAAACAGAATGTTCTAATAAGGAGAAGAAGAGTATACATATTTTGATAACATGTTTATTTTTCCATTAAAATAATGTCCATTTAATTAATAAAGGAAATGGCTAGCGTTTGTCATGAATATAAACAATATTATTTCACTTGGATATATCTTCCAGGGATAGGAATTTATAATTCTGATTAATATTCAAATTTTAATTTAAAATTTATTTAAGAAACTATGAGGAAAATAGAAAATAAAAAATAGAAGAAAATGGTGCTCTGAAATGATGATCAAGAAGAAGTTGCCACATGAACTCATTCTTTAACCTCCACAGCTGTCCATTTCATCCTCATCCAGAACAGGTGATGTAATGAACAAATGGCTTCAAAATCTTAATAAAAAACAGTAAATTTCAACAAAGGGAAAAAGAAACTGAGAATTGAGATATTAAACAAATATACATCTCTTTACATATTACAAAACAAAAGAGTCATCAACTTTAATTTCTGGGGCCACCATTTTTGTCTCTCTTCACGCCATTTCTTCTACACACATGTACCCTTCAATTTTTTCTTTTTTTAACTTCGATTTTATATGTAAATAAAGCTACTAAACTTAGAACTAAAAGGGTACACCAAAATTGCACTAACTTAAAATTAAACAAGAAGAAAAATGAAAGACAAGAAGAGGAAGACTAAATTTGTAGCTGTGACAATAGCCGTTGATGTTGTCGCTGCTGCTGATTGATCATCTGTCTGGTGAGGAGGTTTCCTGTAATAGAATGGAAAGTAGGGCAGAATAGGGTCAGGAGGCGGAGGGCCAAAAAAGTTGTTGTTGATGTTAGGTGGTGTAGGGTAATTTGGTAAATTTCCTGTTGGAGTAGTAGGGTAGTTATACCCGGAAGGAGGAGAGTATGATGACTGAGAAGGCGGTGGGAGAGTAGTAGCTGGAGGAGAAGGTGTGCCGGAGGTGGAGCCGCCGGTGCCGGTGGGTGGTGGAAAACATGGATATGGGCAAGGCTGATGCATGGTTGGTCTAACAAAAGTAAGAAGTATGGAGAAGAGGAGAGTTGAGACAAGTAGTTGTGTTGGTTTTGTGGAAAGAGACATGTTGTTGTTAGAGTGAGAGGGTGGAGAGTGAGTGATGGCTCCAAGAGGGGAAGCTAGTGGAAAGAAAAGAGAGAGGAAACTTTAGGGTTAGTGAGCGAAGAGTGAAATTTTGAGGGAGGAAACAGAAATGAAATAGGGAGAGAGATGGAAACGAAGAAAGGAAAGAGGTGGGTGAGTGTGGGGTGGGCTGGTTTTTGAATTGGATGGGCTGGGATGACTTATTACAAAGACTTTGATGAATGTATGTTGTGACTCAAAAAAATAGGGCCTATGAGATAAAGATGGAAAAGCAAGTTTCAGCTACTTTTACATGTCTTTTGCGCTTTTGTGACCCAGGGGTCAAGTTTCATCTTTATTATTCACTTTGAAAACAAGACTTGCTTAAGAGTAAGGTAGTGCTAAAATAGCACATCAGCTACAATTAAGAGGTTGTGGTCCTTGTGGACCTCCGCTCGAGTTCCTCTCATTCATTAAAAAAATAGATTTGGAGATTTTGCTTATTTGTATGGTAGGAATAGCTATATGGATTGTTGTAGTAATGTTTAATTTTTGTAGGTCTTGATAGACCTTTAATTTAATTAGTTTTGCTATCATATAAAACAAGTCTTAAAATAATACAAAACTTCATCTTAAGTATTATAAATATGTAATATAAATTGTGTTTTAAAATAATAAAAGAAACTACATTTCACATGTCCATAATGATTATTGAAAGAAATTGTAAATGCTTAAGGGTTTACAATTTTTGTCAATGCACAAATATATGAAATTCCTTTTGCTTTTTACCTTTTTGTCGAGTTAACGATTACTTGAATCATATCTCAATTGAATTAAGCAGGGAGCCAACTAACAATTAGTTGAAATTAGTTGAAGTTTTGGACAACTAACTAAACTAATTGATTGCAAATATAAGCTACCTTTGAGCTAAGTAAGAAAAATTTTATTTTGATCCCTAACTTTTTCTCAAATATATTTTTTAACTGATTTTTTTAGAAATAAAATTTTGGTTGCATGTGGTGTTTAATTTTTACTAAAAAAAAATCAATTTAGTCAATTTGATATAATGGTGGATATAAAGCCCTAAATTGATTAGAATAGAACTGACCTGAACTGCATTTTTATGTTTGGGTTAGTTAATTTTATGGTCGGATTAGCTATATTTAAATAGTGGAAAATCAATTTTTTTAGTTTCAAGTTGGTTGGGGTTTGTGGATTCATAAACCAACTCAAAACTTACTGATTTTAAGAAATTAAAAATAAAACAAAAAGATGAAAACTTATCTCACTTTATCAATCACTTACCAAACTTTCCTTCATCATAGAAGTTCGCCATACCTAATTTCTTTCATCGTTTACTATACTTAACCTAGATCTTTCATTCCTCATCACCACGCACCATACCTAACCCAGATCTTTTACCGTTCATCGCCACTCAACAAACCTTTTTTCTTTCCATCGATATTAACTATCACACCTCTTTGAGTCATCGGTTGGGCTTGGGCATCCTCATTGTCTCTATCGTCAACTACGTTATCTCCAACATTGAGCCTCCATATATCCAGCTCAACTAAGATTTCAATTTTTTTTTCTTTTCAAATTTTCTATTTGGGTTTTGAACTTTTGAGTTTGATTATTGTTAAGAAACTAAATGGTGGATTCAAATTATTCATTAAGTGAATCACTTTGAATATTTGAAGTTCATAGACATGCAATGATGATTTTCTAAATCCAAATGTTAGTTACTTTTTAGGCTTCATTAAACCTATGTCTTAAAATTGATGGATTGAAGTTGAATACTGTTTGTTTGAAGTGCAAACCATATATTGAGATTACAACTTTGTTTGTGTGTGTTTCCAAATTATATGATATAAGTCATATGACCTAGTAAATGGTTTCTCTTTTCTCAATCAACGTTATTTCCAAACTAACAAAACTGAACCGATCCGATCATGTTTGGTTTAGATAAGTCTTAGTACTAAAGTTGGATCAGTTCAGTTTATCCAAATAAAAAATAAAAAATGTTGATTTTGTCTTTAGTTTTGGACAAAACCCAAAATCGAACTGACCTAACATTTTCCCACCACTAGTATGACTAAATATCCAATTTATAGGTCATGTTTATTGGAAGAGGTTGGACTAATTCCAATCCATGATTTCAGAACTCGTTACACGCTACTCGACCGATAAGGTTGTGAGTAATGAGTTCTCAGTTACTCGGTTTGACAGTTGATCAACAGTCAAACCATTAATCGACAGTAAAATTTGGTTAAACTTGAGGAAAAAATTAAATAAATAACTTAAAAGATTCTCCATCACTACCTTAGAACTAACAATGAAGTATAAACTCTTAGTGCCTACAAATTTGTTTCCTACACAAATTTATTCGAAAAAAAAAATGGAATGTTAAAAGCAAAAGAAAAAAAAAAAAAAAAAACTCACTAGAGTGGCGACAATGACTACATGATAGGTCGGCGACTAGGAGAGAAGCCCTAAAAAGAAGAGATTGAGAAGAAGGGTTTTAAAGAAGAGAGAAGAATTGAATAAGTGAAACTGATAAAAATACATTTATATTTTTGCCTTCTACACACCAAAATAGTGTTCTTTTAATGTGTCCAAAATGATGTTGTTTTGGTGTCGTAGATTTTTTTAAAAAAAAAACATAAGGCATGAGCAAGTTAAACCAAATTAACTCGAGTACTCGGTTAACTCGGTTGAGTACTCAATCGAGTTAGTTGAATACTCATTTGGTCTGAGCAAGACCCCCGATTTGAGGGTTCTTGGATTGACAGGGTGTCAGTCTGGAAGTACTCACCAAGAACTCAACCTACTCGATCAAGTTTTGAAACATTATTCCAATCCAATCAATTGTTTATTAACAATACAAGACTCGAAAAAATCCCAATCCTGTGTTGCAATTAAATGCTAGTGTGGCGCGACTAATGAGTCAAGCCGCAAAAGGATTGACTAAATAGTCCACCCATTCATTCTTTTTCCTTTTTAATTAAAACATTATATATTAATATCATATATATTTAATTTATTGAAAAACTAATTTAATATATTTTATTATAATATTTATAAAAAGTTATTTTTTAATAATAATTAAATATAAATATGATTTAAATTAAAATTAATTGTAAATAATTTAATTATTTAAAAAATAATTTTTCTCATAAAAATAATATAATCATTTTTATTTTATTAAAAATTAATTTAAACAAAATTATTTTTCTTAAAATTAATCTAAAATAATTCTATTTTGTTTAAAAATTAATTTATGAAATCTAATATCAACAAATTTAAAACTCTATCAAATATAAAATATAATTATTTTGTAATCAATCCCATGTTGCACCAAATGAGAGACAATATTATTTTTAATCCAATCCTAATAGCTCAAATAAATCAATGTACTAATTTAATCAAATCCTATCATATTATGTCCAATCCAATCTCATCTCTTACATACTTCATTCAATCTCGTGTATTAAAAGATCCCATAAGAAAATAATTTTACTCTTAAATCTTTATAAATTGATAAGTTTATCTTTATATACACAACCAGTAAGTATATATTTCTTTGTCCTTTCATAGAAAAAAAAGAGAATATATTTCTCCACAAAACTTAAATTTTATGAAAGAATTTTAAAAATTAAATCAAATACATAATATAATAGAAAATTAAAAAAAAAAAAAGGTCCCTTCAAATTAACATTAATATATGCGACGTATCCGAAAGCTTGAGAAAGTTAAAATATAATTGAAAATTAATATAAATAACTAATAATGAAAATTTTCCGGTAAAAACCTGGAAAAAAAAAGGCCCCTTTATTATTATTTTTTAAATTTTAAAAATAAATATTATAATTTTTACTTTTATTTGTTTATCTTTTTCTTTCCTATGTGGCATCTGACATGTTTTCCAAACGTGTTGCATTTTAATGAAAAATATATTTTTTTGTTTGAAATAAATGTAACAATATTTCTAAAAACATTAAATTTAAGAGCAGGGTGATGTATTTTTAAAAAATTTATCATACAAGTCTAATATATATTAAACGGTCAAAAACTGTTATTTTATAAAATTGATGAATTGAAATATAATTTTCATAAAACAACTAATTAAAATGTATTATAGACAATGGTATGGGTGTCTTCGTGACTTTTTTTTAATTAAAAAAAATAGAAGATCGTCAGCGATATTATCCATGTAATTCCTGCAAATTATATTAAAAATTTTAAAATAGCACGTGATTTTCATACAAGAGCATAAAATAAAATAAAACTAATTAAAATTTGTTCCAGTTACTATCTTTGTTCATTACGTGCCATTTGGCTATACAGGCAGCCATTTGTCAATAACATGAATAATTTTCAGATTAGAATAGATTGAAATGTGGATTGTGGATGGTCATGACATGTAATGCCAAGTGACAATATGGAAAAAGGCAGAACCAGAAGAAGCTTGCTTGATGTTCATTGTTTTTTTTTCTGGTTATGCAGTCTATTGGTTTGTCCATTTGTCTTATATAGTGAAAATCACTTTTAAATTGGGAAAATTTCAAAAGCCTTCAGAAAATAGCACTAATTTTTTTTTTTATTAATTTTTAATGAATTAAAAACCTTCCTAATTTTTTGGTATTTTTATACTTTTAATTCAAAATACTTAAATTATATAGGTTGATTAATAAAATAAAAAACCCTAAATCTTAAATTAAAGTATATAATTCAAAGTGGTTAAATGCAAAATTTTTTAATCAAATTCATTTAAAAAATTAAAATTTAAAAATTTAAAAATAAATTAGTAATAAATTAAAAACATATAACTTTCGTGAATTTAAAACTTAAAAAAGTTACTTCTAATTTTTTTTTTAAAAAAAATATAAATTTGAAAAAAAAAATATTTTTTTAAATAAGTTCAGGGGCCAAACTTTTAGTTTAATGTTTTGAGGAATGTTTTTGATGCTTTAAAGAAGATTAGGAAGGTTCTTCGTCAGATTGGAAATAACGAAAAACAAGTGGTACTGAAATTATGGGAAGGTTTTTAGAATTTTTCACTTTTAAATCATTATTATGCTCTAATTTTATGAGTATTAATATATAAATAATAAAATTTTGTATTTTAAAATGTATGAATGGTCCTCCTTTAATAATTATTATAAGGACAAATTGCACTAACTCTCTCACATTACCTATAATTGTACTTAACATTGAACTATTGAATTAATTGCACTACATCTCCTCTGACCATTGACCCACAGCTGACAAGCATTAATATAACAAGTCATCAAAGAAAATGGTGACTAGAGGCTCTTCCTTCTAATTTAATTTTTTTGTTATGGTTTTTTTTTTTTTTCTGGTTGTTGTTTGTATAATTATTTTCGAACTGGGCTTGTGATTTTTCTGGGTCAAAGATTTCAATTTGAGCCTACATTTGTTTGCTTTAAAAATTGGAGAATAGCAAGGAATTTTGATAATGTAGATTATTTCTTTTAGAGATTGAGAAGCCAGATAGAGTAGCTCCTCTCTCTCTCTTCGAATTTTTTTTTTTTTTAAGTTGGATTAAAGTAACTATTTATTGTAATTTTGATTTCAATTGATTTAATTTAAGAAGAGGATTTGAGTTTGAACCAAAGGTTGTGGTTCCAAACAAAAAAAAAAAACAATTGCTTTCGTTAATAATTAAATAAATCATTTAAAAATAAATTAAATATTAGGAATAACATGAACTTTTTCTCTAGACCGTTATTGATTAACGCTAGTCAACCTTTTGTCAATGAAAAGAAGGGATATTAGTGTAATTAATTTAAGAGTGCAAAATTAAATGCAATTAGAGATAAAGTCAGAGGAGTTAGTGCAATTTACCTTTATTATAATAAACTGTTATATAAATGCATGTGAACATGTTTCAAAAAGAAAAAAAAAAAAATGCACGTGAACAATACAGTAGATGTGTAATATTCATTAAAAAAAAAAAAAAAAGAAGAAGAAGTTGTGATTTTATGACATTCTTAATTGCCAAGATACAATATTGGACTTCGAATGATAACGTCTTGATGACCAAGGTATGTTATTGAAAAAGGGGTTTTGGGATATCATTTCAAGGCAGCAGATTATGCTGAATCTTGATTAAAAAAAAATGTTCCATTAAATGATTAATTAAAAAATAATTGTCATGATTAATTCTATAAATTAAATTAGCCTCTCCTTGAGCAAAAAATAATAACATGTTGGGGTTTTTATGTACAGTAAGTTGATATTTTTGTTGGCTCTCTTGGATCTTGCCAGAATGTGCTTTGCATCTATAAAAGCATTAAGTACTTTCTTGAAATACTAATTTTCTTTGTTTGAAAACCACATAAATTAATGATTTAATTAGATATGCAGAAAAGTTTTTTTTTTCCTTTTTAAATAAAAATAAAAATAATATTATTATATATCAAAATTCTAATTAGATGCACCGATTATTTCTTAAGCTCCATGGTGTGCCCATGTTCATAAAAACAAGGCTTCCTTGCAAGCACCAAGCCTCATAATCACATGCAAGCCCATGCATTTCTTCAATCAAAGGAATTAATTTGTACCGCTGCATCAATTAATTTGATTTTAATTTCTGTAATTTATGTAAAACAAATGCTAAAATTACAAAAAGAATGATAAAAGGAAACTTCTTCCTCCAACTCATCCTCATGTCATTCGACTTATGTTACAATGATGAAAATACATTTAAACAAAAAATCACTATCATTTTGAAAGAAATTAATCATTGTGAGATATATTTCTTTTAAACTTCCTTACAACCTAACACAGGTATCTTGTTCTTGCAGTCACTACTAACTTTAATTGAGTTAAATCAACAACCATAACTAATAAACCTAACCACATAATTACTTTCCAAGATTTTAAAATCATCAATCATAACACAAAATTCTTTAGTGTATTAAAAAAACGTATCCAACTTTTTATGAAAAGTTGTTCTCTAAACAAAATTTTCCATGATACACAAAAATATAAATTTAAATGTTTAATTGATGAAAATAATTTATAGAAAAATGAAGTATTGTAATACTGTGTCAAGTTTTACTCATTAAGATTATTATTATTATTATTAAACGCCATATTTTTGAGAAATATGAAAGAAATTAAGAAGAATTTCAAAACTATTCATGAGGTTTGACAAAATCGAAATTAATCGGGTGGTTTCAAATTTAAATAAAATGAAATTGTAAAATCTGCATTTTGATTTAATTAAAATTTAGGTAGGCTTTTGTTTCCCCTTTGAACAGAGATTTAGATACAGTATTGATCTGATTTGTGTTGATGTTTTGAAGATCTATTATAATTTCTGTAATTTAATTTATGCGAACATTTTTTTTCTAAATTAATTTTCTGTTGGGTAATTCTTTATAACCTAACACATGCATTCTGTAGTTTTTATTAAAATTTAATTTGAAAAAACTTAATTATTTTATAGTTAAGTATGCTTAAAAAAATTATGACTAATAATACAACCTAATCAAATAATTAAATTTGAGATTGTGATGACGAAGATCACCCTGATCATCAATTATTGAAAGAGACAGGGGAGAAAAAGATTGCCAGTCAACCGTCCAATTTGATGACTTTGTTTTTCTGTTTTCTGGCTTCGGAAGTCTTCGTCACGCAATTGTCGTGATTGATTCCTCACGCAATGTTAGAAAAAGAAAAAATCAAATCAAAATAGAAAAAGAAAATCATGGGGCCCCAGCTGGAAAAGTATGGAGTTTGAGTGATCTTGACGGATGTGCTTGCCATAGTATCAAATTTTAAATTTCATAGATTTTAAGATTTTTTTTTTAATTACCACTATTTGTTCAAAGAACAATCGAAATTAAACGGAATAGGACACTGATGGTATAACTCAAAAAGCATCTATCATACGGAAGAAAGCAATCCACATAGATGGAGAAAAAGCCCACACATAAAGTGGGGAGGAAACCTGCAATTTTTATGAGAGACGAATATAGACCCGTGACCTTGCTAAGGTCATGAGCGACAATGTCTTTAACTACGGAGACACTATCTAAACTACTAAATTTTTATAATTATGGGTAGTGACAACTTAAATATATATATATATATATATATATTCATCTCACTTTATTGACTTCACATTTAAGTCTCAAATACAATTCCATTTTAAAATTAATTTTAGTATTCTATCTATAAAATTAAATTTTATAAACTTTTCATAAGTATAACCCAATTATAATTATCAATATAAATTATTTACACCATGTATTTGCTTTTCAACCATATCATATACCAAAAATTTTTATCAAATTTTTATTTAACATTTGTGAAGAATCTAAGAGACTAAAACGAATTTATTGACAAATTTAATATAATCTTATGTGAAATCAGTGAAAATATATATAAGATAAACAGTTAACACATTAGTTTCAATTTTTTAATCAGAAACAAATTAATTAATTTACCTTTAATAGGATTAATGGAATTTATAGTGGATATATAGTTCATTTGTAAATTATATGAGTTTTTTTTTTTAATTAAAAAAGTGTGAGTTTTAAAATTAACACAAGAAAAAAGAAAGAACTGAGTTTTCTAATATAAGTAAATAAATAAATAATCCTCTCGTAAATTATGTGTTATTTTATCAATACATAATGGTGCAAAACACTCTTCTTTCTGTGATAAATTTAAAACTTATAATTTATAGCTTTTTATTCAAGTTTTCACTAATTATATCAAACAGTCAAACTTTTCTAGTTATAGGGACGGAATCAAGAATTTATGTTTGTAAGGGTCATTAAAGTGTTAAAATCTTAAAATTTAGAGATTAATTTATAAATTTTTAGAAGAAAATGGTTAAAAGATTCCGAGGGATGGAGAGGGCCATGGCGCTGCTAGCCCCTCCCTCCCTCTGCCACTGCCTACTGATATGCCTAGTGCTGACTAAATTATATGTACTTCCAACAATTTACACTTAACCTATTTCTAATATATTTTTTGAAAACTTTTGACGCATTTCAGTAGGAAAAAATTTATTAATTACATTTGAATTATTGAACCTATATAACATGAACATATACACCACAAGATCATCTTCAACCTCAAACGAAGTAAAATCCTAACCCCAACCGGTCATCGTTTATCGTCGTTTTGGATCCTGACTTTTTGGGAGGGGGGCGGGGGCTCCATGAAGCCCGAGTTGACCGCCTAGAGGGCCAACCGGCTAGCAGCATTGATTTCCATGAAATCGGTGTGACCGGCGACTGTTGAGTGCCTAGGTGACTCCGAAGCAACCGCTTAGCCCTTTTTTTACAACAGTGTACTGTAAAGCCACCGTGTTATTGAAATGTTATATATGGTCTACGTAAGATCTAAACAAGGAACAACAAAAGGTAGTGTTAGGTAGAAGATTTTTCCTAAATTTCCATGTGTCGGTGGAATAAAAAGGTCTTCGTAGTTGATTTTTCCATGCGTCAATAAGCACTTATTTTGATGTGTTGGAGCAGTTATGTGTAACCACTGATTCTTAAAACCCATTAAAAATATGCACTATTTCTTTTGAGTTCATGAACCATTGATCAATAACTCATTTACCTAACATCTACCCTTAATCAAATCAACCCTCAATGCACGTCAAATAATTGAAAGTGTTGTACGGTGTTAGGTTCATTAAAACAGACAAAAGTAATTGTGAAACAAAACAAAACATTTGAAGTATTTTATAAAGTAATCATTCGGAAAAAAAAAAAAAACAAGAAAAAGAAAAAACTTTAAGGATTATTGAACAGAAATTAAACTCTAAAAAATATTATGAAAAACCTTCTTCCCCCCATAAAATTAAACAAAAAACAGCAATTTATAAAGAGTTTATGGAGCCCCAAAAAGATGACAATATATAATTATATTGCACTTTTTTATCTTTCTCTTTTATATTCTTTTCAAACACCCAAAAGATAAACTAAAATGCTCATGATCAAAAAGTGCAAAGCAGAGTAGTATATTTCTCTCATACACCAAATAATGGAGAACCTTAATTGAAGAAGTATCTTGAAACCTTTTTTGTCAGCTTTTGATCCTTTGTATACACTATGACTAGCCCCAGTGCCCAATTCTCTCCAATGGCTTTGAAATTTCTTTGTTTAATAGGATAGGCTGTTGTTACTCTATTATTGCCAACCAGACAAGGCAAGGACCCAAGAAAGTAAAGGCTGGCTGTCCTGCTTTTTCCTGAGTCATTTTCTAGACATTGATACTACTCAAAACGTGGTTTGTAATTATTGAAAATTTTAAGTCAAGCTGTCATTGGTCAAGTTAATCCAGCCTAGATTTTTTCATTTTCATTTGAAAAGTCAATTTTTCTCATTTTTTTTTCGCAATTTTCTTGACCTAACATGAACTTGGTTGCTAGAAGGTTAATAAGAAGATAGTATTCGGTGAATTTATTTATTTTTATTGGCCAGGTGTTGTTGGAAAATTATTTTTCATTTTGTCAAAATATAAGATTATATAAATTTAAATTTTTGCTTAAAATATTGTGACTTCAACATGATATTGGACTACAGTGTGCAAATGTGTTTTACTTTTACACCAAGTTACTTTCTAATTATCCAAAAGAAAGTTACTTTTTTTAGATGAGCAATTAATCATAAATATTTAAACTTGATAGATTAATTTGACTGAATGATATATTTTTTATTTCCACATTAATATGGCTTCGAATTTAAACGCGAACCTTGATCACAAGTGTTTAAAAATAATAATAATAATAAACAAAAGCTCATTATCAGGTACTTTTATTGGAACCGATTTTATTCGAAAAGCACTTTCTACAGTTAATTCTTTTTTGAAAGGTGCTCATGCTTTTGCTATGGATATATAGGAAACTATGTTTTCAGAAGGACAATAATGTTCAGCCATCTAGTGCACGCCACTTTATTTATAGACAAATTTAAGACTCTCAAGTCTACTCTTTTCCTTGATAGTCATTAAGGCCAAGATGAAAAATATCACAAGCTTTTGAATTTTATTGGCTTAGGAGTAGTCTTTAGTGCTAAAAAAAATTTAAGTGAATTATATGATCCAGCGAAATGAAAGACACAAGATTAAGTAATCAAATTTACACATGTGTTTGATATATCATATATTGATGAATTGATGTTTCAACACTTGCCCAAAAAGGGAGTACTATTGGGTTAATTTTATTCTATTGTGTTGATTAACGACAATTGATTGTTTATTATTAACAGTTGTTAATCTTAGCACATGTTGGCAAATAACAAGGTGCCATATAATAGCAATGATTAAAGCAATCCATTCATTTTGTACCAAGTAAGCTAGTTACTCAAGCAACCACTTGGATTGCTTAGACATTTCAGTTATTATCTCATCTATCCTTTTATATTTTTTTATATCAACCTGGTTCTCGTTATACAGGAGATTGGATGAATGTGAACAATTTATGTTAACTAACTATCAATAATGTTTTTAAGGGTTTTTAAAAAAATAGATGAGGAGATTATCTAAATTATATATTTTTATCATAATTAGAAGTAATTTAAGAGAAAAAATTACTCAACAACCATCTTGTTCTTACACCACAACCAAACTTTTCTTATAAAAAACGAATGATGCCTATAATTAAGTAAATTTTTATAATAGAAGACCTAGATAATGAATGGATACAAGTGCAATCAAACAAAGAGATAGAGTGGAGAGTAGAGTCCAAGGACAAACACACATTGCCTACCCTACAGACCTCCATTAGCCTATCTTTAATGAACTTTGTGGGGGCTACAAAATGGGGTCCATGATTTGGTGAAACCTAAGTTGATTTCATCCACTGACACCAAACTGACACGTTTGCTTGATTATCAAAAAAATGGTAACAACTCTGACATTAAATCAGATTGGTGGAATCTTCTCCTCCGTTTTACACTTCTCTTCTTTGGAGTGTGGATGATGCACTTGACATGATTTTCAATTTATCACATGTGCTGGTAACTACAAAAATTAAATACAAAGGGACGGCCTTTACATGATTTTCAACTTATTACATGTGCGGGCAAATACAAAAATTAAATACATAAGGATGGTCCTCTCAAAGGTCTTTATATAAACGAGTAATGTTAAATTTCTTAAATTTTTTATCAAAATAACATAATATCCAAACTGTCAATATCATACTAATTATTATATCGTCTTATAATTTATAATATATTAACAACTCACAAGCCACATTATTTAAGTATGAATTTAGATAAAATATTTAGAAAACCTATCATTATTCTTACACGAACACGTGTGACACATGTGAAGAATCCAATCAAATTGTTAGACTTGAAATAATCTATACAATAAATGGTAGTGTTAGTCAATCAATAAAATTTTCTAAATAATTTTCTTTGTTCATAACATATAATAAATGTCTGTTTTTCTTTCAAAGAAATATGCCTGTTTTTAGTCATAATATTGAAAATTATATGATGAAAGGATGAAAATTTTACAATTAAAGTGGAGTGGTATATCTTATTATCTTTTATCTTTTATTAAGATTTGTTTAATAGTATTTTTCCTAAAAATTATTTTTGCTTTTCGACATTTTCCATCAAAATGTTATTAATGGAAATATGTTAAAATTTAAAAAAAAAAAAAATTGTTGCAGAAATTAAACACAACCTTCCTATAGTATATATCAATCAATTTTTTCACAAATAAAACAATTATTTTATGATCGTTTTTAATGTCTCATAGTTGACCGTCGCGAAAGACCCATCGAATATCCACCCAGCCTCTGATTGTACAAGTGCATGCCACGTGTATAAAGCGGAAGTGATAACCAACATCACCACCTCATGTGGCCCTCTGAAAACGGAATTCTTAATTTAGATGTCACTGAACATTAGATTAGAACCACATAATGGTGGACAATGATCCATTAAATTTTTGTTGACACCCACAACCCTAAATTTTATGATTTTCAATCAGAAAGAAGTTGATAAGAAAAGAAAAAGAAGAAGATAAAATCTACCCATGATTAACATATATATATATATGTATATATAAAACACAAATTCAAAAAAAAAAGGCCATCTATTGAATGTTAAACATGAATTGTTATTGAAATAACTGAACAATTGAGTCCGGAAAAGCGAAAAAAGATAAAGGAAAATGGGATTTTATTGAACAATTAACATACAAGGCCCGAAGGTTTCCTTAATTCTGAAAATAAAACTTCATGGGTTCACTAAATAGATTGATCAACTTACCATATAAATCTATGAATCTATAAAGATCAAGTGGCTACCATGATTGAAATGAAGACTCCAGAAAAGGCTCATTGGAAAGCTAGAAGCCCCAACAATCCAACTAATCCAACAAAAATTGGCGGACTTGAAGAGACCAACTTCTTGCTAGCTCCATTGAAGTAGCTGTCAATAGGGTACAAATTCCCGGGCGGGCCGGGTATGTAGATGAAGGACGGTGGAGGAGGAGGGCAGTACTCTGTTGGGGGCTTCTTTGGGGCCGGTGGTGGTGGACACGGCGGCGGTGGCGAGGGTGGAGGAGGAGGAGGAGGGCTTGGAGTTGGGAGGCACGTTGGGTTGCACTTGACGCCTTGATCACCTGTGGACTCATCTAGCTTCCTTGAATCCAAGCCGTTGACCTGAAGATGAGCAATCAAAATGAACAAGTTTAGGAACATTAAAGCTTTGAAAAAGCACTTTTTGATCAACATATTGGAGGAAAAGTTTGGGAATTTTGATGGGAAAATGAATGAATTTTTGGGGTGGTTTTAGCTAGGTGGACTTCGATGGTTTTTTGGTTAGGGCGTTGGGGACTTGTGAGAGTGAATATGAAGGAAGAAAAATTGATGCAAGCTTACGTTGTTAGGTGCATGGGAACTGTCAAAATGCTGAGATATAAGTGCTTTTGGGTACAACTGTTACTGAGGGTATATAATTTTTATGGAATTTAGCGGAAGGAAGAGTGGACTTAATCGGACGGGCTTTTAGGGAAATTTGCCTTGCTCCGTAAGAGAATCCAATTGCATGTGAGTGGTCCAAGTTCTTGGACCCCACCATGTACGCTTGCGAGTCCTCAAATATTTTATTGATGATTTTATTATATAATTAATTTCTTTTAATCAATATATAAATTTTTGACATAAGCCATGGTTTTTCTATTAAATTATCTGACCACTTTCAATTGTTTGATTACTAAATGTGCAAGGAATTATTTTATATAATTTATCAATCATTAATTAATATTAATCAATATCATACTCAATTTTAATTTTGAACCTCAATTCTAAATTACCAGAGACATGTAATAGATGAAATTTATTTATTCTTTTATACTTTTGATATTATTATGTATTATACAATATAAAAGAATAAACAGTTTCATCCGTCAAATACATTTGATACTAAAAGTTGAAATTTATAATTATAAAAATTTAAAAGTAACTTGGACCTAATAGTTTTTTTTACAGTACAAGGAGTATGCACCAAGTTATGCATTATTATTTATTTATTTTTGACATGAGTATGTCCTATTGGTAGCTCTTGATATAAATGGAATATATATATATATATTATATTTATAGTGGAATCATATACAACGCATGAGAGGAAAATAAAGTCATACCTTTAGCATGAATAACGAATTTTGGGCAGCCTATGCCAGGGACGAAATAGTTCGACTTTGTGTATACTTCCAACATAAATTATTGACAAGATCAAGTCATGCTATAGTGGGCATTCTCTTGGCATATTCTCCACCTAATTAATTATTAATTTCACAAAAAGGTTGGCAGATTACCGAACCAAAAGATTCATAAATATTACTAATAATGGCGCATCCAGCTTCACTAGAGTTCTTTAAAATTCAATTATATAAAATAATAAGTTGATAAATTCCTATTCAAATGCATTGATCTTTTTTTTTCATTGATTTTGATGATTACTACAACAGTACTAAAGGACTATTTATTTGAGCACATATTAAACCACACACGCTTAATACTAATTATTTGAACCTGTAACTATGTGGCAAAAACAAAAAGACCATATCTTAAGAAAACAACATGTAACTATGTAGCAAGCTCTCCCATATTTTAATTATTTGAACCACCTTTGTAATATTTCATTAATACAAGTTTCAGTAAAAAAAAAATATAAATTTATGTGCATGAATGTATAATCCGGACTTAGGATCAACATAACATAGAGTAAACCACTGGAAGAAAACAACTGTCATTTTGTGCAGAAACTCTTATAAATTTAGTGCAGATTAGAAGACACGTATGGCCTTACACAGCCCATATTGCCCTGGTTAAAAGCCATCTGGCTTTGAGGAACACTGAAGAGGGGAGAGGTCACTATCTACTTTCCAGGTCTTGCACCATTTAAGTCATCGATTCATATTTCGTTTTCTCATGATCATGGTTGTTGGAACCGTATATCTACGCAATTTTACCAGCAGGTTCTAGTGAAGCAGTCCACTTTATGTTTTAGATGTTTTCCAATAAATTCTGGTATAATACTTGACATTCAATTGGGGACGAAACTATAAAACCGGTTTGTGAAGTCTAGTAACTTAGAAAATGCCTACTATGGTGCCACAACCATGATTCTTTAATTTTATTTTAACACTGTAGGTTAAATTACAAACTTTTTTAATTTAATAACAAAAATTGTAATTAATAAATAAATAAATAAGCGAGACAGTTGAAACCAATCACTTTTGGTTAGATACAAATTTAAGTTTACTTGGATGGCTATATAATATTGAAATCGATAGCAGATAAGACCCAGCACCAGAATATCATTTTTGAAAACTTCTAATTAAATAAATATATTTTGAACTCTTGATGATTGATGAAGGAGTGGATTCCTTTGAGGTCCAAAGTAGACATTACCCAGTTAATATGTAGGCCGAATTAATTAATCTTGTTGTTAATTTGTACTGATTTTAAAGCCAAGATCAATGAATGATTGAATTAAGTTGAATACACACTTTAATTATTATAGTGATGACAATTAATTAAGGACTTAATGTTGAAGAAATGGAAGGGGAAAAGGGGGACAAAAAGTTGGGATCATGGAATCTAAGCAAGTGAGAAGAGACATTGGGTAGGTAGCAAAAGCCACCGGCTCATTTAGTGAGGGCTTCTTCCACGCGTTTTCTTCTCATCCTCGTCAACTTTCCCAAACTATAAAAACTTAGTTCAGTGCCAGGCTACCAGAGATGCTTTTTGGAAACTTCATACCTTGAAATAATATTGCCTCCTCTTGTTGATTCTTCAAACCAAATTCATTCAATCTTAATCATGAAATCACATGGTTGAATTTTTATTGTTTATTTTTTTTTAATCTATGAGTGACTTAGAATAAGGGTGAAGATTTTCATTGAATTTTCCTGGATCAAATACTACAATCGTGACTCAGAGTAGTGTCACAACAACAGGCGACAGGACACATCAAATTTATTTTTATATGTACAGTGTGACTTGAGTGCTTCGATAATATGGAGGGGACACTACACAATTAACTTTACTAAGATTCGGTGCCTAGAACATTTAGACTTTTGATAAAGAATTATGGTGAATTTCATCTATCAAATGGTTCAAGAATTCAAAGTCCATATATTACTAAAATTAAAATTAGGGCTTCTGGATAATTCATATAATTAATATACATATTGTTAAGGTAGTCATGACAATCAGGAGCAGACCCATCATTAGGCATATGCCCTCCCGGGGATTTGTAAAAAAATCGAAAAGCATGATGCGTGTGCAGGGCAGTGCAGAGGGGCACACAGATGTGACTGATATTTAGCCTTTTTTTTTTTTTTTTAAATGTGATTGGTCTGATTTTTCATTTTAAGTTTAACAACCTTATTTAGCCATTAACTTTATTCTTAAATTGGAATCCTTAGATCGGTTAGAAGGATGGTTATTGAAGTTAATCCAAAAGTTTCAATTCAGGGATAAGATCAATGATTGGATAAAGTAATAAAACCCTCTAATTTTTGTGCATTATCTATAGGTAAAAACCATTATTTTTATTAATTATTATTTTATTTTAAAAGTTATTTCCCTTCCGACTAATAATCATATTTATTTAAAAGCAGCTTGAATTGTATTCCTCTTTTTATCCGGTATTTTCCCTTTTAGAAGTTGTTTATTTATTTTTTTTTAACTTTATTATTTATTCATTCATATTTCTAATATAATTAACTTCCTTCAATTTTATTACTTTCAATTAGACCTAATTTTCTTACTGCTAATATTTTTCCTACTCCTAATTAATTAATATTTTTTTTCAATTATCTCCTTTTAGTTCTCTCATATATAAAGACATGAAGTCTTATAGAGAAAAATTATAATTTTACATAGTTTTTTATTATTATTATTATTTTAATTATTTCATTAGGATTGTTAAGTATAAGATTATTTGTTCTACCTTACTATTATATATATTTATTTATTTAAACTATATAGTATTATCGAACAGTGTTTTACATAAAAACATTATATGTTTAGTATATTCTTAATTTTCGATGTTTTTATTACTTTATTCATATGTCCCCTTAAACAAATATTTTGGATTCATCACTGATAATAATGGAGTGATTTAGGGCCGGATGGCCCTTCTCATTATCCATCCCATTTATTTTTTAATAATTCATACCCTATTAAATCTTACATTGGATGGGACGGGATAGAAGGGAGTGCTTTGTCCATCCTTACCTCATTTACCCATTTCTAAAAATTTATTAGAAGAATAACATATAATATGATGAATTTCGCATAATATAGAAAGTAATCATGTAGACAATATCAATTTTGTATTTTTATATACCTAGTGCAATTGAAATCCTTTCAGTACAATAAAAGAGTGAATATAATGCAATTTAAATCGTTTCAATACAATAAAAGAGTGAATATACAACTAACTCAGGTAGAATTGAAAGGGAGCATACACAATTAGCTCAACTGCTCAAGCAAGAGTTGATGTGTCAAAAACATTAGACAAATGATTACGGTGAATTTCATCTATTAAATATCTTTGAGAATTCAAAGTTAACGTGCATAAATAGTGAATCACCTCAAGGGCCAAATACCTGAAAACAGAAGGGCCTAGGCCCAATGAGCCCATGTGATTTTGTATATTTTATTCCTGATGGTCCAACTTGATCCAAATGTTCATATGGCCAGTTCGGTCTGAATTCAATTAAATTATTATAAACAAGAAGTGGAAGACAACGAGCTTGGTGGGGTGAAGTACTGGAGTCGAACCCACCTGCCATGCTTCTCTCAGCAGAAGCAAGGCTTGAAGCTCAATGGCCATAAAAAACGTCGACCTCCGCTGCTTCTAAGAGCAACGACAGCAACATTACAGACCATTGGCTTGATAGATTATATCAGCAGGATTCCGATGGTTATATAAATTAATGTCATGGGTAAAAAAATAACAGTAAAAAAAGAAAAAGGAAATGGAATACAGAGTGCACTCATTACTTTCACAAATAGGAGGAAGAAGAAGAATGGCAATACGATCCAAATTCTGTTTCAACCTGAAAATAAATTTCCATACAAAACTGTCATCAACATTCCTTTGACATATCTGCTGATGCCTCACAAATCACAAACAAGAAACATTTTTTGTACAGAAAAATTTTCAACAACCCATGACTTTGCAAACATCTCAAATATAGGATGCCAAGGCTATCATGCATCTCCACACCAAAACAGGACACAAATAAACACCCCCACCAAAACAGGGCACTGTTACAGAGCCAAGAAAACCAATTTAAGTTTCCCCTCTCATCTGCAATAGCCAGTACTTGTTCTGTGCATTTCCCATCTGTTGCCTGGTAAATGCAAATGTGCTGTTCTCTGATCCTTGGAACTACTAGTATCCCATCTAGTCCTCTTTGAGCATCTAGACTCTTCAAGAATTGGGTACTCACAGAACCATGAAGATGATGATGAAGATGTGGATGACTCAAAGTCAAATCCCTGAGCCATTTCCATCAACATTGTCTGTAGCTCCTCCATGCTGTAAATTTTTTCCTGTTTTTAAACCAGAAACATGAACATGAATCAAACATTGCAAGATTAACAGCAACAGAACAACTCTTAACAAGGCTAATTTTCTTTCTATCTAATTAGATGATCAACAATCTCTAAAGACAAAATTTTGAAAATCTGGAAAGCATACTTGGTAAGAAGTATATATACATATATATATACACGAAAAATTGACCAGATTTTGTACCTCTCTTCTTGCATCAGCCATTAGAGAGAGCATTTCTTCAACAAAATCAGAGAATCCCTGAAACAGAACACCAGCACCCCAATTGTTATTAAAACAAGTGAAGTAAAGCTTAAAGAAATGAAATTGAAAAGGGATATAATTTATAACACACCCACCTGCTCCTCTTCATCTTCAGGGTCGTATAAGCCTGCATCGTAGAGCGTTCTCTTTCTTTGATCTGATAAAATTGAATAGGCTTCTTGAATTTGCTGGAATTTACGCTTCGCTTCACTCAAAAGAGAAGGCGATTTTGTCCACCTATCAGGATGCCATTGCTGCATATATATATATATATAAACACAAGCAGTACAACAATTACACATACAATACCACTTGAACTTAACAGTCAATAGCACTAGAAATATTCTACTAGTTCAACAAGCTTACTTGAACTTACCATAGCAAGCTTGCGATATGCCCGCCTTATTTCTTCAACAGAAGAGTCCACAGTCACACCCAGAACGCTGTAATAAGATGGCGACCTCTGTTCTTCACTCCCCATATCCATAACCTCCTGTCAAGAAATCAATCTCAGATTCTCACTTCCTTCCTCCACCGTTTCAAAAATATCAAAATGTCGCCACTCTAGCTCTAAAACTTCAATGCATGAACGTTTCAGGTGCAACGTTGCGTAGCACTAGAACCATATGATATATATATATATATATCTAAAGCAATGGCGGTCCTGAGTTGGATGATATGTGAAAATATCTAGCAAGTGAAATGACACGAAGGTTCGAGAGATAGGGAGAGAGGTGGGGGTTCGATTGAAGTTCCAGAATCTTGATAGTTGTCCAGAATGTTCGCGATTGAAGTTCCAGAATCTTGATAGTTGTCCAGAATGTTCGCGAAGAAAACTTTTTATCAAACGTGGAGGCTCGAAAGAGACGTAGATATTTTCTGTGTTGTGAGAGATGTTTTTTGCCTGGAGAATTCTGGGGAGTGTGGGGACCAGGAATAACTTGTGGACGGTAATGATATCATGTGGGTCGGTGCAAGGGTGAGATGTGATGGTGACATGTGTCGAACGAAGGCATTAGCTTGTTGACGTTGAAGGCTTGGGTGTCGGATTTATAGGGTTTTCTATTGGCTAGAATAATCTTGTTGCAAGTTCCCATCGTTCTCTATCTTTTCCATTTGCGTGATAAAAAGGACTCAATTATGATTTGACAATGGAAAGTTATGGAAAATAATTATTCTATTTAAACTTGAATAAATAATTTTAATTTCAACGAATTTTTAATTTTGATAAGATAACGTAACCATCCATTGGATTTTTTTGACATTATAAATATAATTACAACTGTTGAAGCTTCTTGATATATGACTTTAAAGCAAAAACTTGAATTCTACTTCCTAGTAGAGAGGAGAAAGTTATCCTTATAAAGTGTAAAAATTATTCATATATTGATGGAACTTTAATGAATTAAACTCAGCCATTATAAAGAATTATGATAGGGTAGATTTGAGTCATATCACTCGGCCTAGTCGCTTTTCTCATAGGAAGCTCTATTTATGTGATAATAATTATTAATAGGAGACCTTTTGATATGGTCCCTTAATTGTTTATGATTTATCACTTTTTGATCAACTTTTATCCATTTGATTTGAGGGTTCTTAAATTATGAAAAATACCTTCAATTGAGTCTCCTTATTGATTCATATTAATAAAATTTGATGATTTTAGGAGTATATTTATCTTTATATGCCAAAACACGTTGTGTGTTCACATGAGAGGAAAAGAAAAAACAAATTTTAAATTCAATATTAAGATATTAGTACTTCAAAATTTCAAAAAAATTAAAAAGAATGGAAAGAGGGTTGCTAGACTGCCTTCTAAAATTTTATGAAGGAAACCCTAGATTGGCAAAAAAGAGGCGTAAGCAGTGTGGCCTCCACCTTTATAGTTTTCCAGGAAGACGCACAGCTCATATTCATAGATTCGGGGAGAAGGTCTTCCTTCAATTTTAAAAAAATTGTGGCATCAACCTCCACTATTTTTCTATTCTTTTATTTTATTTCATTTTTTAAGTTCAAACCTTTTAAATTTTTACATTATTTTTAATTGTTATATTTAAAGAGCTTTTTATAGGGCATTTGCACAAACTGCCCCTTAAGCTAGATAAAAATTGCACCAACATGACAAGTTTAACTATAATTACAATAACTTTCCTTTAACTTTCAAAAGTGAGACACAAATACCTCATATCGATAGTCAAACATCATAAAACTTCACATGAACATGGTCAAAGGTATAAAATAATCAAAATACCTTTTAATTCCAAAATTCAAAGTCAAACTATTTAAAAACTTTCTTATTAATAATGAATATATTTTTTTTTCAATTAAAAAAAAAAAAGGTCATTTGGAGACTGGTGTCCGAAGGTCTTCACTAGTGAGGTGAAGACCTATCTTAGTCTCCAGCCCACTAATGGAGACCCACCTAGTCTTGATCACCATGGAGACCAAGGTGGTCTCCATAAGAGTGGTCTCTAATGGTTGATAAAAACCAAATGGGTCCCACCCGTTAGTGGCGACCTAGATAGATCTTCTCCTCGCTGATGGAGGCCTGAAGGTTTCCACTATCGGAGATTAATCTTTGATGGTGGAGACGGTGGTCTTCGATGAAGACTAAAGATTTAGTCTTCAATGGCTTCTCGAATGGAGTTCCGACAATCATCGCCAAAACTCCCTTTTTTTTGTTGCAAATACTTTTTTTTTAAAATTTTTATATAAAAAAAAAATGAATGTACCACTTTACTCCTAATTATATGGGTTTAACGGTAATCCTTCAATTGTTGGTTAACGGTAAGGGTATTTGTGTCTCACATTGAAAGTTCAAGGGAAATTGCTATAATTATGAACGAACTTATCATGTTGAAGTAATTATTTGTGCAATTTACCCTATATTATAAATTTTATCATGTTTTGTTATTTTAAGTTTTGATTAAAAAAATGGTGACACATGCCAAATTCTTATTGCAAGCTCAAGTTAAATAAAAAACTTTTAACTAAAAGGTTAGAAGCCAACTCCATACATTCAACTCATACATTAAAGTCAACTGTAGAAGTGCCCAATTGTATTTTCCGTCACTGTTTTTTTTTTTCCTTTTCTTTTTTTTTTTATAATTATATATTATAAATATAGATATTACAATCGAAACCTTATGATACATGCTTTAAAACCTAACCCAAAACAAACTCTCATAAATTGACAGAAGAGATCTACATACAAGTGGAAAGATACTTTAAACATAACTCACACACAAATGAGATCACTACTCGAATTTTGCTCACTAAGCAGAAATAAGAGGAATGATGCCAACTGCACCACTCATAAGCCAGCTATTTTCTGTCATATTTGACCATCAAAATTTTGGTTAAAAGAACCTAGTGTTGTATTTTTAAAAAGGTATAACTAGGGGATAATGGCATTTAAGCATCCTTGTAAGGTGTCGATTCACTAACTTATTTAGTTTTTAGTGCAAAAGTACACCAACTAAAGTATCCTTAAAAAAATAAAACTAGAAAAAAACAGAAAAAAGAAAAAAACACTTTTAACCACCTAGAATATTAGAAATTTGTTTTAACCACCAAATTGTAGCATTTACAGTTACTCAATTACCTATTATCCTTTGATGTCAACTCATCCCACGAATTTCCTAACTTCTAGAACCACTAAAGAGAGAAAGTGAGAAACATACAGAGAGAAGAGCGAACCGACATCAAACCATACGCTTGCAAGGATTCAGTGTTATGTGTTTTTCATACCTGATTTTGTGTGAGGTTTTGCCTTCTATGCTTTGTTATTTTGTGCACTAATTGTCACGTTAGAGTCTTTTTACATGTGTTAAGCTAATCATGACAAGTGATTGCTGCATGTGTTAATTTAATATTCGAGTGGCGATATTTCCACCCTTTAAAATCTGCATACACACCCCCTTTTGTATTTACACCCAATTAAGAATTTTAAAAATTTATATTTTATAATTACACCCTATGTATTACTTATTATATCCATTTATTTATTTATATTTTAAATATTATAAGTAAATACTTATAAAGATAATTAAATTAAAATATTAATAAAGGTCAAAATTTTTCTTTTGAAACTTATTTGATAATGCGCTGTTTTATATTCATGATTTCTTCATCTTACATTCTCTTTCATCTTCACTCGAATTTCTTATATTTCACCAAAATCCTATATGTAAAACTATCAAACAAAACTAAAAGCTTCCATTTTCACTCAAGATAAGCTTTAACCAATCAATAAAAAAAGAAAAAAAAAAAAAAAAAAAAAGAACACAAAACCTTTCAAATCTAGACCTTCATTTTCACCATTTATAAAACTTCTAAAAGTAAAACATAACAAAAAGCTCTCATTTTTCACTACTTTTTTATCAAAACAAACAAAGTTTCTTATTAGAATTTGGAGTTGAAGTATTTAAATTTAATTATAATAAAAATAATGTCATCTTTTAATTAAAGTATTAATATTTTAATTTAAGCGTAATATTGAAATATTGGAAATATATAAATTAAGGGGTGTAAATACGAGTTTAGGGTGCGGAAATATCGCCACTCTTTGTGTTCTGCTCATCCTACAAGGTTAGCTTTCGATAGAGGTTAAGCAGTATCCCCATGGAGTCATCACTAATTTAGGTCTTATCATGCCCATCGAGTTTCTTACAGCCTATTGGGCCTTATGTTAATTGGATGTTATTGAGCTCGAACTTGCACTTTATTTTGAATTTACAATAAATTTGTTGGAAACGATATTTATTACTTTTCATGCATCAAATGAGCTTTTGGAACATTAATTCCCATAATATTCTAAACTAATTATGCAACCAATATTACTTCTTTTGGGAATTAATATTAATTTTCGAAAGAGGCAAATTTCCTTAGCTAATGTACTTCATTTAAGCATCGGAGGTAAGGTTTGTCTTTTATGAGACTTACTAAATCTTGTGTGAAAATTCACTTTGACAAAGAGATATTTTCATCGGTGTACATATTGGTGTTAATAATACTTAAATTATTAAAGAGATACTTTATCGGTGTACATATTTGGTGTTAATAATACTTAAATTATTAAATAGAAACTAATATCACAAAGTGAGGGTTTAGATTCTTTCAAAAAAAACAAAAAAAAGTATAGATGAGCTAAAAATAATTAAAATATCCTTATTGTAGAGACCAAAATCACAAGCCAATGAGATCAAGCGACGTGCCAATCCAGACACTTCAAAGGTCCATATCCGAAGAGCTTCTATAAGCAAAAGAATCTCCTGGTAGTTTCTGGCAGAGTTGCATGAAAAATCAAACAAGGTATAGTGAATCCATATTGTCGATTTGAAAAATAGCACCAATGGCTCAGGGAGCAGCAACAAGTGTCATGCTCCTCCAGTGCACGCTTAACAACCCAAAAGGCAATTTATTCTAATCTCATCCAAGATCACATTATAACTCATCTGACCCAAGCACTGGAGGACGTATACCACGTTCCACCGCCAGGGACGTGTTAGCGTTACGTTCATTTTTCTCAAGCGCTGCCATAAGGGCAGTATGTGGGGGTTAGTTAATACGACAGGACTGGAAGTTCCAAAGGCTACGTCAGATTTCACATCCACTTATGATCAGTAAATGAAACAATTTCATTTTAGTTTTTAAAATTCCAAAAAATATCAAGACTTTAAAATTCTTTCGAAAAATATTCTTTTCATCTTTAACTTTTTAAAACTTTTCACAAATGATCTAAATCATGATCAACTAACGGTCAATATAAATATAATGCATAAAATGACATTTTTGCCTTTAATGGTTGTTAATGGGAATTTACAAGTTAATTGAGAAGAGATTAATTCAAAAATGAATAAATAAATAAATAAAATTAAAATTAAACTTAAAATTAATTATACAAAATTAAATTAAAAAACATAAATGAAAAATAGAATAGACTTAGATGGACGTTAGATATGGAACTTATATGAAAAAAAAAACAAAAAATAAAAAAATAATAAAAATAGGAAAAAAAAGAAGAAGAAGATAAAGTTGACTAACCATCTAAGAGAGGCATCTCCTCCCATGTTTATTGTCGCACCCTCCTAATCCCGTTGTCCACTTCCTTTATCTCCTCCCATCTCCTTCCATGTATGGCATTTCCATCGTCCGTCGCAGTCACAATTTTCATCCACTTGCCTTTTGTCTCTTTCTCCCTCTATCTCGCCAAGTAGTCATTAGAGGAAAGAGACAACGGCGTAGACCGATGGTGGGGTTTGATCGTTTCGTATCGCTCGCTTGTCTTCAAGTCCGGTGAGTATCTGTTTTTCATGGTCAGCGACCATAGAGTCCTTTTTTTTTAAAAAAAAATTAAATGATTAAATTTCTTTGTTTTTTTATTTTTTTTTTCTCTAGATATGATTTGTTGTTGATGAATTTGTTAGGGTTTGATGAATTTTTTTCTTCATTCAACTTTGAAGAGGGAACCCCCTTCCGAGTCTAAGTTGAAGAAGGCTTAATTATTGTTATGGATTGATGAGGAATAATATTATGGTCTTGATTTTTTTTATTGTTGTTTTGTGGTTCTTTTTTTTTTTTTTTTTCTTTCTCCTTTTGAATCTGATTGTTTTTTATGAAGGAGAAACAAATGTTGTTGAAGAACTGTTGAAAGATTGATGATGTGATGGTCTAATGAACTATTGAAGGATTGATGATGTGGTTCGATGTTGTTTTTGATCTTTGAATTTCTAGATTCATCAACCCAGTTTTATTAAATTTTCAATCTTTTTTTAATTTTTTTTTATATTTTCAAAATCTCAGTCATCCATATATCACCATCTTAGTCTTACACTATGAAAATATCATCTTACCCTTTCTGTCCAAATTATTTGTCACTATTAACCGCCAATTGACTAACAGCTTGAACTTTTTTTAAGAGTTTGTAAAAGTTAGAGATGAAAATAGTTCTTTTTAAAAGAATTTTAAAAACTTGATATTTTTTTAAATATCAGAGACTTAAAGGGTCGTTTGTTTTTTTGTCTGAAGACTGAATAGTATGTTGAAAACTAAAGACTGAATAGTGACTGAAACTTGAAATCTAAATAACATGTTTTTTTTTTATCTTTATCTCTGAATGTATTGTAAACTTATTTATTTTTTAAAGTTAAAATTATCTTAAAATTAGTAATTTGACATTTATATATTTTTTAACTATCTGTTGTTATGTAATTTTAATTAATTTAATACAAACACTTGAAAATAAATAATTTAATAAATTCTAAAATATTTTTTATGTTCATATTAATAATATTTTATTCATAATTAAAATATGATTAAAAAAATATAGTAGCATTATCCATGTTTATATATTTAAATATATTAATGTATTTAAGAAAACAACTAAAAAATGAATGTTTAAATTGTAAATTAAAATATAGTAGTTTAATTTCAAGATAATTTGAGATAAGATGTATTTTGATTTTTCTTTTCAAATATATTTTTTGTAAGTACGAAGGAAAAAAAGAAAAGAAAATTTGAGTAATATAAAATTAGGATAAATTTAAAATTAAGTTATTTTGGGATAGTGGATTTGGAATAAAAACTTGTAAATGTCATTAAGTGATTTATAATTAAATGAAAAGTTAAAAATTCTTGTTTAATTTTTTTAGTTATTTTTAGATAATTTTAAATGATTTAATCATTTAAAAAAAATAAACGAAAATAACTTAAAAGATACAATTCAATACTATTAAGTCTTAAGTGAAAAATATAAATAATTTAAAATGAAGTTTCCCCTAAATAAATTGTCCAAGATAATTTGAATTGGTTTTATACGCGTACAAATGTTTCTTAGGGCAATTACAAAAGTAACCATAGAAAATTTTTTATATCTGACAATTACAAAAGTAGCTAAATCAGCTACATTGCACTTGTTCAATAATCTCAAATAATCATGTCATTCACCAAGTCAAAACTCACTTGCGCTCTAGCAAGATAATTACAGATTTTGTGCCAAAGGCAGGGATGACTCCGTGGTAGAAGCCCGTCCCTCACCAAGCCTTAAGCGTTTGGTTCAAACGTACATTTTACTTAATATGTGGATAATTATATGAGTCGCTCCTTCTCATTTTTTAGAATAGAAATTTTAATTATGTTTCAAAATTCTATCTCAACTAGTTTAGGATAGTATTTTGATCGGATGCCAGTTAGAAAAAAAAAAAAAAAAGATAATTACAGATTTTAATTTATTTTTTGATCTTTTAGTAATCAGTAAAGCACTTCCAGTGTCGCATTTTATAAGAAATAACGCACCCTCCTACAAAATAGAGCTAAGAAGGTGAAAAGAAATATATATAAAAAAAAATTACAAAAATATTACCTCAAGATTAGTATAAACTGATCCTTAGATACAAACAAAATTCATTTATTGAGAGAGAGATTTTTTAAGTATCACTTGAACATTGAATTCAATCCAAAATCTTCTATTTATAAGTAATGTTAGTGATTAAATAAAATAATCAAATTTATAATATAACCATTAAAATTTAAATTATTATTAAACTGTTTTAAATTTGAAATTATATGCAATATAACCATCCAAATTTGAATTTGAATCATTATTAAAAATGAATGATGACAGGAGTTAATATGCAAAGTATGATAAAATTCTAACATTCCGAGATTACGAAGACCATTCAAACATAAACAGCCGGCGTTGGTGTCTGTTTCTTGTAAAAGAAGGCTTAAAACTTTGAAGTTCAAATGGAACCTCTTGGACAAGAAAACTCTTTTTTTTGTTTTTTTAATAAAAAAAAAACCACTAGAAACGAAGAAAATCATCATCGACCTCCACTACATAACCAGCTGAGTCGCACCTATTCCATCACCACAAAGAACAAACATGTCAATTATCAAATCAAAACTCATTCGATGCTTCTTCTTCTTCGTGTCCCTCAACGTATACGTGGGCCCCAACCCATCCGCAGCCAGAGGCCCCCACGTCATCAACTTCCGGTCACCCAGCCTCTACCCTGAAGGCCTGGCGTGGGACCCATCGGCCGAGCACTTCATCGTCGGCTCCCTCCATCACCGCTCCCTCCACTCCGTCTCCGACGCCGGAGTCTCCCAACCTCTAATCTCCGACCCCGACCTCCCCGAGAACGCCACCATTCTCGGCCTCACCATCGACACTACCAACAAACGACTCCTCGCTGTTGTCCAATCCGCCCCTCCTCTCCCTCCCTTCAACGCCCTCGCCGCGTACGACCTCCGCACCCGCCAACGCGTCTTCCTCGCCCTCCTCGACGATGTCGACGAATCGTCGACGGCGACGCGCCACGGGGCGAACGACGTGGCGGCGGACTTCGAAGGGAACGCTTACGTCACGAACTCGGCGGGGAACTTCATCTGGAAGGTGGACAAGGACGGCGTGGCCTCCGTCTTCTCCAGATCTCCGGCCTTCACGGCTCATCCTCTGGCGGTTGACCGCGACTCGCGCTTCAGCGCGTGCGGACTAAATGGGATCGCTTACGTCAGCAAGGGATACCTGCTGGTGGTGCAATCCAATACGGGCAAGATGTTCAAAGTCAACGCCGAGGACGGGAGGGCCAAGCTGGTCCTGTTGACCGAGGATTTGGTCTGGGCCGATGGTATCGCGATTCGAAAGGACGGCGTCGTTTTGGTCGTGTCTCATCACACGCTGTGGTTCCTCAAGAGTCAGGACAGTTGGGGGGAGGGAGTGGTGTATGACAAAACTGCCCTCGAGGTTGAAAAGTTCGCTACTTCGGTGGCATTGGGAGGGGACGAGAGGGCTTATGTGTTATATGGGCATGTGATTGAGGGTGTAATGGGAAATATGGAAAGGGAAGAGTTTAGCATAGAGGAAGTCAGGTCTAGCAAAGAGAGTGAAGATGAGAATGTTTGGTTGTTTGTTTTGATTGGCTTGGGTTTGGCTTATTTCTTGTTTTGGAGGTTTCAAATGAATCAACTTGTTAAAAATATGGACAAGAAGACTAGTTGACTTCCAATTTATATTTTGTAATTTGGCTTTTTTAGGTACCATGTCATTTCTTGTAATTCCCTAAATGAAAATGTTTTTGTTCTCATTTCCAATCGGGTGACCAAATCAGATGGATAGAAATAATTTATTGTACCTAAAACAAAATCTTCAATGTGCTTGTTAGGTTTAACTACCTTTTAATTAAGTGATTAATGAGAACTATTTAATTTGTTATAAAGATAGTTATTAAAGAATATTCGATGGTTATTATTAATAAATAATTTTATCAAATCAGTAACATAATTAAACTATTGCTGTTTCCACGTGATATGTAAATGAATTAAGACTACTAATGACATGTTTTACATATTAAGGCTACTAATGACATGTTGCGCAACAAAACTTTGAAGATGATCATTTTACACTTCAATATAACATTTTATTAGCTAGTTGTAATAGAAAAATTTTATTAGTTATTTGTAATAGGGATGAGGACTGATAATTAATCAATCGTGCGTTTTATCACTACTTCTGACAAATTACGAACTCACATAGACGATTAAATAAACCATTTTGGTTCTTCTATAGTGTTGTTTGAACAATTGAAAATACCTTGGGTAAAAACAGAACACAGTCGGAAATAATTTTCTGAAGAATACAAAGATGCTATTCCAAAAGAATTCATTCAGTTAAGATTTTGAGGTGTGTTTAATAAGATGTCTTGTAAGTTGTAATGCGTAGACTGCACCCAATTTACCTCCCCTAGATAAGAGTTCAATAAGTGGTTTAGCCAAATTTAAGGTCCTCAATGCACTTTCTACCAAACAACAAGAGCAGAGAAGCACCAACATATGCAAACAGTTTCAGAGGAAGTGCTGCTTAAATTTAATTGCAAGTCATTAGGAATTCCATATCAAGGGTTCTCTGCAACAACTAGACTGAATTGTTGATCTGAAATCATTGTCATAGCCAGCTTTGTAATTCTAGAAAAACCAAAATCAGAGTCAAATCTAGTGTTAATAACAAACTATCATTCCAAACATAACAAAGGGAGCATTTCGTTCTTTCATCAAGGGAGAGTAGCTTCTACCGAAGGTTGTCGTAGCAGCGGCAAAGTTGGTGCTTGGGGTGTGTCTCCCCTATTCTCATCAGTCTTTGGCTTTGACACTCCAGCTTTCTCCCTAAGCTTCTTGAGCTTCTCCAGAATCATTTGTCTCCGCTCAAGTTTCGTAACACGGGCTTCAGCAGGTCCAGCAGAGAGCATAGTGATGCCACTCAGAACCTCAGCTGCCATATATATCATTGCATCTCTTCGCGTACCAAAAACTGCTTTCGGTGCTTGAAAATTTCGACCCCCCTCCCTCCTAAACTGTGAGATATCAAAAGCAAGAAAATTTGCTAATTATAAAGAGTTGCAGTCTAAATAGAGTCAATTGCTTGCATGTTCAAATGTCAAAGCTCTTGAATAACTTACATCATAGTGGTGAAATGATTTCAAAAAATTGCATTGACAATTAATATGAAGAAATTAGGAAAAAAGAAAACATAGTTTAATCATCTTCTACTAGTAAAGATCATAACTCACATATCGTATCATCTCCTTTCAAATTAATTGAGGATCCAAATTTTTAATAAGCAACACATAAGCAGCAAAAGAAAAAATTCCACGAAGTTTGGCTCTTAACATAGAACTCACCAAAAACGGATATAAGTAATTTTACTGTCAAACCTTAAGTTGCATCCAACAACTAATTGAGTACTGAAATTAAAGTCAAACCCAAACTGTTATATCTGAATTTGCAACTACAATTGTGCCTGATGCAAGTTTATATCTTTGCACACATATATAACGTCAACAATCCTTATTGTGTTACTCTCTCTTCAAATTCAATTTTACATATAAAAGACTTGCAACCCAATTGAAGGAACAACAATATTTGTTTAATCAAATTAGCATAACAAACTATTAATTGATTTATCTAGCATCTTTTTATTCAGTAAAATAAACACCTAATCACTTATTTTCATTACATAGGGTTGCATTTTAAGTATGCAGAAAAACATCCCAACTGACCAAAATAACGGGATTTCAATTTTTATTTTCCTGGGAAACAGACAGAAAGTGAATTGAAATTTAAAAATAAAAGTTAAAAATTAAAAAAAAAAAGGGAAGGTAGTTTGAACCTGATCAAGAGAAAAAGCTGTTGTGTTTGTTGCTACCGTCACCGGCCGGCTGATAAGCAAGTCCCTTTCAGCGGATATAGGAGGAAGTTGGGCATCCATAAGCTTCCAATGAGAGTACGCCATCTGTCTCCGGCTTTGTTAGGTCACCGTTCACTCAAATTTACTTCAGTCAAAAGTTGGAGAACAGGAATGACGATGATGTCCGATCTCTGTTTTCTCTCTCTTTCTCTACTTTTCTATGGTAAATTGCACAAACTCGATCGATTTTAGGCTTAATTGTATGTATGTGCAACTTTTACTCATAATTGTACAAATATACCCTGCAGGTTGTGGTCAACTGTTGAACACATGTCGGCATTAAAAGTCCAAATTACCCCAATATTACTTCGATTTTTTTTTTATTTATTAAATAAGAATAATTGAAAAAATTATAATTTGTTCTCAAACACAATTGCTTATGTTTGGAAACACTTCTTCAAAAATATTAATATCCTTAATCAAAACATAAATTACTTTAGTACACTCGATTCCTAGTTTAGTATGGCAACAATAAGCTAAATTAATTTTTTTTTTTTTTTAAAAAAAGAGAATGAAACAAAATACATTTAAAAAAAATAATCAAAATACGATTTCACTCAACTTTTCAACTACAATTTTGAGGTCTAGTCGATCTTGAGTCCCACTTGACGAGCATAGTATATCAATTTTCTGGGTTGAGCCAGATAAGGTGATCACATACTTCAGATACCAAGAGAATGTTTCATAATGACAAAATTATTGAATCCATTTCTCATCGCTAAGTTAGGTTCGTAACTAGATTCAAGAATGCAAAGAAGAAGAGAACATTTGAAAGATAAAAGCACTAGATTTTATTGAAGAAGAATTGTAGATTCGAGCTAGTACCGGTGTCATTTTGGTGTCATAACTCTAGACAAGGAAACTATCTTTACTAGACAAAGTGATGAGCACCATCAAACAGTGTGACAAGCTCCATCAACCAGCAAACAGAGCAATGAGCACCATCAGGTAATGTGATAAGCTCCATTTCGATTGAACAATCATCTTCATCAAACCTCTATCTGATGTAGTCCGTTGCTTCATTAATGATGGCTATACAGAAGCTATATCAAATACAAGGGGAAAAGCAACATCTCTATTCCTTATATATTTTTTCCAGATCTCTTTTCTCTTTTTAACAGAAAAAAAAAAATCACTTTAATTTTATTTTTAAAATTAATTACTTTGATATTTATTTAAAAAAAATTGTTTCTCAAAGGTAGAGATCATTAAATGTTAGAATCTCATCCATCCAATTTTTTAAAGCAATCAACAATGAATTTTTTACCTTATTTACATGTAGGAGGATTGTTTTACCCCTCAACCATTAATTCTTACCGTCCACTACTAACGGCAAGAGACGTGTGCTGTTATGAATAAAAATTGAATATACATGTAATTAGATCTAAACTTAAGAATGTTTGTGTAGTCTACCTTTTTTGTTTTTACCTTTATTTTTGGGTCAAAAGTCCACACCCAGCTTTCATATCAAATAGATCTAAAAATTATAGTTGGGCAAAGCCCGTCTGACGTTTGTATGTTGAGACTTGTACTATTGGCACTCCATAATTAAACTAAAGTGGTGATATTTCCACCACTCCAAAACTGCATATACACCCTAAAATTTCAATGTTATCCTTGGTAAAATTGTTGAAAAACTAAGATTTCATCTATATTGTCGTTGTTGTTTCTGCTGCTATGATTTATGCAGCAGAAGCACGACCATTATACGGTTCATTGATTGCTTGCGGCTTGAGCTGTGAAAAATTGTATGTGAGGGTCAATAAGAGTTCAGGACCAAGCCCTGGTGTAGGCCATAAATCATATGTTGAAAATGTTCAACCTTTGGGAGAGAAAATTATTCTGACTCAGGTCCTGATGAAGGGCACAAGAGTGGTACACAGAATAAGCAATGAATATGTTTAATTATTTGTCAGACAATGATTGATATTCCTTTATTAAATAAAAATAAAAAAGAAATGTTAGAGATAAAATTTTCTTCATCCATTTGATGGTTAACATCTAATCTTCACCATAATTTAATTAAGAAAAATAAAAATATTTTTAAAAATATAGAAAAAGCAGAAGCAGATTTAATTAAAAACAATAAAAATGATATAGAAAAAGGGGGAAAAAAACTCACAGAAACATAAAAAGGATGCAGTTGAACATGAAATTGATTGAAGATAATGAGTGAGGAATAATGAAAGTAAGAGACAGTGGAAAATGATTGAAGCATATGGTCAATGATTGAACACGGGAAAATAAAGAAGGTAGCCCGACCTGCTTAAAGATGAAGAAGTTGGATCGTTGCTCGTGGAGGACCAATCTACACAAATCCATGTGTTCTGCTCCTTCGTGAGCATATTGCTGCTCATGGAGGAATGTCTACTCCTTTGTGTGCATATCGTGGCTCGCAAAGGATGGGACTGAAAGTGAAATTTTTCAAAATATTAGAAATTAAAATGAAGTTTTTTTATATGATATTGAATAAATATAGTTTATAATAAAGCATAAAACATATTTATTTCATAAAGAGAGAACAAATCATCACATATGTTCGTAAATATGCATGATGAAATTCAAATTATTCAATATTTATCATTATGAGATTTGAACTCCTATCACAGATATGTCTTATCCTTACATGAAAGTCATTTTCTCTGTTTCACTTTTGAAAAATACTTTCTGGTCTTACCCTAAATATGCAAGTCATCAATAATTTAAGGATTACTACAAGAAGTTTATCCTAGATTGAAAATCATTTTCTTGTTTCAGCTTTTTTAGAAATTTTCATTTAATAATAATGTGATTGTCACATCTTTGTAAACCATTTGTCCTCATTTGCACATGAAGATATTGTATTTAGCTATGAAGACTTTGTTCAGCTGGGAAACCTTATTTTATTCAGTCTCACTCAGATTCGAGTGGCTTTCACTAGACATGATATAAAAGAAAAAAAAAGCCGTGCACACAATGTCAAACACGTGTTCTTTTTAATTAATTGACACATAAACACTTTTAAGATATTACAACTTATAAGAGTTAAATACATAACATCCCCTCAAGGTTAAGTCAAATACAGCCATATGAACATTTTTGTTTTTATAACGCCATGCCCTTAAGTTAACAGTCAACCGGTGTTAAAGGTAAAGTTTGACCAGTTATTTCAGTTAGAATGATCAAAATACCCTCAATTTTATAATTTTTATTTTTTTAAAAATAAATTTAAAAAACTTAAAAATAAATTTGATAATTTTTTTAATCAAATCTCCATTATCTATCTTAAAATTGATGGTGGAGATCAATTTGAAAAAAAAAAAATTCTAGAAATTAAAGAAAAATTAGAAAATTAAATGAAAATTTTTTTTCATCACATCTCCATCGTCCATCTTCAGATGGTCGGTGGAGATTAATTTGAAAAAAATAAATTAAAGAAGAATATCAATAATTTTCTTTAAAAAAATTAAAATGATGTCCATACATCATTAAAAAATAATAATAATAAAAAGAAAAAGTTTTTTTTTTAAATAAAAAAATAAAAACAATGTTTCCTCCACCAATCAAAATTTGGAGACCAAGCATCCTTACCCATCGACCTCCAACCAAAGCCATCCAGACCCATATTCATCTGCAAGCAAACTGAACCCATCCACCTCCAATCAAACACATCCAAACATCAAGCTTGTAAAACTTCTCATTCTCCATCTCTTGTATAACTTCTCCTTCTCCTTCTCCTTCTCCACCATCAAGCTTGTAAAACTTCTCCTTCTCCACCTCTCTCCCTCTGGACATTGCTGTCTTTCCTTCACCCTAATTTTTTTTTTCTTTTATTTTGGATTGATGATGTTCATTTAATGATTGATGATGGTTTGGGAGATTGATGATGGTTTTTTTTTTTTTTTGGTGTGATGGTTTGTTAGGTTGATTATGGTTTTTGATGATGGATTGGGAGATTGATAATGGTCTGGGTATCTATGGGAGATTGGGAGATGACTGGAAACCTAGAAATTGTGTTAATATTTTGAATAGAAACCCAATTTTTGGGTTTCTAGTCGAATGGAAATCCAGAGTTTTGGGTTTTCATTTGATTGGAAACCCAAAAATTTGGACGGGGGAGGGGGGAAGGGGGAATAAAGAAAGGATAGAGAGAAAGAAGATGGAGAGTTTTGGTTTGGTTGTGATGATGAAGATGATGGAGATGATGGTTTTGATTTGGTTGTGATGATGGAGATGATGATTTCGATTGTGACGATGAACATGATGAAGATGGTTTCGATTTTCTTTTTCCTTTTTTCATATATTTTTTAATTCTTTTGATCTTCATCGTCCATCTATGGAGATCTATTGTTTTTATTTTTAGAAAATTGTAAAAATTATTTTTTTAAAAAAAATATATGAAATATAAATTTTTATTTTTATTTTTTAAATAAGTATAAAGTTACCGTTTTACCCTTCTCATCCCTAACGGCATCCAACGTTCACATTAACTGAGGGGTGTGATGTTATAAAAACGAAAATGTTCACACGCTTGTATTTGACTTAACCTCAAGGGGGGTATTGTTTATTTAACTCATATTATAATTATATAATACAAAATTGTGGTTGAAATTTAGACATGTACCGTTACAGTTGTGCTTAAGATCATTCTCTATATATTTTGTATCACCAAATTGAATAACTATGCTACCTAAAGAAACATAAATGGATTTATTACCTGAGACTGCAAAGAAGTTGCATTGTCTAAACAAATTAATTGCACTTAGAAAACAGCAATCAGCTATATTCACAAAAGTAACCAAATCATCAACCATTTATCAAGATTCGACACAACTTACACAATAAAACCATGCATTGCAAAACCATCATAAACTTATTTTCTTTTTCCCTAACTTTTATAAACAAATTTATTTGATAATCTCATAATCATATAAATTTAATATACCAAGCGTCCTTCAAACACTAATGCAGTAAGCATGCATGCACACAAACTTATATCGAAAGATTAGACGTTTAGGATTAGGGTTATTTGGAATTAAAGAGTGAAGACTTAAGACTGGCAAAAACGATGAGCGGTGGATGCCTTGGAAAATTTTGGCCTGTTTTGTTAGTCTTTTTATTTGTGGGATACTACGCCACCATCTGTTTTCCAACATATTATCCTTCACGATTTTTGGAGCATGCTGAAGTATCATTTTCATTGACAACATGCACACTATTGTTTTAATATTCATGACTCAAAATTTTGATCTTTTACCTCTCTGTCATCATGTGCCATTCTGTTGTTACATATCAAATTACCAAGTCAATAGTTTCTTTATTAATCGTAATGCCCATTGCTGCCAATAACCTCACCTCATTCAAACAAAAATAATATTTCTTTTTGTTGATTGTTGCAATTGAATTGAATTTTCAATTAAAGAAAATTGTTTTTTCTTTTCTTTCTTTTTTTAGAGGAGGGAAGGGGGTGTCTATTATTCTAGGCTTCTGACTAGTTATCTACTCTTCTTAATTTATTGCCAAGTGTTCTTATTTGATTTTGTTTTCTATATCTAATGAGAGAGGCTATATGTTATTATTATTATTATAATCATTATTATTATTATTATTGCATGATTTTATCTTGCTCTGATCAGTTGTGTCTCCATAAGACCGAGAAAAAGTGGACTACAAGTTGACAATAATTTAAGAAGAGTAGATGATCATTAATTTGAAGCCTAGAATAAGATAGTGAAGTTCAGATCACTCCAGCTAGTAGCAGGTTCAGTTTTTGCTGAATTTTGAGAAACTTTTCCAGAAAGTCGTGGTGTGCATGTGAATCTAATATTGTGATTGTTAACAAGATTATATGATGTGTCTATATTTTACAACTTAAGTGAACTCGGTGTTCTCTAGGAACCAGATATTCAACTAAAAAAATTAACTCATTGTGCAAGAACCTATTCTACTTCTATATGTCAAGCTAGGCACCACTCTTGAGTAAGTTAATTGCTTGGGCTAGGCTCACCTAAGTCAGTACAACAATACTGGATTGATCTTCGACTCTTAAGATATTCAATTCAAAGATTCTATTTGGTAAGTAAATTCATCTAATTTATCTTTGCAAAAGTTTTCTTTAGTAGTTAAGAGTTTTTCTTTTTTTAATAGCTAAAGCTTTTTTCAAGTTTTTTTTTTTTCCTGCAACTTTGAATGATTTAAAACGTTTTTACACATCCTCATGCAAAAGTTTAAATTTTCAGGTTTTAGTACCTTATTGAGCTTTTTTTAAAAAATATTGAAATGACAAAAATATCATTATGATGTTTTAAAAATTACACTACACACTTTCCAAATAAAAACCTTAATATATCTATCCAACCTTAATTCTTATCTTTCATTTTTTGTAAATTAATTATATAAAATCTCTTTTAAAATTAAGCAACTAAATGATCCACATGATTAAAAGATTTTTTTTTTTTTTTTTTTGACAATTAAAAGATCAACAATATTTATACAAAATCTCAACTCATAAAAAGTATGCTTCGAAATTATTTATTTCTTGAAAAGAAAAATCCTACTTCATTAGGGTAAGCTCTTCCAAAAATAGCTTACATTTAATAGAGCTTGTCTATTAGCCAAAAGAGTTTTATTAAGTATAAAAGCTCCTTTCCATTTTTTTGTGCCATTTGGTTGCCACTCCAACAAAGCTTTTGGACGATTATGGTAGAGTTTCTTCATATAGAGCTTTTCGAAATAGATTTTTCAAAAGTAGATCTTCGTAAGTGAAATTTTCAAAGAGAAGTTGATAGTTTGATTGTCAAAAAAAGCTCTTTTAAACTATATATTGTTATGTTCCATTAATTTTAAAAGTTTTTTTTTTTTTTTAATTATAAAATTACTAAAATGACATATAATTAACAGAAGCTATAATTTTACACAAAAACATTTGAGAAAAAATTATTTCTTATACTTTAGAATTTGCAAAATATTATAAAAGTATGAAGGTGAGTTTGAAATAACATACTACAAATTCAAAACATAAAAACAACAATTCAATAACAAGAAAAAAAAAATGAAACCACACGAAATGTTAGAAAATTTACAGGTTAAAGATAAATCTTCAACAATTTATATAGATATAAATATGTAAAAATAAGCGAAGTTGTATTTATAACATGTTCAATAAAGAGTTTATTAGGGTTTTAAGTTGGAAAGCAAGCATATTTACTTACATCCATTAGATCGAAGAAGTTTAAATTTTGGATTTTTCCAAGTATATCTTTTGGCTACCAATATTGTCATCCATAAATATAATTTATACATCCATTTTATATATGAGTGCATGTAAATCTAAATTTTAAAGATTAAACTATTATTATAGGCCCTCTTATATTATTAGTACACCGTTATTAATGAAAATAATAGGTAAGTAAAAAAAGCAAATTAAATTGCATAATTTATAATAGGCAAGAAAAAGGAAATTAAATAACATAATTTAATTTACAAAGAGAATCACAATAGAGCCCAACACTTTTAACATTCATACAGATGGAGATATCAAAGCAGTGTTTTGTTATGCGCCTTTTTTTTTTTTTTTTTTTTGACAGATTGTTATGAGCAATGGGATTGGTAAAGAAGCACCATGCGTTGCCTATAATTTTCTCAAGTGGATCAAAATCAATAGGGATGGCCATGACAGCCCAAAAAAACACAAAATCAAACCAAATCTAGCAGCATAACATGAACGTCTAACTTTTTTAAAATAAAAAAATATAAATCACCTTTTATTTTAATAGTATTGATAATCAAATATAATAAAGACTAAAAAGAATTTACTTATATATGTATAAGCATAATTTTTTTCTGAAAAAATTTTCCCACTACGTTCTCATATGATAGTCATGTACACGGAGAATTTTTATACTAAAGAATTAAGGATTATGAAAGACTTTTCTTTATGTGGTTTAAAAAATTGAGTATAATGAGTGGAATTAATGGGTATACACAATATTTGATTTATTTTACATTAGAGTTTGGTAAATAAACATAAAATGACCGAACCGATTTTGGGTGTTCGGGTCAGTTTTGGTATTAAGTAGGTTCATGTTCGGTTTATGACTTCTTCTGATATTAGGAAACCTTAAAAATATCACATCAAATACTCTCATATTCATGAACCCACGTTCTATTTAACCATTTCATGAAGGAATATTAATGTCATTGAGTATGAAGAAAATTTGCCAGATGTATCATTTTTTATATATTGAAGAAAAAATCAATTTCAATGGGGTAAAATCTAAAAAAACCCCTGGAAAGGTAAAGAACTTCAGTTTACTCTAAAGTTTTAAAATATTAGCAAAAACACCTTCTATCGTCTGCCAAAAGTGATTTCCATCCAAATTATTAGTGGCTTATGACAAAATAGTAAAAGACCAAAATACCCTTACTATATTAAAAAATTTGAAAATAAAAAACAAAATATTAGTCAATTACCAAACTTCTTTGATAACCAAAATTATAAAAATTAACAAATAAATAATTTTTGTTTTTAGAGTTTACAATTAAATTTATATTAAAATAAATAAATAAATTATAATTTTAAATAATTGAAATAAGAATTATTATGAAATAAAAGTTAAATAAATTAAACAAAAAAATTTTCATCAAATCTCCACTTTCCATCTTAAGTTGAATTATGGAGATTAATTAAAAAAATTAAATTAAAAAAAAAAATTCATTAAATCTTTACCTTCTATTTTAAGATGGACGATGAAGATTAATTTAAAAAAAAAAATGATTTTTTTTTCAAATCTCCACTATCCATCTTAAGATGGATGGTTGGTGGAGATTAATTTTAAAAAAATTAATAAATTAAATAAAAAATTTTCATCATATCTCCACCGTTCATCTTAAGATAGATGATGGAGATTAATTTGAAAAAAAAATAATTAAATAAATTAAATAAAAAAATTATTTGAAAAAAATTAAATAAATTAAAAATTAAAAAAAATTGACAAATTAAAAATAAAAAATAAAAAACACACCCAGGCAAATGTGTTGGTCAAAGGACGAACGCAGCCACAAGGGTTTGCATATTCAATCAAAATCATCATCCAGAATCAAAATCCAAATAAATAAAAATAAAAATAAAAATAAAAATAAATTGATAAATTAAATAATAAAAAAAAAAAGTTCAAACGAACCCAAGACTAGGTTCATTCGAAGTAGATGAACCCAGTTGCCTGGGTTAGTTCTAAGAATGCACATCAAAGAGCTATGGTGAACCCATATGAACAAAACATCAAATAGCCACAGTGAACCAAGATGAACACAAATGAACCTACACCACCCAGCCTTTATACACCAAAATAAACAACACTCACACTCCATCTAGAAATACAGCCAAACTTCAACACAACCACACACATACTCAAAGAGCATCGTCACCATCACATACCCATACCTATACCACTCAAACAACACCCATCCTAACACATAACCAGATCTTCCATCTTCACTTTCACTCACATGCTTCATAGTCGGTACAACTCCAAAACCAACTTCGACGCCTATTCTAAGCATCCTAACCACCTCTTTATCGTCAGAGAGTCTATCCTCCAGATCTACGAGAACCTCATGGCCCTTGATTGGGTTGTTGATTAGATCTGCGAGAAATTTGTGTAGGTGTTGTTTGGATCGTAGACGTTCAAAGGAGTGAAGGAGATGGAAGAAATGGAGAGAAAGAGAGATGGTGAGTGACAATGAGAGAAAGAGACTGAGTGAGTTTTTGTTTTTTTGTTTTTAATTTGTTTTGTATTTTCGTTTTTCGTTTAATTTGTTTTTAAGTGGTTTTTATTTTTCGTTTCTTTTTTTAATTAAAAAATTACATATTGTTTTCTAGTTGTATTCCATCATTGTCATGAAGCCCAGTAACCTTTTTACCCTCAAAATTCATGGAACCGTCACTTTGTTGATCCTTTTATTATTCTAGCTAACGGTCGGGCTATTTTAGCTAAGATTTTCAAAACCAACGATAATTTGATATTATTTTCAATTCCAAGGGAACATTGATAATAAACCATTTCAATATCATGTTGTATAACATGTTAGCTTTTAGTGAAATCCAAGTAATTGTAATAGAGATTAATGGCATAGATCTGAGTTTCTTGTTTGATAAACTGAACAAGAAATGAACATTAATCCAGAGGCTTTAAACATATCTGTTGCCTCTCACGCCTTCGGTAGCTTTGACTAACAGGTGCATGTGCGACATTCTCTCTTTAACAACCATGAAGAGAGAGAGAGTGAGTGTGTGTGTGTGAGAGAGTCAAAGTTGGAGCTTAATCTGTCAGAATAGTAGAGGAAGAAAACTAACTTTCTCTACATCCACTTCGATTTTTCAAATATCTACCATTAATGCAATTAAACACTTAAAATCTAGTAGACATATCCACCATAAAATTCTAGAGGTTAGAATAAAAAGCAATTTAAAAAGGAATTTCCTTGTTTGGAGGAAGACGAGATAATATGTGTGATCGAGATTGCGGAGGAAGATCCCTTCAATCCCTAGACTTCAATTTTGTGGTATTTGTTGGATCAAAAAATCGTTGTCTTCAACTCCCTCTCAACCCCACCACTCCACACCCCACAACCCCCGCCCTCCCCGACCCTTCCTCCCTTTTTTTGTCCGTGTACAAATCAAGGGTCCAGATCAATCAGGAGAGTTTTAAATGCATAGAATTATAATTTTTACCAAACTTTCTACTTTGTTCTCTCACCAGGTTTCATTTTCCTTTTACTTTCTTTCAATGCCTTCTTTTTTTTTATGATTATTTGGTATGTACAGAGACATATGTAAATCAAATTTAATAATCAGGTTGAATACGAAGACAAGACCCTATTATATAATGATGATAGACCTAACATATTAAATTAGTTCGTAGGTTTCCAGATTTGAATTGTCCTCACCATAAATACAATTAGAAGAAGAAATTGAAAAAAAAAACTGTTTGGTATCTACCTTCTTTTCATATCACAGAAAATGCATAAGTAGGTGTATCGATGTACTTGTGCAATCACAAGTTCACAACCAAATTATGAAAGACCAGTAGACCAGACAGTAACAACGAAATCTAGTAATATAATAATAAACTGTTATCAAAATCTTAAAGAAATGCAACATATGCAATTTAATATTTCTAATACTTCTTCGCCATGAAAGTTGGAAGAGGCGGCAAATCAAGTACAGAAAATTAATCCTTTTTCTCATACTCCTATTACAACTACAATGAAGTAGGAAAACAATAAAAGAAAATTATTGAAAAGAGAGCGAGAGAGAGAGAGGGAGAGAGAGAGAAAGAGAGAAGAGAGAGAAATTAAACCTGGGAAATCAACGTTTTAATCATTTCGGTTTACACTTAGGTGAAAACACCTCGTGCTTGCTGCAGTGATCATGGTTGTAGGTCAAACATTTGATGGAAGAATTAAAGGATGTTGAATTCCGTGCGAACCCTTGTCAAATGAAGAGTCCCTTGCTTATACCTCACATTCGTCGTGGGTTCGACCTTAAATTAATTTTTATATGTACTCGAACTACTTTACTGTAATACATGACTATTATTAATTGTGTTCTGATTATTAACCAATTCTACTAGCATTTGTATTGAAATAGAAGAAAATTCATGTCAACTATGCATTTATTTTCAATTATAGAATTATCGACTACATGATGGTTTAGACAGTGTATAGTAGACGGTAAAATGCATGCATTATGTTGAATAAAGTTCATATCTAATCTTGCTATTTTTCGTCAGACGTTTTTAGAGTGTTAAAAATATGTTCTATATTGTTTTTAAGTCCAACTAGATATTCGGTGGAAGCTAAGATTTTGAAATTTCAACAATATACTAGATAAGAAGTAGCAAAACATTGTACGACATCACTATCTGTGAAAATAATGCTTTCTGGTCAGTTAATTTTGCTTGTGAGAAGCACAGTGGTAGAAGAAGACGGTTTAAAAACCTAAATAAGGGGTTCTTTGTTGTCATTTCCGAAACAAACACGTGCACATAAATAAGAGCCACAATAGTTTTCTATATAAAGGTTAGAGAGATACCATTAAGCAGCAAAGATCCAAATATTCCAAAAGGTGTATGGTCTTTGTGGGTGACGAGCATAGAACTAGGATATATGGTGTATATGTACTACGAAATTGATCACCTGAAAACTTAGATAATTGTTTTCCATGGAAACCAAACTGAAAAATGCGATGGAACAAGTTTATAAAGTTCTTTTTGGAATCTAAGAACGTAATTAGTAACTTACTTGAAATATGATTTCCAAATAACAAAAGCAATTACAATATAACTTACGTTACTTAGCAAAGTAAACGGATTTTTCTAATGTGTTCTTTTTTCATAAATATTCAAAATATATTTAAACCTTATAAAATTTTACATAGTTTATATATATGTGTGTGTAAAAGTTGTTTAAGAAAACATTATAATAGTAAATGTCTATATATATATATATATGCAAGAACCGGGTTATCGAAGACAGGCTGACAGTTGATTTAATTGGTTACGAAAGGTAGTATTAATTGTATATTCTAGTCTTAGGCTCTTAGCATGTCCATACTAATTAAGGTATAGTTCATCTATTGTTAAAGTAGAAATATTTTTACCTTTATATGAAGCAATTTGTAGTTACTGAGACTTTATTACGATCTATAAATATTATAGTTCATTCAAATATCATTTTGAATCTCTCTAATCGACTCCTAATGCAAATATTAAAAGTCCCAGATGAGAGATCAGCCTTGATATCATGCATGCAGTTATGAACATGTCTATTTAAGCAACCATCAATTAACTTGAATCATTTAACAAAAATTATTACTCTAATAAATATTACTAACATGCATGAATCATCATCATCTTTCTGTATAAGATAGTTCTGAGCATCTATGAATCAAAACATAAAGCCAAAGACTGATTGAAGAAAAGTAATAAAATCTAATTTGTATGTATTGAATGAAAAAACTAAAACTGATTTCTTACATGTATAAAACTATATGGGTTATAAACAGATCTAGATTGAAACCATGTGATCTAGGTTGAGATGAAGAGAAGATGGCAAAAGTTGGATCCTGATTTTCAAGTCCGATGAAATTAGTAACTCAACTTGTTTTCTTTATATTTACTGGCTACTTTTTCATGGAACCTGAAAGTCTCACATAGAGCGTTATAATCATAACTTCTAGATTAATAACACTTGCACCAATTCACAAACCCATATAAAATATGTAAACACATATTCATACTCATAGGCATGTGTACCACATATATGTACAAAACATTTTTCAAAATCATGAAATTTAAAACCATGTGACAAGAGTGTGTTCGATCCGATGAATTTGTAGATAGAAAATATAAATAATCAAAGAGAGGAGAAATCTGAAGTTGATGATGAAGAAAATAATACCAGTTTGCTTTTGTTTGATCATGATCATCACGTTGTGAAATAGCTTTAGATGAGATCATATCATTTGAGAAAATTTGACTAGATTAGTTCTGGTACGATATATGATAAGTCAAGGTCGAACAGACAACGAAACAAAGGTTAACCTGCAAAAGACTTATCACTTGACAAGCATAGCATGGAATCCACTCACCCGATGATCGAAACTGGATGGGATTCAATACATATATAGTTGAGCTTTCTATACAAAACCCACCTGAGAACGAAAAAAAGAAAGCCCTAAATCGAGTTAAATAAACGGGAAAGAACAAAAAGATGATCAAAGAAGAAAGTTGAATATAAAGAAGGAAAGCACGTATGTATACCAGTAGTACTTTTCTCTTTGGCTGAAGTTGAAAAGCCATGAAGAAATGTGTATAGGTGTTGAGGTCCAACCCTGATTTTATAGAGATAAGAAGATGAAAAAAATCTTTTTCTAGTGTTGGAGTCGGGTGTCCTTTTGTGCATATCTGCTACCTTTGGCTCGTGAGAAGCTTTGACTAACGGGTGACACACTTTCTTTAGTGATATATCAGCGGTGCACCTTGCATTCGGACTCCCCTTAACAACCTTCACTCGTAATTAATGATATATATATCTCACTCGAAATTCATCATATCTATCATGAATTACAAGTAAAGGTTGTTAAGGGGAGTATGAATGCACGGTGTGTGTATACATATACACACATATATATCCCCTTAACAACCTTCACTGGTAATTCATGATATATATATATATATATTATACAATACATTTAAGGTATTGATATATTTGATTTAAAAAAATATATATTTATATTCTAGAATTGCTGATTATAAGTTATTATATTTTATTATAACTAAATAAGTCAAATTACATTTATAACAATTGATAAATAGAATCAAATTTACTGATTATAATTAGATATAATAAATTACAATCAACAATTTTAGAATGTAATTACTCATTTTTTTAATAAGTTTATTGATACAAGTATATTATAGAGTGTATCTATATATATATTATGTGCTGTTTGTGCTAAATTTTTTTTTTTAAATGAAAATGAACTTTTATAAATCACTACCATAAGGGAAAATACAAAAAACATTAACATTATGTCAATTCAAAACCTTCCAAGAGGACAAAGCTAATGATGTGAGACTATATGGGCCAAGTCGTATAAACACATTTTGGTTTTTACATATTCCAAGTCATATCTTGTTTAGAATTTAAAATTATGTTGTATGGTTGTCTTAAAATTAGTCAAAAACTTGTCTCAAAAAAATGTCAAAAGCTTACTTGATATATATATATATATATATATTGAAAGGGATATATTCTGTTTTTAATTTTTGGTTAAACCCTCTCCCTCTCCATATAGAGGAGATTTACGAGATGATATCTGTTTATCTTTTGTTACGCGAAAATATTATGGATTGATTGATGATAATAATAATAATAATAATAATTTTTAAGGATCAATTGAAACATCCAAATATAAAACTCGTATATATAATGATGCAAATCAACTATGCCAACAGATTCTGATTTTCTGAAATATGACTTTCAATATATATATATATATATATATTTCTAGGGGGAAGGGGCGAGTAGATGGAAATGACAGAGACAGAGATTGAGGGAGAGAGAGAGAGGGAGTGAGGAGGTTAGCTGTGCTCGTGTGATTCTGAAAAGCTGATAGAGCAAAATATATGTGTGGAGCGTTTTGTCCAACCTCACATGATCCCACTCCCATCTACTCCCTCCATTTGGTTTTTTTATCTTCTTCTTCCTTTTATTTTTATTTTCTTATTAAAAGAAATTATGTTCGTTTGCAATATCACAGCACTTGCCAACAACAATAACAACAGCAATCCTTGTCGCAAGTACACTAAATGATTTCATTATAATATAATATTTCGTGACCAGTGGTTGTGAAGGAATTTATGGGTGCACGCTGCTCATTCGCTGTTGGGTGCCTAGCAACCTGCGGTCCTCGATTAATTCCCATAGACTTTAAAAAGCTGGTTTATAGTTTTTCGTTATTGGTCTCTAGCGCGTACTATAAAAGACTATTGTACATCCAATTATTAAGTTTGTAATCAGAAAAATGACTTTGAATAATTAATATTTAATTCAGAGTTGTAGATGCCATTATTATTATCAATCATAAGGGATATGTTTATTCACAATTTAGATAATATTTTATTTCTCAAATATCAATAATACAAGAAAATTAAGAGTAAAAAAGGTACTTTGGTTGGGTTAATATCCAAAAATGTACTTAAAATGATACACAGTGACGGACTTATAAATTCTCACGAGAATATGTATTTATACAAAACAATAACAACAATAATAAAAAATTAAGAATATTGTCAATATGATTTTTTATAAAAATAAAAATTTGATAACATGATGAAATTCGAATAAAATAAAATAAATAATACACTTTATTTAGATTAATCGAATAGTCTAACACTCACAAAGTTCTAATTGAGATATTAAGAAAATAAAAACAACGCAAATTATATATTTTTATTATTATTTTCCTTGATAGATTTCTTATTTTGAATCATTATAACTTCCTTATCAATTTTATTGAAAATATATATCATCAATGTCCATATAAGTAAGCAAACTGGCATTCAACTATGTACTTCCTATTTAATTAAGTAAAATTAAAACTATTAAATAAATAAAAAATTAAGATTTTAGGATTTATTGATTAAACGTAGTAAATTAAAATTTAACATTTTAGGATTTATTAATTGAATATATGTCAAATTAAGATTATTAAATAAGAAAAAATTAAAAAGAATAAAAACTAATTTAAAGAAAAAAAAATGAAGTTATATTTACTAACTTAGAATATAAGAACGATTGTCAAGATTTGGATGATACAAAGATAGTATTAATATTGATTGTGTATAAAAAGTTGAATGGCAAAAAGAAAATTCAATGTTGGTTACTAGAAGATAAAGGAATTGAAAACAAAATAAGCAGTACAAAGACAATAATTTATTAAAAAATATTTACAATGAAATTGTATATAAAAAGAACAGTAAAAGTATGAAATTTTAATTAAATAATATTTTTTGTTAAGAATTTGAGGGAGGCAAGTGGACCCATATGGGGTCCGCTACAAGCTAAGGTCAAAATCAAAAACCTCTTCTTCTTTTTTTTTTCTTTTTTTTTTTTTTTTTTTTTTTGGGGGTGTAAAAATGGTACATATCCTTATCATTTACTTATTATAAACCAATGCTAAGGTTCGAAATTGAGAATGCAAACAGATTTGGTGCTTATTTAACTACTAAATTAAAAACCACCTTGCTCAAGCTCCCTAGTCTCTGCGAGTCTACCACATAAATCAGATTGTATTATATAACCATTTGGAAATAAAAAATGAAGATGTGAATGAAATATTGGATAATAAATTGCAGTGAGTAATCCTACTGTACAGGATCTATATAATTATAGAAGTGAAAATTAATTATTAAATGTTTGATAAATACTTGAAGTTAAAGATTAAAGAAGTGAAAATAATGGAGAGACCTAGCGCTCATTTTCTCTCCCCTTTTGTCATTGTCATTTGATTTAATATTTGAGTTTGAGTTTTAATATCATCTAGAAGTTTTTTTTTTTTTTTTTTTTGCACGCTGACACTTTACAGGTCAGATGATTATCGGGACCTATCGAAATGAATCACTGATAGCGTGACCCAGATTGCTACTCCCACAACCGATGAAAGAATAACTCTTACCAAAACGAAACTCACAATTCACATCTTATATTTTAAATAATAAGTATAGTACTTAAACTCTTGACCTTTTGGGGTTATGATAGTACTCAACAAATTTTACTAAAAAATGATGTGTGAAAAATGCTCATTTTATTTTTAATGAATAAGGACTTCTTAATGAATAAGGACAAAACTCAAATTCTCTTTTTCCCTCACGTTTCATTTTTTCTCGACTTTTTTCAACTTACTTTTTTTACTCTCTCTCTCTCTCTAAAACTTTTTTCTCTCTTCTACTTTTTCCATTTTTCTCATGTGTTTCTATCAATTTTTTCGTGTACAGCGATATGAGAAAATTGTTGAGGATTTTGAAATTTATATTTGAAGAAACTATGAGTATCTTGAGTTTTGAATATGTAGATTAATGTGGATTTGTGTTAAAGAAATTTAGTTATTAAAATTGGATAAAACTAGTAAATGAGGAAGACGCTAAAGAGACGAAACTTTGTTTTGTATTTAAAATTTCAATTTAAGACCTATTTTTCTTTTTCGGGACCTAATTTTCTTTAGGACCTATTTTATTTATTTGGGACCTATTTTCTTTGTTTGGGATTTTTTTTTCTTTTTTAATGAATGTTCATCTGAAAAAAAGATCCCAAATTCAAGAAAATAGGTCTAGGTCTTGAATTGAAAATATGTCCCAAATTCAGGGAAATTGATCCTAAATTCGGGAAAATATACCCCGAATTCTAAGAAATTAGGTCTCAAATTCGAAAGGAGTCCCACATTCGGGACCTATTCATCACATTCAACATAAATAATCTAGTTATTAGGTTCAATATGAAGGAGCTATTCATTTGAATCCCAAATTATGGACCGCTGGTTTGGAACTCTACCCATTTCAATCCCTCTTTGCCATTTCAAAAACATGAATATAATAACCTCAATTTTATCAATTGAATTCATCAATCCATTTCATAAATCCAAACTTGGATGGAGTCTTTGCCATCACCATTGCTTATTTTTTATTTTTTATTTTTTTCTGATAAACCATTGCTTATTTTTTTAACTATCCATTACCAACACAGTTTTTGTATTGTAACTAAATCTTAAATTTGCAATATTGAGTATGTATCACAATACAGATGAATAACGTTTTTCCAACAATATTATGAATAATTGCTGCTAGAAAAGTAATTATAAAATTGCAAACAAAATATGAGTTGAGCACCGAGTTTGGTTAGACGAATGAGGAATCTCTTAGGTGTCGTTTAGTGCATAAAATTAAATGGGATAAGATTGAATGAGATTTAATAAGTACTGTAACATCTTCGGTGCAGTTGGGATTAGATTATATTTGATTTTATTAATTTAATATAATATTAAATTAACTTTTAAACAAAAATATTTGAATAATTTTTAAGTATTTTTAATATAAATAATAAATGATAACATAAATTAATTAAATATAATATATTTTTAAATTAATGTTAAAAGTCTTTACTTTATAAAACTATTTTAAATAAATTTATAATTTTAAATATATGTAGTATTATAATTATTAATTTATTATATTTTATAAAATATGAAAAAGAAATCCTGCACATGCAGGACTTCTTGCGGGGCCCGCTTGGGCTTGGGAAGTAAAACTACCCTTTTGGCACCGAGCGTCAAAGGTGGACTTTGTGGGACGAGTAATTTCTAATCCCATCCGTAGAAATGGGTGTCCACCAAACAGGCCCATAGAAGAATGGGAAGAAATTGACGTGTAGAGAGATATAGATTAACGGGACGAAATCGACGTGTCGACACATAGATTTACGGACTTAATTTTACCGACCATACCTTTTTTTTTTAAATTATTTATTTATGACAAACGGAAAGACCAATACTTTTATTTTCAATCAACAAAAAATGTAAAACTATTTTAGTATTTTTTATAAACTTCCGAAGTAATTTGAAGTTTTTGGTGAATAAACTCAAACTCACAGCCTTTTGAGTACATCAACGAAAGACATCATTGTACCAACTTCATGTGATCAAATAGAATTTTATTATTTGTAATTTAAACTCCTATGCTACCACGCTTAGTAATCTCTTTCACACAAAAAAAAAAAAAAAGAATAATTATACTTAAATATAATCCTATGTTTCATTAACACTATATTTAATTCAATTTAAAATTTTTCTATCTCCCGTGCGCAACAAGCACTACATATAGTTGTTGTTGAGGTTAAAAATGGTTCAACTATTGGCTCCTGCTTGAGGTTAGTATTTGTCTGTCCAAATGAGAAAATTGGTGAAGCCCTGTCAATGATGTTGGTGGTGAAAGTCTTTTAATACTCCAATTAGTTTAGCTTTTAACTTCGTAGATTACAATTAATTATCAAGAAATATGCTCTATAATAGTAGATGGTTGTTGGTGCCGTTGGCGAAAAACCACAGCCCCTATGCTTATGGCGTGGATTTTACATCCAAAAACAACAATATCTCCCATCAATTTGTGTGGGTTGATCCCTTACTTCAATATGAGTCTTTCCCTCATTTATGTGTAAGTTGATCTCTCCCGTATGAGAATAGCTCCCCAGACTATGCCACTAATGTTTCATCTTAATTGTTTTTAATAGTCTTTTAGATCAATTACAATAATAAAAAAAAATGCTCTATAATATTCTTATACCAACGAATGTTGATGTCATGCCTCTAACAATTGAGAATCTAATTAACCTATCTTGTCAATAAAAAGTAAATAACCTATCCTGTCAATCTTACTTTGTGAGCTTTTGTTGCTTTTTCTGGTATGGTTTTGGTAGATATCCCCCATTCTACTCGTGAGGGTAGACTTTCTTACATTTTGAATATGATGTTGTCTGAAGTGATCCTGAATTAATCAAAATATTCGGTGTAAACATTTTTGCATATCTTTTTACACTACTGGTCACTATTCAACTGATTTTTATTATATTATATGAGTAGTCCATCCTCAAGAGTGGTCGGTTTCTTTATTTGACTTGTGTTGGCCACGCATTCTCATTAAAAATTGGACCGCGTGCAACCAACTATTAATGTACCGGTAAAATTTTGTCTTCGTTACGTGGGTAGTTCTGAAATATTAGCTTTGTCGGAGGATAAAAACGTCGCGTGTGGCGCCACGTATCCTCTATCTGTTAGATTATTTCCCACAAAAGGCTGTCATTGCTTTGGTGAGGACCTAACAGTCCTTGTATTGCTAGCTACAAGTGTTTGAAGTAGAATTTGAGCATCTAGCTAGCTCAAGAGCTTATTTTATTGTGTGAGTTTGCAAGAAACCATATAAAATTATGTGGATCTTTCAATCTCTTAATTTGTCTTGTTACGCAATCAACTGGTTATCAGTTAATTATATTAATATTTCGAAGCCTGAATTAATTCTATAATATTTTACCCTTCTCATTTTGTCTTACACTTGGGTAGCAGCATCCTACGTATATCATTTTCATGATTTAACATCATATATGATAATATTAATTCTTCATTATAAAAATATACATACCATATGGTTGCACCTACCATTGACAGTTGAACAAGAACATCCACTGGTGACCTCGTGCCCGCTGATTACGACTGACTAATTCACCACAAAAATAAACATCGACAAAAAATTATTCACAGCTCTTTCAGTGGGTAAAAATTTTCCCTTATGACTTTTTCGAACTACCCTATGCCTAATCCTATATATCTTGGCTTAAAAGTAAACCGCTAATGTGTTTTGAAGTGACGGTAGTGCTTTCTACTTAGGATCGTATGGCTTTTCATCCTACCTAAAATTGGTTACATAGGATCGCTGATTTGATCGCTCTTTGCTTGTCAATGAGCAAATGATTGGATTTGAGGATCTCTATTTTATATAAATAGATAATTTCTAAATAATCCACTAGTGTAAGTAATTTACTGAAAACTCTTAACAATTTGTAGATAGTTTTTCTATTATATGTGGATAAATTTTTTTCACATTTTAAGAAGTAGTAGTAATAGTAATTGTCCGAACTGTACTCAGAGATTTAAATCATAAGATCTCGATAGTTATAATGTATGCTTATACTATAAATAAAAAAAAAAAGAAGAGAGAGAGAGAGAGAGAGAGGGGAATTGTTTGGTTTGATCTGCATATGTTCTTTTGGCCCTACTATTTTCCCACTTTTTCATTGTTTGATTCTTATTTTTATGGGAAATTTGGACCCTATATCCGTAAATTATTCGTATTGGATAACTGTAATATCTTATTTGTATTATGGCCCTATTCTATGCATTCAAGTTGTTTAGTTCGTTTTTGTGTGGGAAATTTGGACCTTATATCCGTAGATTATTATTAGGATAAAATTTCAGATATATCATATATGTATGTTTGATACGGTCCTATACTACTCATTCAAGTTGACTTAGCTGGGGCGAATCTACAATATTAGCCCTAACAGTATTTTCGTGTAATTTGATCTCAACTTAAAATATTTGGCTGCTTTCCTGGTCATTGTCTGAAAAAGGTTTTTCCAATCCTCCGGTTTTTCTCTCTATAAATTATAAAGTAACATTAAATAATCTTCTATTCGAAACAACTTGGTGATGATCTGCCTCCAAGTATAGGCATGTATAATTTTGATGTAGTGCCATGCATGACAGCCGGCAACCCTGTAGATATTAAGGTCACTTAAGCATAGAAAATAATTAACAAACAGTAAATATTCTTCTTGCATCAATATATAAAGTTGTACAATAATATAACATGGATTATTACTATTGTCAATAAAAATTTCCAGAACATAGGCCAACAGTACTATTCAGGACCACAATGTTAAATGCATCCACTTAAAGACATATTTATTAGTTAAAATAATTATATTTCCATTAACTATCCTCTGTTCAAGAGAATCCTCACTTGGATGATGAAAACACCTTAATTTTGTAGTATAAGCTTTATGACCAAGCAATAATGCAGCTAGCTCTGAGCCTTTGAATCTCGACCTGGATATATTGGAGTAACTTTCAGGTGTATACTATTTGTGAAATCTTTTTAGATAGAACGAATCTTAATTAATGCAGCAAATTTTATTTCGCCCTTATATTTTGGAAAAATGGCAAATTTTTAATTATATATTAAAAATGTATGAAATTTTCTTTAAAATTTTGTAAATACATAACTTAGTCCCTCAAGTCAAGCAACTATTAGTCAAAGTTAACAGAGGTAGGAATAGTTTTGTCATTTCAAATAGTGTTACTTTAAATTTAATCAAAATAAAATTAAAAATAAAAAATACACATAATTATATAAAAACAAAAATAAGAAGTGAAAAAATATGGGTTCAATCCAGATTTTCAAAAGTTGAAGATTTAGGTTAATTAACCTAGATCTTCATCTTAATATATATATATATATATATATATATATATAAGCATTAAAGCAAAATTAAAAAAATTAAAAAATAATAATAATTGAAGATTTGGGTTGAATCTAGATCTTCATATTGAAGATTTGATTTGAACCCAGATCTTGATCGAAAATTTGGGTTCGAGCAACTCAGCACTTAAATCTTCGAAGATCAAGGTACCAGGTCTTCGAAGATCAGTGGACTAGATCTTCATTGACGTTCTTAAACAAATGAAGATCTAGAACAAACCCAAATCTTCAAGATGAAGAAGAGAAAAATTCAAGACGAAGAAGGAGAAGAAGAGGATGGAAAGAAAAAAAGATGAATACATTTCAAGGTAAAAAAAGAAGAAGAAGAATATGATGAATAATTTTTTTAATTCTTTATTTTATAAAAAGTTTTTTATTAAAATAAACAAGTTTTTAATTATGTGTGTATGTGTGCGTTTTAATTTATAAATATTGATGTGTAAATTTATGATTGGTCTTATGTATGTTTCTAATTTATAAATATTGATGTGTAAATTTACGAATATTGGTCTTAAATTTTTTAATTTTTATAATTTTAAATTATAGGTGACACATGTTGAATTTTATTTGGTTGATGAGCTAGGGCAAATTTGTAATTTAAGGATTAATTAATGGTAGGGGTAATGTAGACTTTCTATATTTTCTATTAAGTTTGACTGTTAAATTTTTTGTTAGAGAGACTAAGTTGATATGTTTACAAAACGTTAACGAAGATGTGGTGTGTTTTCAATACATAATTAAAAATTTGACACCTTCTCAAAGTATAGGGACAAAAATGAAAATTATCCTCAATCATTGATGTGAAATGGAGAATTGATAAGAAATGAAAATGACAATCTAATTTATAAATTAAGTGTCTTAATAATTGATTTAGGTACTTTGACTACCACAATAATAATATAAGAAATATTGTTAATCTTGGACCGGAGCAAGTCTACTAAATTTGACAAAGGGAAGATTTCAAAACTACCTAAAAACAAAAAGAAAAAATCATTTTTAGCCCTCTCACAAAAAAAATTTGTTTTTGATACCTCAAACAAACTATTTTCATTTTATACCTAAGTTTACCAAAATACTTTCAAGTAAAAATAGTCCTGAAAAGATCCTCTTGCTCTTAGTCGAAATTTGCAAAATAACCTTCTTCTTCCTTCTACCTTTCTTCTTCATCATTCAAGCTTTCATTCAAACTTCCTCAACCATCCTAGCACTACAACAAAAAAGCCCAACTATTCCGGAGTATCCATACCGGGCATTAAAAGCCCGGTATGGATACTAAGATTAAATTTAAAAAAAATTGGAAAACGGGTTATCCATACCGGGCGGGTCGCGCCCGGTATGGATAAACCGCATTCCTTACCGGGCGAGGCACGCCCGGATTGGATTCCGGTTTATCCATACCGGTCGCGACCCGCCCGGTAAAGATAATAGGCTTATCCATACCGGGCGGGTTGCGCCCGATAAGGATAATCCGATTATCCTTACCGGGCGCGACCCGCCCGGTAAGGATAATCGGATTATCCTTATCGGGCGCGACCCGTCCGGTATGGATAATCCACTTATCCTTACCGGGCGCGACCCGCCCGGTAAGACTAATCCGATTATCCTTACCGGGCGCGACCCGCCCGGTATGGATAATCGGATTAGTCTTACCGGGCGGGTCGCGCCCGGTAAGACTAATCCGATTATCCTTACCGGGCGCGACCCGCCCGGTAAAGATAATCCACTTATCCTTACCGGGCGCGACCCGCCCGGTAAGGATAACCTAATTTCCTTATCGGGCGCGACCCGTCCGGTAAGGAATTATGGGTTTTTGCTCTCCCTCCCACTCACTTCTTCCCCCATTTTTAACTTTCTTTTCTCTCTCTTTCTCTCTCCCTCCCAACCTTACAGCCGACGTGCCTCCTCCTTCGTCGACCGGTCATCGCTCCGGGAGCTCGCCATTCTCTTCGCCGTGCGCCGCCGTCCGCAGATCTGGTTGTTGTTGTTGTTGTTCGCCGTTCTCTTCGCCGTCCGCAGATCTGGTTGTTGTTGTTCGCCGTTCTCTTCGCCGTGTACCGCCGTCTGCAGATCTGGTTGTTGTTGTTGTTGTTGTTGTTGTTCGCCGTTCTCTTCGCCGTGCGCCATCCGCAGATCTGGTTGTTGCTGCTGCTGCTGCTGTTGTTGCTGCTGTTGTTGCTGCTGTTGCTGTTGCTACTGTTGCTGCTGTTGCTGTTGGTGCTGCTGTTGTTACTGTTGTTGTTGCTGTTGCTACTGTTGCTGCTGCTGCTGCTGTTGCTATTATTGCTGCTGTTGCTGTTGTTGCTGTTGTTGTTGTTGTTGTTGTTGTTGTTGCTGTTGTCACTGTGCCGCCGTCCGCAGATCTGATTATCCACTACGTCGCCGTCCGCAGATCTGAAAAATGAAATGGACACTGAAAATATCCATACCGGGCACGTGCCCGGTATGAATACTCAACCATACCGGGCATTGCCTGGTATAGATGAGCTGTTTTGTTGTAGTGTAGCAAGAGAGTCTTCATTCAAGCTTCTTCATCCATTCAAGGTTTTTTTTTTTTTTTGGTTTCCAACAAACACACTTTCTCTTCAATCAAAATCTCCAAGGGTTTTAACTTTGAGTTTTGAAGATATGTATATGTTGTTGGTTGTTTTTCAATTTTTTATGTTTACATTGTTTAGTTAAAGTTATGTGGATTGATTGTGGTTGTAATTCGAATTATTAAGGTGGATATCATATAATATAAGTTAGATCTATGATTTTTATGATTTCTGCATACGCAACTGAGTTTAATGGTCTCATTAAACCTAATTATTTCACCAAGCTAGGTTTAATGAGGCCATTAAACCTGATTTTTGTAGTAATTTGTGGTAAAAGAAGTAACCACAAAAACCAAGTTTAATGGTCTCATTAAACCCAGTTGCTTCACCGTGAGACTATTAATCTTGATTCTTTCAAGCATCTGGGTTTAATTGGGCTATCAAACTCCGTTGCTTTGACACTTTTTTGTGTGAATTGACTATGGTAACAAATTGAATATGGTTGACACATCCATGATAAATTGGCCACTGAATATGGTGAGAGTATGAGTGAGACTAAATTTTTTCTTTAAATTTTACAGCAATGTATCAAGTGATGATGATTATCTACTACAACGAGAAATGGAATGGTAATTATTATATTGGGGGTGAGTCGTTCGTTATGGTGGTCGACAAGAATGTCATATTTTCCTAGTTGGTGGATATTATTTACGTAGTGGCAAACATTAATAGGACAAGGCTTGACGTCAAGATTCATTATTTAGTCCAAGTTTCACCAAATGATTTAATTAGGAAGGTCCACACCAAGGACAATTATAGTGTTTGCTTTGTGGTTTGTGATCAGCCTAAATATAAACAAATTTATGTTGATATGATTGTAAGAGATTTTGAAATTAGTAGGTGTACCATCCCTCAATTTGTTCTTGACTCAATACCAAGCCTAGCACATGGTAGAACAAATGCCTACCAATCTGTAATTCAAATTTCAACCTATAACTAAAGGTCAAAATTATTTTGCGTCAATTAGTGGTAGTAATTAAGTTTCTGTTTCTGTTGCTGCATTTACATCCATAGAAAGTTCATTGTGTAACAATGATAATGGTAATCTTTGATAGTAAATAAGCATTAAGGATGGTTGTCGGATAATATGCTCTTGAAGTTAAGTTTGATAATCAAATTAAATATTCGTGCATGGTTTGATTTGAGGCCGATTACAAGGATGTGAATTGTAGTTTTAAGGTTCATACGATATGCAAACCCAGTTGTTCACTGTGGCATGTGATAAAGTTTTGCCAGAACACACTTATCATCACAATGCCTACCAATGACATTTTTGCAATGTGAAGGCTGCTGCTGCATTTACATCCATAGAAAGTCCATTGTGTAACAATGATAATGGTAATCTTTGATAGTAAATAAGCATTAAGGATGGTTGTTGGATAATATGCTCTTGAAGTTAAGTTTGATAATCAAATAAAATATTCGTGCATGGTTTGATTTGAGGCCGATTACAAGGATGTGAATTGTAGTTTTAAGGTTCATACGATATGCAAACCCAGTTGTTCACTGTGGCATGTGATAAAGTTTTGCCAGAACACACTTATCATCACGATGCCTACCAATCACATTTTCGCAATGTGAAGGCTATTATCACATTATCATCCATATTAAACACTATTTATCAAAACCTAATCATCAAACTAAAAAAAAAAAAATAAACTTAGAAAATCAATAAAAAATCTAAAAAATTGTGAGGGCAATGTGTGCCGTTCAAATTAGGGAGAATGGCGATGTTGCTCGACATCGGTAATGGTCTAACGTGGTTAGTGAATGGTTGGTAAGGTCAGTGGCAGTCAACTGTGGTCAATGAATGCTACAAGTCCCACGATCCATGAAGAAGAGGTTGAAAATGGTGAATGGGAGGTCAAACTGAGCTTTAATAGGGTTTATATAGGTGATGGTATATCCATAATTTTAAATTTTGTGTTTTTTTTTAAAAAAATTTTAGATGATAAGGATATATGGGTAAATTTGTGGCAAGAACAATTTCTTGTAACCTTAAAAATATGGTGTAATTAGTTTGTGTGAGGGGCTGAATAAGTAATTTTATGTGGAAATGATTAAAAATGAATTTTACTTTTGAAATAGGAAAACTTCATTTTAGTCCTCAAAGTTTTGAAAAATATCAAATTTTTAAAAGCTCTTTTAGAAACAACTCTTTTCATCCCTAACTTTTTCAAAACTCCTTAAAAAAAGTTCAAACCGTTGGTCAACTAATGGTTAATGGTGACTTTAAGCCATTTTAACAACTTAAATTCAAAGATATTTTAAATAATTTAACTTGTAAATTCATTATTTTATTAGGATAATCCAATAATTTATACGAAACTAACAACCATTAAGGATAAAAATATTTTTTGACGTATTCTATTAATATTGACAGTCAGTTAACTGATGGTTTTGGATCTTTTTGAAGAGTTTTTAAAAAGTTAAGGATGAAAATTGTTGTTTTAAAAAAATATATATTTAAAAATTCGATATTTTTTAAAATTTTAGAGACTAAGATGAAGTTTTTCCTTTGAAATATGGTTAGTTTTTTGAATTTCTATTTTGGAAAAATCCGGAGAACCGACTATGAACAAGAACTGCGGCCCTGGATTTGATATTTGTAATATAATTTTGGTAAGTCAAAATATATATCTTTCACAGTTGTTGGCAAGGCACTTTTTTTGTCTTTATTCAAGCAGTCATAATTCATTGAAATGAACTCCTCGACTCCAACCACTTCCCTTAAAAGTATAATCTTCTTTTATTTATATAATCTTTCTTTCAAATTTTACATCTTGATTATTGATCAATTATTAAAGATTAGCTAGTGGCAATTTTATATTTTTTGCGTTTTGGATTCAAGATCTTAGCAATCTGTACAAATAAAAAAGAAAAACTATTTTCTTTCTTAGCATTTATAGATTTAATTATTTAAACTTCAAATGAAAATTTGCCAGGAACCAATATAAACGTTGTCAAGCTAACCGTTAATTTTTATAAGCTAACTTAATTGGTAGGTTATCAGCATGTAATTCTTGATTGATTGAGTATTTATATACATTCCCTTATGTATTGAAAGCTTGAATCCCACCTTGTTACAAAAATGTGTTGGAAGGCCTCTTCTTTATAGTTGATGAATAACTTTTTTTTTTTATAAATCTGGGACTAGCCCATGGAATAACTGGATCCTATCGGGATATCACTTTGTGGCGTGGTCCAGGAAACTATTCCTAAATGAGAAGGATCCACCCACATAGAGATGGAGGAGAGGCTCACATGAGAGTGGGGGGACAACCTACACATAAGGTGAGGGGGACAACTTATTTATTATTATTGTTAGTATTATTATTATTTTTGGATTTTGCGGGTGGGTGTCGAACCCATGCTACAAAGTCATGGGGGCAGCTGGCGCCTAAGCCAACAGCGTCAACTGCCAGTGACGTCATGAATAGCTATTCAAGCTTAAGAAATTGCTAATTTCTATGAAAGATCCCCACTAATATTTCACTAAGACTAACTAATCAAATTAGGCTTAATTATTGATATAAATGAATGTTTTTATTAGGATATTTTAGAAAGTAGAAAATTTTCAATGATTATCTTAAATTTGTCTAAAGTATCAATAAATTTCAAGTAAAGTTAGGCTTCCAAAATTTTTAAATTCAAACTCATATCCAAATGACATAATATATGAGTTGTCAATATCAAATTAATTATTATATCATCTTATGATTTATAAAATACAAACAACTCATATACCTCATTATTTAAGTATGAATTTGGATAAAAAAATATAGAAAAGCTAGCGTTACTCATAAATTTCATACATTATTATAATAATTTATTGAAATCCACTCTTAAAACACAAGTCTTCTCTTAATCAACCAAAGAAGGTGAAATGTTAAACATGTAAGATTCGCTTAATGTTAAATAATTGTGTGTCTTTTACAATGATCCCCACTAATTAATAGGAGACTATGACCCAATTTCACATCTAATGTTGAAATAAGAACACTAGGCATGGCAGAGGAGTGAGATACAAAACCAACCTTAATTAGCCATTGTAGACGGCATTAATTAATAGTAGCTAGTGACCGGCCTTGATTTGAGAAAGTAATGTCCTTTGTAGCTGGAGAGCAAACTATGCACAGTTGTGCACCAACCCCTTCGATCCAAACTCCACCAACCACCAATCACACCCTTTTTATCTAACCACCACGAGCTAATAATTCCTTTTTTTTTTTTTTTTTTGTCCAAATCCTTGACAGGACAAGGAGGCAAATGATTCATCGAAAGCAAAAATAAGTAAAAATTAGTTATTTATTATTCTATTTCTAAATTCATTTTTTTATATAAAAAATTAAAAATAGTATACGAAACATCTCAAAACAATTTAGAGGTTTAAAGTCGCATATGATATGACACGTGATTTATCAAGAAAATTTTCGAGCAATCTTGACATCTACACTATATTATCTAACCATTACTCACACCATTTTTGTCTAATCACAACAATTATTTATTTATTTTTTTCAAATCCTTCACAGGATAAGGAGGAGACTTTGAAAGCAAAAATTAAGTAAATTAGTTATTTATAATTCTATTCCTAAATTCATTTTTTAATAAAAAATTAGGAATAATATATAAAATACGTTTTAAAATAGTTTTAAGGTTTAAAGTCAAAAGTTACGCACAAGATGATACGTGATTTATCAAGAAAAATTTCAAAAGATTTTGACATCGATAATATTTATGAAGTTCTTTTTAACTTTTTGGATTACGTTATATATTTGAGTTATTATGGTCCGTTTTTAAATCGGTTAATTTTTATTTAAACATCCAATAATAAAAAGAAAAAAAATTGTCTTAACTATCTTATTTATGTAATTATCAATAAGAATATTGATAAGGTAGAGCTCAGTATAATTTTTTTTTTTTTACAAACCTTGGTGGAAGGAAAATTTTTTAAATAAAATAAAATTGATACATATCTTTTATATATTATTAACAAGAAATTATTTTCAAGCTTTTTGGGTGCCTAATGAATTGCATTTTCCAAAAAAAAAAAAAAAAAGAATTAGAGCATCTCCAATGGACTGTGGATTGTAGAAAAATAGAGTGCCATGTAGAATTGTGTGAAAAAAAAAACTCTCTCCAATACAAATGTCAACCTTCACTGTTAAGCTGACTTGGCAAAAAAAAAAAATCAACATTGTGAGGATAGCTGTCTACATATAGAGGGCCTGTTAGACATGCTGACTCAACAACTCATATTGAATGCTCTCTTCAATGTGTGGATTTTAAATAGAACCATTGGAGACCATTTTTTTGTTTAACTGTCTATCAATACTATGCAAAAAGCAATTGTCTTGACATTGATGACATGGCAATGGATTGTGAAAAACAATTCACAGCCCCAATGGAGATGCTCTTAGAGATGTCTGACACTCCACGGTACACACGGTACATAATCCCACATTTATGGAGATGGTTGTCTCATTTTATTTTATTTTTATAATAATTTGTGCAAGGGAGGCTCTATCGTCACCCATAAAATGTCTCACACCCATTTTTTAAGAAGTATTTTCTACCTAAAATAACTCATAATAAAATTACTTCTATACCCAACTAATATAAACACATTTTTTCTCTATCAATAATTACTTCCTTTTCTACCTTTAGGATTAATAGTAATAATAATAATATTTTCCACTTCCCCAAGTGCTGGCAATAATAAATTTTTGCCATAGACTCTGAATAAAGCAGAAAAAGTCAAGCTCATCGGTGGAACTTAAAGGTTTTTTTTTTTTTTTTTTCGAAATTAGATAAAAATTAAGTTAACAAGTATATTTTGATCTCAAAATCTAGTGAAAATCCAAAGTAAAATGCCATAACGGAGTCTCGTATAGGTTCCACATAAATGTTTTTTTTCTTAAATTTGCAGGTGGACCTTGTATATATAGTTGTTAACATGAAAGAAAGGGATGAAAAATGGTTAATTGATGCAAAAACAAATGGGTTTATTTCTGGAATTAGGAGAGGTGCAGGAAGAAACCGATGAATTAAAAATTTTTGTAATGGGTGTGCAGAGAAATTTGGTATGAAAAGACATTTTATGGTGACAATAAACCCACCCTTTGTGTTATCTTGAGCCTTATACTAGAATGGAAAATCATGGTCAGCATATTTAATAGTGCAATTAATGAAGGCGGTAGGTGTCTATTCTTGTTGGCGAAAAATGACTGGTACGAGGCATGTACAATGAAAACTGACATCATCTATTTGGAGGTTCGAAAAGTGAAAGCCAAACAACTGCAATTTTTTTTTTTTTTCCCGAAACTAACAACTTTCATATTTCGATCACTTGATTATCCCAGACTCGTTTTGTCCTGTTGTTCTTTTTCTTCTTTGCGGTATTTCACCTTCTAAGATTTATCAAAATGGATATAAATTATTCATTATACGAGAGAATCGTATAATTATATTATATACCTATATCATATATCATAATTATATATATTAAAAATATATATAAATATATATATGTTAGACGTATTAAAATTTTTCTCTTATATTATTAATATATTATTTTAAGTCAATTTTTTAATAGATAATAAATACAAAATTAATGATATCATATTCATAAATTTGATGTTATCATTGGGTTAAAAAACTTAGAAAAAGAATAAATTCCATTTTCTATCATTTTCAAACTTTCTATATTACAATAGTTGAATAGTATAATAAAACCAAACCTCTTTTCCTTTTCTTTCGGGGAAGGTTTGAATTCCTAATTTAAAAAACAAAAATATAAAACAAAAAACAAAAGATTTTACCAATTAAATTAGTTAATATCCATAAATATTTGACATGTACATTCTATCTATAATTAATAATGAAAAATCTAATAATTTATTCATATGAATACATAAATTTGCAATAACATATTAAGACATTCATTTATTAAGACATCATCTCACTATCAGCAGGTAAGTAAAATCAAACTAGCACAATAGCATCGGATTTAGAATGTAAAAGTTTAAATACCTCGAATTACTTTATATAAAATGGTTAAATTTTCCAATAACACAGCTTTCAGCTGACTTTCAAAAATAAAATGGAGTTTAAATAAAAATAGTCTTATTTCATACTAACACTATCAAACTAAGGTTGCACCACAATGAGTCTCGAAGACATAGAATAAATCACAAAGGCATAAGATAAATCTATAAAGTATAAAATGAGCCTCACTGCCAATAAGTCTCAAATACATAAAAATGTATTTAAAAGATTATATAAATTTGAAAATACATAGAATAAGTTTTATTAATCAATGAAAATTATATGAAATAGCACCTAAGAATCAAGCACATATTTGACTACTATCAAAAAACTGAATTAAGTTTTACTGACACATATTCGAGTGAAAAAACAATAATACCTTTAATTAAAAAAAATTCAATTTTTCATATTCCCTAATTTTTCAGCCGACTTGCAACAAATTAAGTTTCATCAATAGATTGCAATAGATTGCTGCAATTTTAAGTCGCCGATCAGACCAATAACTCTTCTTGCAACCGTCGTAGTTTTATTCATCCACCTTTGAGCCGAACTGTCCGATTCAACTATAAACAAACAAAAAGGGAAATATAGTACTTTGGATGATTGGAGATCAGTCTATCACCACCGGCGTTATGGTTTCTATTAACGAAACGCACATGATGTACGTGTTCTATTGAAACAGCGTGTGCTTGCTTTACAAAAAGTGGAATTGGCCTCTTCACACTCTCAACATGTAGTAGGATCACAAGCTCACGTTTTTGTTTACAACCAACTCTATTTTTGTGAACAAAAACATAGCTAGCTAACTATCTACCTGTTCCCTCTTCTTCTGCATTTTCTCTATTCAGTAACCCATGTAAAAGCAGCTTTTTTGAATTAGTAACAACACATGGAAGTTGGTTTTGGCATGAAAATGGAAGAGGAAGAAGAAGACCCACCTCTAGCAGTTCAAATTGATGATTCTCACAACAAGTGGGTTTAAGTGGGTTTTGATTTAATGGTGTTTCGACCAAGGTTCAAGTTCATCAATGTGCAAATTATATATTTAATGGTGCTCAAGTGAGTTCTTGTTTCCTTATTTTGTTTCTTGATTCTCTTGTTTCCACAGGATGGGGAGGCGAGGGGGGGTACGGTGGATCTTTTTTATATAGAACCAAAATATCGATGAGTTTGTAAAATAACACTATAACACAAACTTTTTAATAGCACCATCTAGCTTTTTGAAAATATTAATGACCAAATTGCGTTTATTTTTTAAAACCACTACAAGAAAACAGCTCAACCATACCGGGTATTGCCCGGTATGGTTGACTATCCATACCGGGCGCTTCGTCCGGTATAGATACGGCCGGTATACTTAGTTAGTATCCATACTGGGCACCAAACCGGTACAGATAAAAGTATCCATACCGAGCGTGTGCCCGGTATGGAAACTATTTGAATATATAAAAAAAAATATTTTTTTTATATATATATTTTTTACAAAAATATATATAATTTAATATTAAAAGAAAATTTCCAACATATAGCAAATCCCATTTAATCAAATTTTATCATACATCTAAAATTCTTAAAAATCCATATAACACAAACTCAAAATTCCACAATTAGCTTCAAATAAAAATAAAACAACCAAATGAAAAATAAAACACAAAAAATAAAATAAGCTACAAAAATAAATCAAACCCAACAAAAATTCAAACTAAAATGCAAGAACCAAATCAAAAATAAAACCATCACTCACAACTAAATCAAATAAAATAGATCAAGTGTTTTTTACACAGTCCAGATCTCATTGACAAAGAATACAACAGAATAACTCAATCAGTCCCTGTCATCAAATACGAGTTAGTCCCTTAACCAAGGTCATGATCGGTGAAGAGACGTTGAACCGTCGTCAGCTGTGAACGGTAATCGGTGGCAAATCGGAGGGAAAAAGAACAAGAAGACAAGGAGAACAAGAAGAAGAGAAGAAGAAGAAGAAGGAGAGACCAAAAGAGGCGGTCGGACGGCCAGAGGGAGGAAGCAAAAGAAGATAATAATGAAGAAGAAAAGGAGAAGAAGAAGAAGAAGAATGGGAGAGAAGAGATACCGGGCAAGGTGATCGGTGGCAACGGAGCGACGAACTGCGTGTTGGTTGGCCGGCGAACAGCGTGTTTGTCGGTCGACGAACGGGGGTGGCGACTAGGGTTTGGGTGAAAGAGATGGTGAGAGAAAAAGAAAGTAGAGAGAGAGAGAGAGAGAGAGAGAGAGAGAGAGAGAGAGAGAGAATACAAAATGGTGGGTGTGGTGACTGTGGCCCGGGTGTGGTCGACCAAATTAAATTTTTTTTTTTGTTTTTAGAATTATCCATACCGGGCAATGAAATGGCCCGGTATGAATATTCAAACTATTTTAATAAAATAAATTAATTTTCATTATCCATACCGGGCAATCAATGGCCCGGTATGGATACTACAAATTTTTTTTAATTGAAAAATAAAGTTTAATTATCCATACCAGGCCATTAATGGCCCGGTATGGATAATTAAGTTTATTATTTTTTTTGAAATAAAAAATTGTTATCCATACCGGGCTATTAATGGCCAGGTATGGATACTTCAATTTAATTATTTAAAAAAATTATCCATACCGGGCCTTGAATGCCCGGTATGGATATCCCGGTGTGGTTAGACTGTTTTGTTGTAGTGAAGGGTCATTATTTCAAGGTAAGAGAGAGATGACCAAACAACCATGATATCCAAGGGAGAGTTGACAGCGGCCGAAGGAATGAGTCGATGGCGGATACAAAGTAGATGACAGAGAATGATCATGAAAATTAACAGTTGCCTTCCCACTTGTCATTCCCGATTTTGCAATGATCACAAACTTAAGGCATGAGTTCGCATCTAATGGTGGCTGACGACAACTGTTTCTTCTCCATCTAGGCAACATTTTCCTCGATTTCGCAAAGAGTTTGATATGGTCATGAACTCATGCCATTAGTTCATGAGTTTGTGATGTTAACTCTTGGCATGAGTTCGCATTTAATGGTGGCAATGGCGGCCGCTTCTTCTTTATTCTAGGCAGCATTCTAAGTTACTACCATCAATAGCACTACCTCCACAACACCATTGTCATCAACTACAAACCCTCAATTACTTTTTCTTAGATTAGTTGCAAACCGTTACTTCTTCTTCGATGAACCGTTTACCCTCAAGACCACCGCCACAACATCATTGTCATCAATTCCTTCTTTTTTTCATCTAGGCAACAAAAACACCGCCACCATCAATTGCAAACTCTTAAACCATCGATGACTGAAGTAGGTTGTGGAAGTTGGTGTAGCAACTGATGTCGAATCGGGTGAAACTTCGATGTGAGGGTGAGGAGAGAAGAGGAAGATCAGCACCTGCTGATGGTAAGGAGAGGAGAGTTTATGATTTTTGGTGATTGAATGTTTGAAGAGATCAAGTGGTGACGAGTGTGATTGAGTTCGAAGAGTGTTTCAGTAATTCACTTTATCAAGTGCCATTTAAACTCAATTTGATTTTCTAGTGCTAGTTTCCAAATTCAATAAGCTTTATATAGCTTATAGGTTATAGACGTGACATAACTTGAAATATTGTGTTATAGTTCTGTGATATATAGTGACACATCATATTTAGTTAAGGGTGGCAATATGGGTTACGACACGATGGGTCGACACGAATTCGCGAAAAATAAATGGGTATAAGTTTAAGTTAAATGAATTCGTGTCGTAATCGTGTCGACTCGCTTAATTCATTTATTAAACGAATCGAATTGGATCTGTTTAAACGAATCACAGGTTGACACGATTAAATTAGGGATCAAATTATAATATTGCATATTATAGGGTTTAATATGTAATTATATATATATACACATTTAACCAAACCCTACCCATTTCAATTTATTTTCATTTTTTGGCAATCACCCACACCACACACTCTCCCTCCCAATTGTCGTCGTTCCTCCCTTTCTCCCTCACAGTCGTCGCCGTTTATCCCTTTTCTCCCTCACAGTCGCTACCCCTTCTCTACAGCTTCACTACCATCTCCACCACCATCTCCACCATCTCTTTCATTTTCTTTTGTGTATCCTTTGATTTTGGTTTTCATTTTATTTTTTTAATTTTATTGGGTGCGCTTGATTGATCTGAAATTGTTACTTAGTGATGTAATTTGTATAAAAGTTTATTAAGCTTAGTTAGAAGTATCTGAAACTTTGGGGTCTGGCTATGGTTGTGTTGGAATCACCACTGTTCATGTCTATTTAAACAAATTAAACGAGTTAAACGGGTTAAATAAATTAACGGGTTGACGGGTTAATGGATTTGAATCCTTTATGATCCAAGTGATAAACAAATTAATCGTGTCTTGTTGTGTCATTCGTTTCTAAATGAATTCATGTTGAATCCAAAAGTGGTGACCCGTTTATTAAACGAATTTGGGTCAAACTGATCGAATCCATAAACGAATCGAATCGAATTCAACTCGACCCGATACGCCAACCTGTTTTGCCACCCCTATATCTAGTAATATGAGTTTTTTTTTTTAATTAAAAAAAAAAGATATATATTAGTATGAATTATATGTTATGAAATAATTGAATTAATTATAGTTTGGTTCCTATCATACCAGATAAGCTGCATGAAAATAGGGATCAAGTTGCATCAAATGATGTGCCAGTCATCGAGGCCCAAATATAATTTTAACTATATTTTAACTAATTGTTATCAACAATTTTGGAATCACGGGGTCCACCTCGAGGATATTCGAAAAGTAATCTTACTTTCAGGAAAGAGATTGTTGCAAAAAATCATTTAGTTGCTATCAACAAAACCATTCATAAATTATTTTTTTGGTTTATACATTTATGCTATGTTCATCCGTATGCAATATTTGATGATTGGAACAACGAAAAAGATAGTATTATCTTGTGTTGGTCAAAATTTTCTAATCGTCATGACCAATATACTGATGGAATTGTTTCGGATTGGGTCCCAGAATCATGATAAAACATAAGTTTATATGTGTGTTCAACAAAACGATAATTATGTGGATATATATATATATATACGTGTACATGCGGGCTTTGTAGTTATCAAGTTCAATTATTTGAGAGTTCGGATTATGGGGTCCACAACAAGATATATGCATGCGTCCAGATCAATCTAAATTTCAGGAAAAGACAGGTGCTTGCAAAATTACACGGCAATATAATGAGGATAAATTGTATCATTTGTAGTTATGTTGCTAACGTCTACTTATTCATCCATTGGTACTGGTGATCTGTGGTGATCCAAAACATAGTTTAAAAAAATAAAGAAAGAAAAAAACAAAAAATCACATTGGTCAAATTTGTAATTAAACTTAACTTCCTATGTTTCAGTAATTTTCACCATAGTTTGTTTATGGGTATGCTGTTAAGAATAGAAAAATCGTTGGGGTGTATTTAGAAATGCACCTAAAACTTTTAAAGGGAAGTCGGGATGTAGTCCAATAAATCCATTATGATACCAAATAGGGCTTAAGAGGAGCGCCGAATGCACATCACTTACTTTTTAAGTAAACTCACACTGACAGAAAACTTTGGGGTAATCTTTACATGTTACTGTACTTTTTAGAACAGAAGTAAAATGTGTAATCTAGAAGCTCTAGATTAAATATCTGACTCGGTCCAAAAGTACAATGCATCACAGCACAATAATAAACTTTTCAACATTATTAGAAGTATCGTTTTAAAAAACAAACTAAAATAGTTTATATTTTTAATTTGAATAGTTATATTATAGATGATATTAAAAATAAATAAATAATAAATGGCAGTGTTAATATCAATATACAACTTCTATATTTCGAAAAAAAAAAAAAAGAGATATAATTATTCTTTCCATTTTTTCAAACTTTATCGTATGTTCTAAGGACATTAAACTCGTGTTGACTTTCAAAAGAAGTTTTAAAAGAAAAGAGATCATGAAAAGTATCTAAACCAAACTTTTATTGTTTGATAGCAAGTCTCCAACTAAAATCTGCATTAGGACTTCATATTAATTATATGTTAGCTTGTGGTAAAATGTTAATTCGACTTTCCCCATCATAACGGTAATATAGGTTCTCAATATGGAGATCCAAAAACCTTGTTAAAGTTATACGCATCTTCAGTGAGGACTTTTTAGGGGTTATTTGTTTTTTTTTCCTTCCCCTCATAGTTAATGGAATTAAATTAAACTTATTAAGTTGTTTTGTTTGTTATATAAGTGGTTAAACGTCACTTCATAGTAAAGGTGGTTGGACACTTTTCCATTTATTAAAGCGTTGCAATTTAACTTAAAATTGTTAGTGGTTGCCTCCTATTAAAGAAAAAAAAAACTTGATTTTTCACTTAATTCTAAATCAATGGATTATATTTAAATCATGTCCTTCCAAGACTATTCTCCCAATAATAATATATTCTCATTTTTATCCTAATTTTATATAGTATAATATTCTTTCTTTTAACCCATTACTTATTACAAACAACTTTAAAATAGTATATATTTATAATATGTGGAATTAATGGCATCACTTTTAATACCATTGTTGAATTCATTATTTTTTTTCAATTTTTGTTGGACAAAATAAAAATAATTTTTTTTTTTATAATTATTTATCTTATCTTAATCAAGAATCAAATAATATCAATATTTTTAATATTTATTAAATTATTTATTTTTAATTATTTGTATTATATTAGGGCAGTAAGTTGTAAGAGTGTAAATATCAAATTATTTATTTTCAAATAATTTTATGTATAAAAAACAAACAAGTTGACACTATATTCAAATGTGGAAAAAATAAAAATAAAAATGTCATTCAAATTGCAAGTTCAATTAGTGTCTAGTAAATTCGTGATTATACAGTCTTTAGATTAAAAAACAAACAACCCTTTGTTTTGAATTTAGATAAAAATTCTACTTGTTAGCTTTTCTTCTTATTATTATTATTATAAAAAAAAAGTAAAATGACTTTTATATCCTTTTATTTTATTTTTCAGAAATAAAAACGAAATCAAATGCTAGAAATTATAATGAAAGGTGATTTTCATCTATATTCAAAATTAGAAGGTTATCATTTTCGAAAAAAGAATTTAGAAGGTTATCTTTGACAATGAACTGAACCCTTGGAAGTTTTTGGAAATATTCATGTTTAAAGTTAATTGAGTTTTTCAATTTTTTTAACTGAAATACATATTCAGTTATTCAATTAAACTTTTCTTTTTCTCTATTAGAGTTAAGTCAACTAAAGTTTATTAATGGCAGGAAAGGTTTTCAGTTAAATTCAAAGTTAAATTCTAAAGAGTTGTTTTTGGAAGTACATAAAAAATCTAAGGCGGGTTTTGGAACTCTTGTTCTTAATTTTGCTTATAATATTAAAAAAAATCTTCCTCAGGCATTTGCATATAGCAACAAGTTAATACCTTGTAATTTCGAAAAGTATAAGATGTGTTCAAGTGACTCAACAAATTTTGTCTTAAACATCCATTGATTCTAAAATTATTTATGATATACTTCTCTTTGAAATTTGTCAAAAACCATTCTCCTAAATATATCTTCACTTTGATCAAAATGTAAGAAAGCAAAATTAATCGTTATTATTATTACTCTGCATTGATATCACTTAGGATTTTAGTTAAGGAAAAAAGAGAATATATGAAAAAAGTACATAAACACAGTTTCTCTTCTTCATGAACATCCACAGACATGCACTGATGCACATATAAATGAATAAGTGGCTTTCAAAATAAAGCAAGTAAGCGAGAGAGAGAGAGAGAGAGAGAGAGAGAAAACAATTAAAAGGAAGTTGTCTTCAATGATTTATAAACAACATACGAAAAAAAAATTCATGTTGTTGTGGACAAGTGATTATATGAAACAAAAAATAAAATAAAATGTTGATGCTAACATGCATGCTGTTATGGACAATTTGTATAATCATCATCAGTAGTAGTATTGGAAGAGAACTCTTTTCGATTGTAGGGGCTGAGCTCGTTATGGCACGGCGAAGCTCCAGCAGGAGGCACCGGTCCTCGCAGAAGGCTGCTTTCGAGGTTCGTGACATTCACTAATGGCCGGCTGCATACTCCACTTGAAGCCATGGCCAAAACCACAATGAATAAAACAGCAAATACCCTTAAAAAGGCCGTGCATTTCTTCGTAAATATCATGGTGGTTTCTTGTTATTTTTGACAGAAATTTGTGGGAGATTTAAATGGCCTGAAAATGAAATCTTCAGAGCTGATAAATTTGGACTGATGAAAAAGGGTCAGTTTGAATGGTTTCTTACAGTAAATTTCAGTGCAACGAATTGTGGGTGGTTTAATATTGAGTGGGTTATCATTACATGTTTGAATAATTGAAAGTCTTCTAAGTTGAAAAAACTGCAACAGCAGCCAATCTAGAATCACATTAGAAGTAATTAATATTATTCCGAGGAAATTCTTTTGAAAATTATTGATCGAGTTTTTTCGTTCCAATCAAAATCCAATGCTAATCAATGGATTATTATTTTATTTGTATTTTTTTAATGATAAATTATATTAATAAAAATTCAAATCAATAGATAATTCTTGTGATGTCGTATTATGTTTGATCCCCAACTCCATGCCGTTTGTCAAGCCTACCATTTTTTTATCAGAACAAGTTTTTATCCACTTTCAAGGGCCAACATTCTTTTTGCAGTTTTTCAACACAGTTAACGGCCGAACTGGCTCTCTCTGAGAGTTCCAAGAAGCTCCACATTCCTGAACTTAACTAAATTATGTCTTTTCTCTTGTCCTCTTTCAGATTTTGACAATTTCATTCTCCTAATCATTGTCGATGCACCACGTGTTTAGTGAGTAATTAAACAGTTAAATTTTAATTTTGGGCTTTATTTTTCTTCTCTGAACGAGTTTTATTTGCTGCTGTAGCTCACATAACTACTCTCGTTGTTTATGAGCAAGGTTGGTCACTAGAGCCTCAGTGATGCCAACACAAACGAAGAGATACGATTAACGATGCCTGAGTTCCATCGTTAGTATATTTATTGACTGGCAAATCATAAACCAGTAAATATCTATTTTACCATTAATTTGTTGTTATTGATGAAAAATGAGATTTGAACCATTTTTTATAATTTTTTTTTAAAAAAAATAATTTTACATTAAAGCTTGTAACAATTTAAAACAAAAAAAAAAAAAAATCAACCATTATAACTTTAGCCTATATAATTATAATTTTATTAAGATATAATTTACACCATTTTTTCATTAAAAAAAAATTCTTTAAAGAGTTTGGTTTTATAAAACATTTTGCTTTACAAAACATTTTTTGGCATTAAGGCTTACAACATTTACACTCACACACAAGAAAAAAAAAATCTTAATTAAGCCTATATAATAAATGTTTTATTATAAATATAATTTAGACCAGTTTTTCATCAAAAAGAAAAAGTCTTTGAAAATCCTGTTTCCATAGCAAAATTATGATTTACAAAAAACATATTTCATAAAACAAATTCTCTAATGGAATGTTTGTCTAAAAAGCGATTTAAAAAAAAAAAAAAAAAGTTAATCAAGGATAAAATAGATACTTACAAGTCTATGATTTGCCACGTCAACAAATATACTAACGATGTGAACAAAAAAGTAATGGTAGAGGGTTGTTTGCTTATTATTATAAATATTAAGAAAATTTGTGTGCGTTTCCAATAAGATTTGGACGAATTTGGCCTTAAGTTATTCTTTGGTGGATTTTTGGTTTGGGGCAAATTCATTATTAGTCTAAATAATAAAAAAAAAAAAAATTGTTTTTGGCCCTAAAATACAATAAGTGATCTTTAGTAACGTACAAAATTTCAATCATTTATAACCCATTTGAGTTAACACAACATTTTAGTTAAAGAGAGTAAAATTTCAATCATTTATAACCCATTTGAGTTAACACAACATTTTAGTTAACACAAAATTTCATGAATATAGTAAGTCTTTTGATATTTGTAATGAAACATTTATAATGTAGCAAACCTTTTATATTTGTATTTAAAAAAAACTATGTATTTTATGAATTTTGTATTAATAATTATATAGATGTGATTTTATATTGTAGTTAAATTAAACTATTAGAAATTTAAATTTGTATATATATTTTTTGTATATCTGTTTTTTGATGAGTTAAAAACTAAATCGGGTTGATGAATTGGATTTGAGGCAAATCCCTTCAACCAGGTTTGGGTTTGGTGTAGAAAGTAGTAATCCATTTGAGGTACGAGTTAAGTTTACGACAAATCGATCCAGATCTGATCCGATCTATTGCTATTCATAACCATAAACAACACTTAAAATAAAGAAAGAACGCTGGCATATATTTCAAAAAAGTAATACAGTAATTAACATTTAAAATAGGTGCAACTACCTATGCGAAATATTCAACATACGACCTAAGCGATTTTTCACTAGCATGAAATTTTTACGAACTTAAACCCATTAAAAATGATTAAAATTTTGTTTAAAGTTAATTTTTCTTTTTTGGGGCATAAAAACGAATTTTTATTATTAATTTTGGATGACTTTTAATAATCTCGACTTTTGTTTCTCGCCCGTAAAACCAACTTTTTCCTTCAAGGAAGAACAAAAGGGAAAACCGTCGCATATCAGAATTCAGAAGAGGCACATCGCCATTCGCTCTCTCCATTCTCCACTTTGCAAACACGTAAAGTTGGCGCAGGTAAATTCTTCTCCTTTGCTCTTCTTTCTACTCGTACTCACAACCCTTTTCTCCTTTTAATCATTTGTTCTATATGTATGCTAATCCAGTGACCTGATTGCTTTCTGCTTTGGCTTTTTAACCAACTCCTTTTTTCAATTAAAAAAAAAGGAGTTTTGTGGGTATTTTTGATCTTGAAATGGGTTCCATGGTCAGTTTAGTTGACTGAGTGCTCTGCTCACAGTTTGCCAATTTTAGAATCTTATATGGTTTTGGGAAGATCAAATTTTGATATACATTTCAATGATGCTTCTTGTTTATGCTTTTTTGTAGTATAATAATTGAATTATGTATTTTCACTAGTTTATACTGCTATACTTGTTTTTGAACTGCTACTGCTACTTGAACTCATTACATGGAACTTAAGCTCTTGTTTGTCAAGGTATCCCTTTTATATTTGTATCCAATTGTGAAGCCAAGGGTGTTAACAGCATATGAATTCGAATAGTGAAAATTTAGTTTTTCATGTCATGGTTAGTGGTGGTAGCTAATAAATTGATGTGGCTGGCAGCCATTGCTGGGGGTGCCTGTGTGATTGTTATAGTTGAAGTTCTGTTGTCTGCTCGCTACAAGAGCTCCTGAAGAAACGGTTGATGTCTCGGGTTTTTTTTACCACTCCATTGTTTTTGCCTCATTGTCGTATGACTTCAAGGTTTGTTTTATATTTTGTCTTGAAGAAACACTGGTTTAAATAATGTGTTGGTTGACCATAATTTAAATAGTTTTGACTGCTGCAGGCAAATTGTCAGAATGTCTGCTAATGAAACAAGATATCCTAGCGTATCGTTTAAATCCATGGAAATAAAGCCTCCTTCACACCCTACCTATGATTTGAAGGGTGTCATTAAACTTGCCCTCGCTGAAGATGCTGGAGATCGAGGTTCAATTCAATCATACTTGTTTCACTTAGTTAAGACTCAATTTCTCAATTCTGCTTCTATGGCCTGGGATTGATGTTAGTGGTAGAAACGTATTGCTTAACGGCATTTGTGGTACAATTGCAGGGGATGTAACTTGTATGGCCACCATTCCATTGGACATGGAAGTGGAAGCCTATTTCTTAGCAAAGGAGGATGGTATTATTGCTGGCATCACGCTTGCTGAGATGGTATTTCATGAGGTTGATCCTTCTCTCAAGGTATTTATTTGTCGGTTTCTGTGTTTGGTTTATCTGTGTGGTTTCTATGCTTTAGTCATAATGTTCGATTTCATATCAGGTGGAATGGTCTCAAAAGGATGGAGATCATGTTCATAAGGGATTGCAGTTTGGAAAAGTTTATGGTAAACCAAGAATAAGAAATCTGTGCTGAAAGGTTCCTTGAAAAGTGACAAGCAACTAGTTCTTTTCCTTTTATGCAGGACGGGCACACAGCATAGTTGTAGCTGAAAGAGTGGTGTTAAATTTTATGCAGCGGATGAGTGGAATAGCAACTTTAACTAAGGTCTCTTTTCCCTTGAACTTATAAAGATAAACTAAAGTGATATGTTGTCATAATTTACTATCTGTTGTTAATTTAGACAATGTAAATACACATGTTTGCTCACTTTTTTCCAGGGTGCAGTACTATAATTAACGTTCATTTTTCCTGTAGGCAATGGCAGATGCTGCACGCCCTGCATGCATTTTAGAAACAAGAAAAACTGCTCCAGGATTACGTTTGGTGGATAAATGGGCGGTATAGATCAATTCCTTGCTTTGAACAATAGTTGTAAGTTCTTCTTTAGCATTTATATGAGATTTTTGTTTGACTGGCCGTGTTCTAATTTTGTAGGTACTAATTGGTGGAGGCCAGAATCATAGACTGGGTTTGTTTGACATGGTGATGATAAAAGATAATCATATATCAGCAGCTGGAGGTATTATAAATGCTATCAAGTCTGTTGATGAATATTTAGAGAAAAAGAATCTTCAAATGGAGGTTGAGGTAATTATGTCAATTTCTAAGTAATTCCGCAGATTTTAGAGCCTTTGGAGTAGAATTACAAGCAAACATTGAAATTAATTTGCAAGATCTGATGTGGTTAATGTTCTAAGTTCCATCTTGATTTCACTTGCTGTTTAATTAACATGCATACACTTGTCTCTGAGAAATGCACATTTGTCAGGTGGATGAGGTTTTTTATTTTTGTGAATTATTTCAAGGTTGAGACCAGGACACTTGAGGAAGTAAATGAGGTATTACATTATGCATCTCAAACAAAGACTTCCTTGACCAGAATAATGTTGGATAATATGGTTGTCCCACTTTCAAATGGGGATGTTGATGTGTCAATGCTTAAAGAAGCTGTGGAATTGATTAATGGAAGATTTGATACTGAGGTAGGTAGCCCTTAGTTGTAGTTGTGCTTTTATGTTCTTGTAGACCGCTTGTTTTTATAGTAGCTTACCATCTATATGCTTGACAAGAGCTCTCACTGATGGTACTTTCTTGGTATAGTATTCAACCGTGGAGTAATTTTGTCCAATTATCTATCCTGCTAATATTTCATCTCACCATCTTTTGGAGAGAGAGATGCTTTCTGTCCAATTAAGTAAGATTGGTTTTACTTGGTGAAAAAATTGATCTGAATTCTGGAAGCATTTGGATCAAAATTTAAGCCTCCTTTAGTTTGTACTTTTATCATACATAATGGTTTTTCATTATCATCATGAAGCATGTGCAAAAATGTTTTATAATAATGGCTGTTGTTTGTTAAACAGCCAGTTCATCATCTAAAATAAACATACAAGCTTTTGCTTAGCTGCTTGAGTTTTGCTTTAAGCATGTTATATGTGTTTCAGCTATGTTTTTTGAAGTTTAATCAATTTAATCAATCCTTTAACATCCATTTGCTTTCTTGTTGTTTTGCAGCATCAATATCATGAATGTCAAATTGGCATAACTTTGAACAACTGCTAGTTGCACTGTTTTTAGGGTAATATTATGTATTTCTTGGTTGCAGGCATCAGGAAATATTACTGTGGACACAGTCCACAAAATTGGACAAACTGGGGTCACCTTCATTTCCAGGTACATCGGTGCAACTCTTCTTTTGGTTGTCTTGATGTGATTGATGCTGTTCAAACCTCTCCAAGATAGACTTGTAGATGCTTAAGTTATAGGTTAGGAGATCGAAGCTCATTTTCATTGTCAATGAAAATATGTTACTTCATTGAGTGAGGATGCGGTTACTTATAGATTTAAGATTTGTTACCTGTTTGTTCACACTCAAGCAAGATTGACATACACATGCAGGTAGGATTTGTGCTCTGCGGCAGCATGAGAGCAATATGTCATGCTTCATATTCAGTGTTTTTGAAATTACATTATAATCAATGGGATATTTTATATGTAAACTTTCTTTGCAGCTTTCAAGCGCTTTTGTCATTATCTATAAGATTAGGAATTTAGGGGTTCATTACTGCAGATGGACAGTTCGAATCAGAGATATGTCCATGTACTAGGGCTGAGAACAAATTACGTATCTGTTTAGTATTTAGCTTTTCCAATTTTGTTTTTCCTCATTTTTGTCCCAAATTTCTCTTTTTTTGTTACTGGTTCTACAAAATATGTGGACCTTTGTCACTTGGATGGTTGAATACATAGCTCTTCGAACTTGATCTATAGATCAGCCACGAGGATCTTAGACTACTCCATTGTGGTACAAATCAAAAGTTCAATGAATTCAGAGTCGATGATAGGTGTTGGTATCAACAGTTTTTTGTAGCTTCTACTTTTTATCATGCCAGTTCTGTTTTGTATATTGTTGTGATTATGCTGCTAGCTTAGAAACAACAAATTGGTGATATGATTATTGGCATGACCGGTGTGTTGATGTTTGTAGTGGTGCACTGACCCATTCTGTTAAAGCTCTTGACATCTCCCTCAAAATCGATATGGACTTGGCACTTCAAGTTGGAAGGCGCACTAAACGGGCATGATTATCTCATACTGTGTTGCCTCTGTTTATACAAATAATCAATATAGGCCAATCCTCAGTTTTGTCCAAAATAAGTGAAGAAAGAAAAAAACAGTATTTTCCGAACACTTATCTTCTCAGTACCACAGCTTGACAATTTGAAAATTTTGTACGATTTCGTGTATACAAATACGTGTGGAATAATTTGGTTTGGTCCAGTTATACTTCCAGGCTACATATGAAAGGGCATGTTGAACAGTTGGGGAGTCTCCGTAAAGTTTCTATAGAATGCTAGTGTGACACAATTTGTTGTACACTTCATATTTGTAATGCTTGAAATGGTCATCGTAGTAGAACATGCATCAAACAGCTGGGCGAGGATGGACCATATTTTGTTTGCCCCAACTGGGTTTTTGGGCCCGGTGGGCTTGAGCTTAAAATTTTCAGTTGGGCCCGGTACTGTCCATAAATCCATTAGTATTACTTAACATTGTTACAAATAAGTCATGTTTCGGTTATTTAGTTCCTTTCCTTGATTAAAACTAACATTATTATAAATAAGTCATATTACGGTTGTTAAATTCCTTTGAAAGCTGATGTTAACATGGAACACAGAAAATTACAAATTATAGCCGAAATTGTGTCACACTCTATTCACCGCCCTCGCGGCGGCTGCCAAGGAAAATTGTCCATCCAAAAGTTGTAACTGTGACTAGATCTTGTTAAAAAGTGTGACCTTGTACGAAGTATAATGTTGAAAAAAGTGGTTGTGACAATCTACCTGGAGAATTTGCTTGCTTCCAAAGTTGATTTCTGATGACCAAAAACGCCACCTTTATTTTTAAAGCATTTTCAAACCCAAACGCAACTTCAAGCATGCTTCAACTTTGGTGCGCATGTTAACAACATTAGAAAATTTAATTAGATAGCGTATAAAGTGTTTCAAGCTATATGTGCTTTACTGGTCAAGCACAAAAGGTCATATTCATTGATTTCCCAAAAAAAAAAAATTGAAAGTAGAAAAAGGTGATACTCATTTTCCCAAAAAATGACTTCTCCTTCATTGTTTTGGAAACTTATTTTAACTTTCACGTGCAATTTGGGCTCTTGATTTCATTTCACCCTCTACTTCAACAAAAGTTCAGAATCATAAAAGTGTTGTATCAGGCAATTTCAACGTCAGATGTTTTCTCATTGATCTTAGTTAATACGGGAGGGGACAACTTATATACGTGGAGAAAATTATCCACATTAAGTGAGACTTACGAGTTAAACCCACAATCTTTTATGAGGCAAACGAGTGGAGCATTAATTTAAACTCTAAAGTATTTGGATGTTACGATTGAAAATTATTGCCATGTACGCACTGCTAGAACAAATGCCGATTAGATGACTCGTTACACGTTGTAATAGTTCAAAGTTGCTTTTGTCAAGTGGGTGTACCATTCACATTCGGCAAATTTTCTTCATTGCTAAGAATAGTCCATTTTGACGAACACAGCGGGCAACATCTTTAGGAATAATTGTTGGCTCATAAATTGATGTGTTTTACCAAAATTTTGTTCAACTCATGTGGACCAATTTGTGTCATAAAATAGTTTTAATAAACTCTCAAAAAAAAAATCAATAAAAATTATAAAATCTCATATTAAGAGAAGATTTATGTCAAAATAATAAAACCGCGACTTTTTGATGTTCCAGTTTTCTGTTCTAAAACAGGGAAGTGTTATTCCATCTTGTTTGATGTAATTATTAATAAGCTAAAATTTATTGATAACAATGATCAAGAATTTGTTCCCATAATATTAAAGAAAATTTTTTACATATAACAATAAATATACATCGTATTCTTCACACATGTTGGCATATGATATAATAGGACTCAAACTCCTATCACGAATATTAAGGAGAAGTAGATTAATCACTTGAATTATGACTGAATGTGCATTAATCAAATTTTTTTAAACTATTTATAATTTTGTAAAGGGATAAATCTAATTTCCCCCCTGTAGTTTGATATAATCGCTATGGACCCCCCTATAGTTTGGCATAAACCCATTTTCCCCCTTCTGTTAATTCTGTTACTGAACAGTATATCCTGACATTGACAGTATGCAAAAAGACGATCTTGCCCCTCAGACAAAACAAATTATCAAAAAAAACTAAAATAAAAATGAAAAAAAAAAAATTCTATTCATTTTCCGGTGACGGAAAACCCATTTTCTGGGTTCCCAGCAGCTGGATTTTCATTCAAACAGACAAACACAGAAACATAAACATTTAATCACCACAAACATCAAATATCATCACCAATACACCAAGCACAATTACACCAAACATTTAATCACCACAATCATCATATGGGTTCGATTTCAAACCCAGAAATTCCAGTCTGGGTTCGAAGTCGAACCCAGATGTTCGCATCTGGGTTCGATTTCGAACCCAGACGCTCGCATCTGGGTTCGAAAGCGAACCCAGACGCGAGCTTCTGGGTTCGAAAGCGAACCCAGACGCTCGCGTCTGGGTTCGAAGTCGCATCGAACCCAGATGCAGACGCTCGCATCTGGGTTCGATCTTCGAACCCAGACGCTCACATCGAACCCAGATGCGAGCGTCTGGGTTCGAAGTCGATCCCAGATGCGAGCGTCTGGGTTCGATGCGACTTCGAACCCAGACGCTCGCATCTGGGTTCCAAATCGAACCCAGACGCGAGCGTCTGGGTTCGAAGTCGCATCGAACCCAGATGCAGACGCTCGCATCTGGGTTCGATCTTCGAACCCAAACGCTAGCATCGAACCCAGATGCGAGCGTCTGGGTTCGATGCGACTTCGAACCCAGACGCTCGCATCTGGGTTCCAAATCGAACCCAGACGCGAGCGTCTGGGTTCGAAGTCGCATCGAACCCAGATGCGAGCGTTTGGGTTCGATGCGACTTCGAACCCAGACGAGTTCAATGCTAGCGTCTGGGTTCGAAGACGAACCCAGATGCGAGCGTCTGGGTTCGATGCGACTTCGAACCCAGACGCTCGCATCTGGGTTCCAAATCGAACCCAGATGATGGGGGTTTGAGAAGGAGAAGGAGAAGGAGAAGAAGAAAAAGAAGAAAAAGAAGAAGAGACTGGAGAGCGGAGGGGATGGCGGCAGGCAAAGAGTGGAGAGGGGAGGCCAATCGGCGTCGGCTTCGGAGATCAAGGGGAGAAAAAGATAGAGAGAGGGAGAGAGAGAGAGAAGGAGAGAGCTCCTCTTTTTTTATTTTTTATTTTTGTTTATTTTTATTTTTTTAATTATGTCCACCGTCCATCAACATGATGGACGGTGGACATAATTTTTTTAAAAATTATTAGTAAATTTATTTTTTTATTTCTTATTTTTATATTTTTAATTATTTTAAAATAATATAACCTATTTTATATTGAATTGACAGTTTTACCCTTCCTAGTTAACGGTCAAACATTGATTTTTAACGTCCAAGTTCACGGTAAGGGGTATTTTGACCATTTTAATAAACAAGAGGGGGTTTTTTTGATCATTTTTATAAACTAGAAGGGGGTCTGTAGCGATTTTTTTAAGATAGAGGGTTTTTTTACCATTATATCAAACTACAGGGGGGATATTAGATTTATCCCTTTTGTAAATTATTGTACAAAATAAACAAATAATCATGTCAGATCCTAATGTGAGAATGATATGACATAAAAACTTGTTACATAGCTAGAGAAATTATCAAGTCAGCTTATTAGTGCTCACAATCAACACAAAATCCTAAAGAGAAGATTTATGTCCGGTTAAGAAATTTTGTTTTTTTATTTTCGTATTAAAATCTTTTTCATTGATTTTTAATAATTATATCTGAAAAACTAATTATATATAACCCCGATGTTTCTATTGCATAACTATGAGGAAAATTCATCAATTCAGTTATCACCAAGAATCAAACCATTCAGATTCGATTATAGACATAAAGATGAATATTTTCTTATGTACGTTTTTTTTTTTAATAAAAAAGATATTACAATTAAAAAGTTTCTTGAATGGATAAGGTTTGGATTTCAATTTTGACGGATTATTATAGAAAATGAGGCAATTCAAATTAATATATTTATATTTATATAAAATATTCGACATAGCTTTGTGAAGTAACTTATTTAAATGACTAGTTGTTCTTTTTATAATGGTTGGTTGTTACTTTAATTAAAACGTGTAATGGAAGTGTGAGCTTCAATTGTAGCATTAAAAAACGCACAGTTGTCAGAATAGGACATCAAAACTGTCGACTAATGTTTTTTGAATTTTTGAATTGAATTGATTGGTGGTTGCCAACCTTGAAAATGATTTCGAGGATTTATAAAATTCAATTTGATCGATTTATAGAGTTTTTAATCCAATTTAATGCAACTTATCGAAATAAATAAATCCTCCTATTCCAAGATATTTACACCGATGATTTTAGTTCTAAAGAAAATAACAATTAAATGTACCAACTAAGTCATCCATGTACCTATTAAGTTTTAGGGAGAATTGCACTCACATTCCCTAACTTCTGGTATTGATGGCATCATCCATTAACTTTAGGAGGTGTATTTGTAGAAAAATGATCTTGGCCCATTTAGACGCCATTATGTCAAACCATTAGGGTGTGAGTGTAATTCTCCCTAAGTTTTGTACTTAAAATTATTGATTTTGATTGTAAAAAATGGTTGTGAATGTTAATTGAATATTATTAAAAAATCAAAAAATTTACTTAAAATTACTGTTCAAATGATATAGCATACTCATTTGTAACTACCACGTGATTTACAAATTTATTCTACAAATGTTTAAAAAGCTTTTGTTTGAAATATTTTTAATTTTATTAATTATATATTTTTAATTTGTAACTACCACGTTGATTTACAAATTCATTATCCAAATGTTTAAAAAGCTTTTGTTTGAAATATTTTTAATTTCATTAATTATATATTTCTATAATTTAGCTATCTAGTTTCATATGAGGTCAAAACAATAATAACATAAAAAAGATTGAAAACATTTGTGTACCATCTCAAAAACTTTAACCTTTATGTACCTAGGATTTTTTTTTAGGGAAAATTACCCTTTGAGAAAAAACAACTAACTTCATCTTATTTTACACCTCCAATGTTTGGCAATTTCTCCATCCAGCACCCCTCTTCTTCTTTCTCCTTTTTATTTATGTTTTTTGCTCCTCCTCCTTCTTTTCATCCTTCTCCTCCTGCTGCAACTTATTATAATTCTTATTCTTATTCTTATTATTTATTATTTTGCTTCTTCTTCTTTTTATTTTTTTTATCCTTTCTTCTTCTTCCTCATTTAAAAAAAAAAACAAAAAACAAAAACAAAAAAAAAGAAAAGAAGCAAACTTGCAATACTGTGATTCACAATAATTTGTCTTATTATAACTGACAGTAGTATAAACTAACATGACTTACAACAATACAATCTATCGTAAGTCACGATAGTTTTTATTGATTTGTCTCATAGTGTCGCGTTTGTAAATCTAAAAGTCTTCATTTTTGGTGAGGGATGCTCCTTGCTGGAGAAAGAAGAAGAAGAAAAAGAAAGGAGAAGAAAGAAAAAGGAAAAGGAAGGGAGAAAAAGAAGAAAAAAGCAGAGAAGAAGAAGAAAAAGAAGAAAAGAAAATAAGAAGAAGAAGAAGACAATAATGTCGATGAAGAGAAGTAGGAAGAGAGATATTGAATGGAAAGAAAAAAAAAAAAGAGAGATTTTTCCAGAAAAAATGTTGGACGACGGAAAAGATGATTACGGTTTTTTTTTTAAACCTCTTATTTTAAAAGGTAATTTTGTCCAAATTTTTATGGTTTGGGACATAAATTGTCAAAACATTGTTTTTGGACACAACAATTCCATGCCTTTTTTTCAACCATTACCTTGATTTTGCTCTTTTCATATTTATGTTTTCAAATTTTTTAATCGTCATCTTTTGTTTATATAATTTTTTATATTTATTAAGTGTTTGTTTCAATTTTTTATTTTTTATTTACATTGATGTTTGATGATGTTTTTTGAAATAATTATTTTTTATTTAAAAAATTTAGTAACACATGTTTGATCTTTATTGATTAATAAGTTAAGCTTAAGTTGTTAAATTTTAAAAGATTAGATGTAAAAAGTGGAACTTTTAATCCTTTAAGGACAAAAAAATTATTTCACTTTATTTGCATTTTTTCCGCAAATTTAAAGTTAGAAGAATTAAATTAACTTGCTTTAAAGTTTCAGAAACTGTAGAATTCAACAGTGTATTTTTAATTAAAAATGTGATAAATGATCAAAAGATAAATATCGACATGAAAATTACCTTAAAAAGATGACTATGGAAGTTTTTCTCATAATTTAGGCATTTCTTACTTCCACCGCATTTGCCCGTTCACGAAATAAATGTGTAGGCGTGTAGGGTAGTCTAATAATTTAATACCAGGACACTGAAATGGTTTGGGACACTCAATTTAGGTGCCAGAAAGAGGTGACAATAAGGGCGTAGTAGTTGTGGCATTTAACATTGTCGTTTACTAAAGTATGGGTGCATCCGTGCATGTCTGCTTTATTCTTTCTTTAACAGTAAAGAAACGATATAGATAATAATTGTAATTTATTAAATATTATGACATAAAAATAGAGAAACTATATGTAACAAAAATCATTAAAACTTCAACTGTTTTGGCACTCACGATAAGACCATTGACCGATTTTGAGAAATTTACACCTTCTTAGAGTTTTAGCCTTTTAGGTGATGAATATTTACATGAATTTAATAGAGTATAGTTTTTTTTTTTTTAATTAAAATTTAAAAGTATTTGGTATTTTAAAATAAAAATACCTTTAATTATGTAAAAGTATTTTTAAGATAATTATGCACTTGCACTGTTCAACTTGACTTAATTATAAAAAGTATTCATTCAATTTAGTAATGACCAAAATTAGAGTTACTTCACCTAAAAGTGTTTTAAACAAGAATGATGCACTTGCAAATATACACCATTACTTCTTCTTTTTTTTTTGAGATTTTGGGTTTAGTTTAGTTGGAGAAGAACTTGAATGGTCAAAGCATCTATATAAATATGTTCTAATAACACCATGTAACATTGTGTGCATATCACATGCACAAACAATTTGATGATAACTACATTTACATATGGTAGAGGTCTTGAATTTAAATTCTCCTCTAATATGTCATTGGCTCTAAACGTTTTTTTGTTTCTTTTAACTTGACATCTCATACGTTAAAAGACTATTTGGATCTTACTAAGATCACTAATAGAATTGAGAGATAACAACTCCTATTAAACTAAAAGGAGAACGCTCCCACACTTTTGTTTGGATGAAATAAGGAATGGATTAAAACCTTTAATCTCTTAGAATGAAGAGGGTTGAGTCAAAACTTATTAGGATGCATCCATTATGCTATTTTTTTTTTTGTTTTCTATTTAACAACAATGCTATATTACTCAAAACTTTGTCTAAATAATGTTGTGGAAACATATTAATTATGAATTGATATATTAATGATATCCTAGATACAAGTTAACTTATTCTATTTTTTGAATAAATTTTTGGATGATATAACATTACCATGAATAATGTAAATAAAGCCACACTTGCCAAATAAGGTTTGAGGAGCCCACGTATGGCCGACCTAGACTATGGCCACATGTTAGGATTATGCCCTCTAAATCGAGGCACTATAAAATGGTCAAAATCAGAGGTTGATGGCCAAAGTATTAATGATAATCTTTCATTTTCATAACCTAAATTAAAAGGTTTGATCTAAAACTCCTTTTAAGGCCCCAGAAAATGGTTTATGTCTGCTGATTTTCAGAGGGTGCGAATGGTTTTAGCCACTAGTTTCAAACCAACATGAACGCTTGTAATAGAAGAAAAAAAATGTTCGGTGTAAACATTGATTGTCTCGTACCATGAGCATCAATCACATTTTGGTTTATGTTATACGATGCTATAGGTGGGATTGATGCTCAATAGGGTTTTTTCCTTAGACGCGATCAATTTTTTAAGAACTTTGATTTTTTTTTTTTTTTTAAGTAAAATTTTTTAAGAACTTAATATTATAAGCAACAAATATTCGTGTCATATGGTTACATATGATATATTGTTGTTACTTTTAAACGAAATTTTAGGGATTTTTTAAAAAATGTTTTTGTTAGGACTTGGGAATATTAATATTTAAAAGATTTTAGATGAAAAAAATTACCTTATATTTAATTTTGATTTTTGATTTGTTTTGCAGTGTTAGATAATTTGATGCTGTTAATGATTTTGATGATTTGATTTTAATTTCTTAATTTTTTTACAAGATTTGTGTTTTTTATTTTTAATTAGAAATTATTTTTTAATTTGACCTCTCCACCGTCCAAATGGACTGTCAAGATCTATGTTTTTAATTTATTTTTTTTTTTTTAAAAAAGTTAAAATTTTTATGTTTCATTAAAATGACCAAATTAACCCTTCGTTGTTAAAGTTGATTATCTTTTGACTAACAAAATTACTAGATTGATGAGTTTTTAAAATGTTAGAAATGAATTTTTTAACAACCCTTCTCTTCTTCTTGAGCCATGTTTTTAATTAATCACATTTTTTTCCATAACAATAGATAGGCGAACCCACCTTTGAACACAGTTCACTGCAATATTTCAAAAATTGCATCCTATGCCTAAGCAATATTGACTTCTATGAGATGACAAATTAAAGTTTGGTTTATTGGTTATTTAAGCTTTTAGAATTTCATAGATATTTCATAACTAATGATAAAAATACATGAAAACACTCATGATGCTTTTACATGATTCTATATAAACAAAGGATGTGTCAAATTATACATATATATATATATATATATATTAATAACAATCTTTTATATTCTTCAATGAATTTGAAGAAGAAAAACCTAGAAAGAATTTAGAGATTGTAGAAAGAAGATTAAGAAATAAATATTAGCTATTTAGCTTTCATATAAGGTTATTTTTAGGATTTTAATAGGTGTATAAAGTAAAATTTTATTTTTAAATTTTAATGTTGGGTGTTCTAAGCAAATGGGCGTCAAAAGAAATTTTGGAGCAGTAATAGCCTCACCCTTTGTCAAGTACATTTTTAAAAATTAAAATAGTTTTTCGATACTAAATTAAAAATAGGGATACTATATTCTTTGACACTAGAAAATACCTGGGAATACATCTTATATTCTTAATTGGTTAATAACTTTGGAATGCTATTTTGAGCAATGATTTAAACACCGGTAATTTTTTTTTATATATTTTATTTATTAAACTTCTTTTTATCATTGTCAACGTATGAATAAACAATTTCTAAGTTTAAAAACAAAATAAAAAATTATTAATTTTTCTTTAAAATGCAACCAAACAAATATGTGATAATACTCAAAACTCAGTGGTGTTCACTCTAAAAAGTATATCTAGCAGCTCCGTCTTAACAGTCAGGGGTTTACTATCATGCCACTTCAATTTTTGTCAAAGAAAGTTTACATTTGAAAAGTGAAAGAAAATAAATGAGAAAAAATTAACTAAGAGCAACAAGAAGTAAAAATTAAATGATTTAATGTTCGAATAGGAAGGAGTGAGATCATTTCACTTGGAGTTTTGGCATATCTATTTCAAGTCTATGGAGTGGTTGAAGATTAGGCAAAACCAACATGACTGTTCTTTACAAATGATGTAGGCAAATATGGAAGTTTTACTTTTACCATAACACTTTATATACATATATATATATATATTTGTGATTATGGAATGGAGATTAAATTAAAAAAAAAAAAAAAAACTATTCACACGTTTTGTTTTAGAATAAAGATGAAACTTGAATCATTGACCTATTAAAATCAAAGGAATGAGATTAAATTAAAAAAAAAAAAAAAAAAAAACTCACACCTTATATTTTAAGACAAATATGAAATTTGAATAATTGATTATTAAAATAAAAAAAAAGTGCATTAATCACTTCAAGTAAAGAGTTGTGTGCAACACTTGATTATTAATTAAATCAGTTTTAACATTCAATTACGGTAGTTTGCAAGTAGATTTCTTTGACATAAGATATCTTCTTCTTGTCCTTTTCACCTATTTAATACACTCAATTAATCGACTTGGTTGATTACATCAATCTTATATTATCACATCTTCATGCTAGATTTGCACTCAAACGCCAGAAAAGAAGACAAAAGACAAAACAAAAAAAATATTACTCGTTGAGGAAACCTAGAAATTGAAGAGGAAGAAAATGGCCAAAACCAAAGACCTCTAAAAGGTGAAATCTAATGTTAACAATAGTAAAATAAATCTTTTATTTGAAAATCTCACTCAATTTCTTGTCGATTCACAAGGTTGTGTGATTGAAGGTGACTAACTTTATTTTTTCATATACATGAATATAATTAATGAAACGTACCTTATCTATTATATTTATTCTATATAATCACACCGACAGATTGAAATGTATCTTATCTATTCTATATAATCATGCCGACACATTGAAATTTATCTTATCTATTCTATATAATCATGCCGACATATTGAAATTAGACACAAGCCATAAAAAGAGAAACTTAAAATCCTAACCCCTTAAGAAAACATGTAAAAGTAGGAACAAGAAAAGGCTTAAAACTTCTTTTAAAAAAAAAAAAGGCTTAAAACAAAGGAGTAAAAAGGTGATGTGCAGTGACAAATGAACTTTTGATTGACTGGTAGTTAGTTCTATAAACCTTTATTCAAAAGCAAAAAATGTAGTAATCGAACGCTGACACATCACTTGTGATAAATCCAATACGAGAAGTCTAAATTCCTTCCGTCATGAGAACTTTATGATTTGTCATTATTGGTAGACAAAAAAATATCAATGAAGAATAAATAAAAAAAATGGAAATCCTGATCAGAAGTGCAGGACCTTTTCCCACTTTAATCACTAAGATTACGATATTTACCAACTGATTAGTAAGAAATTTCGGAATTTGATTAGACACCATTGTTAGTGCCTTCCCGTGGCCCGTCGCCTCTTTTTGATGGCATAGCCGACCGCATTTAAAAAACATTATGAAAACATGTTTGGACGGTTAGTTGAAAGATTTTTTTACTTCCAAAAAATAAATAAATAAATAGTTGAAAGATTTTACTATTAAACTGGATTTGTATATTTGCAATAGAAAGTTTCTTACATATTTAATCATAGTTTAAGTGAAGGGTAAACTTTTTTTTTAATAGATATATTTGTAGTGAGCCGTAAAATTCCATCTTTATTTATAAAATTATAAAGTGTAGAGAGACCTCTCACTTGTGGTGGGAGTTAATTTTCAGGTCGTGGTTAGAGGTGTCCAAAATAATACGAACTTATGGAGACTCAACTCACCTCAAATGTGACAGGTTTAAACTAAAATAAATGGATTTAGGATGGCTTTCAGGTTAATTTTAAAAGTCATTTTAAAAATGGGATGGATGTGAGATTAGTTGTCCTCACCTTGACTTTGTCCTAAACTTGTTTATATTTTCTTTAATATGGAATTTATTAATTATTATAAATATGATATCCTTATATATTTTTTAAATACAGTATATTAAGTTACTAAATATGAATAGGCATTTTATAAGTTGACGAAAATTAATATCTAAACTATGATATTAATCAAATAACTAATAAGTACAGGTCAAAACTTACTTTCCTTATGGTTTCTTGTTAATTATTTTCATGAACTTTTTTATGATCAATTATTGATTATTTAAGTTATATTTAATCGACATAATATGTATAAGAGTTAAAGAAAACTATATTTGATATGTCGGTTTTGTGCTTCTTTAAATTAAAAATAAATAAATAAATAAATTTTACGATGAAGATGAATCGGTGGTGGGAGTGGACTCAGGTGGGTTCACCGCCCCAACCCTTGTCTTTAATTGTTGGGCTTGGGGAAAATAGGAGGATAAATAATTATTTTGCGGTCAGGGCCAAAAATTGTTAACCCCACCCTATTGACATCCCTATCTATAGTTGTATCAATTAATCTTATCCCACCTTGATAAATACTTATCTGATTACATAACCTTGCCCAACTGGAGTTAAGAAAACGAAGGTTTCGTGGTAAGAATTATTTTTCAACACAATATACATATATATATTAATTTTTACAATTAATGATTAACAACATTACAAATCAAATTTATTGAATAACATTAAACAAAAAAAAAAAGGCAAATTACAAATAAAAAACATGATATATTTTTTTTAAAAAAAAAAAAAATCCTTTCGCTAGAGAGGATCCGTAGACGATACTAGTGTTCAGGAAGAAATTCACAAAAGCAGATGATGACAGCATAACCTCATGCCTAAGCATTCTTAGGCTTCATAGTTGCCAAAGGGCATTAATTCTATTGGTCCAATTAAGGGATTAATTAGTAAGGGGGCACCCAATAAGCCAAGTGGGTTTTTCGCTTTGTTCAATGATTATACTAATGACAAGTTGACTAATTAAAAGGAAATACCAAGGTCCAGTAGGGACCCTTTAGGGTTTTCCATGATTTACATTTAAAAATAAATAAATAAATAAAAAGGAAAAGTGGGTGCTTGTATTTCCAATAGGCGTTTTAATTTGCATAAAAGGAAATTTGGATGTGGGGCCTGTCTCTGTGTAGCCTTAATTTGACAAGGCATTATTTGTTTAATAAAGCAAAACAGCTATGGACTGTATAGACTATGAAATACAAGTGGATGGATAGGATTAAATTCTACAAAACCAACCAAAAGTAATTTAAACAAAGAAAAAACAGAAAAAAATAAACATACCACACATGGACATGAGTCATGAATGATGATGATGAGGAAATTTGTATAGGGGCGGCTTACTCTACTCTTATCCTTTTGCCTTTAGTTACTATAATTGTACAAGAATGATGTAACTTATTATAACAATGAAATAACAAATTCGTTCTCTAAATTTTTAATTTTTCCTCTTTATTTCCTCTTGGAGGTTTTTATTGAATGGAGATAATCTTGTTTAAAAATACTTTGATTGAAAAGATCTAATAGTTAATAAAGATTCTTTATCATCTTTTTTTTTTTTAATTTTTAATAATCTAGTCACACATCAGTCTAAAAAATAGTGAATTACCAAAATTATTAGATTTTTTTTCTCTCTCACACATCACTCAAATTAAAATTTTTCTCATAAAAAGTTTAGCAGCAACTAAAAAATTAAAGAGAATCTTTACTTCATTCACCTATATGTACTCAATAAATTTCTCTATTGAACTAACACTAATATTACATTACCCAAATTGATATATAAATTTAATACTTAAATGATGTGACATCTTAGAAAATAAGAGAACTAACCAATCAAATTTGAATTTATTGATTTAAATTGGTTAGTTCTCTAATTTTTTTGGATGACATATTATTTGAATACTAATTTTAGTAAGATAGTATTTCTCGAACCAACATAAGAATTTTGGATGAAAAAATTCAGATTGAAAATTTAGAGATACTGTATTCAAAACAGATAATACCAAAGTATACTGTTTTTTGAATTATTTTAAGTACTATGAGATTGTGAGGGAGGGACACGAGTCACAACTCTATTTAATAAGTGTGGGGAAATTTACTATTGGACTAATCTCATATTTGTGAATATTATACTAATTTTAAGTCATTATTTATTCTTATAAATAAGAAAAAAGTACGTTATTCTCAATGATTACTTGTCATAATTACTTTCTTAAACTACTCAAATTAATTCACATAGAAGGGAATCTAAATTCTTGCATTTATAAACCAAAATAAATGGAGAAAACCCAGTTTGTGACACAAAAGAGTAAGAGAACAAAGAAGAAAATGTAATGTAGCATAGAAAAGGCCAACAAGAAAAAGTGTCTGAAAAGATTAGTGAAGAAATGCAAGGGGCAAAAAAAGGCTCCATCTTTCGGCACACACATATGTTTGCAGATGTTGGCTTCTCACCAAACCAAAATGCCAAACTAATGCTACCAAACTCTTCTTACCTGTAAATTCTTGTACGAGACGTGCCATCTCACTCCACTTTTCTTTTTCCCTTTTTTGTTTTTTTAAGTATTATATTTTAATATATATTATATTAATTATTAAAAAGGAATTTTAGCATATGGGTTTTGTATTATTGTATCAATTAGTCCTCTAATTGATTAAGCTTAATTAATAAATATTCATTTTATGGAATGTGAAGATCGAACAAATTTTAATTAATAATATTTTGGTGTAATATTATGGTTTTATAGAACAAAAATATATGTACAATAAATAGAATGTATACAACTCTTCATATTCAATATAAATTATGAAAATGTTTAGATGTTGTTTATTTTTTAAATATCAAGAGTAATTTTGTTTTTGAAATAAGCATTAAGAGTAAAATTTGATTATTGTTTTTTTATTTTTTTCGAGTGAATTGATTATCGTTTTTCAGTACAATATAATTTAAAGCAGTTTAATAAACTATCATCAAAATATTCTTAATATTTTTTTTGATGGTTTGTATTCTTTTAATTTTTTTATGAAAGCACTTTTGTCTCAATTAAGCTCCCTCACATGGTGTAGCATATATGCTTAAAATATATGGAGTTTTACCAGCAAAAGCAAAGAATCTTTTAATTCTTTATTTGGGTAATTTTGTTTACAAAATTCTAACATCCAAAGGTCTCCAAAAAAATATGAAACAAATCAAATTTAAATATTTAAAATAAATAAATAAATTTATTTCTTAATTTAAGGAAAGTGGATAAGGAATTGAAACTTAGGCCCATTATTAAATATTTAAATTTCTCTTTGCCCATATTTTAAACGTCAACCCGATCCACTCGTTAACGAGACCCACTGGCCATGGCCCGAATTCTAGAAGTTGTCAAAGAGCGTGTAGTACACGCGTGTAAAAAAGTGTGGTTAATTAATGCTCATTTATTAAAAAATCATCAGAAGGGCTTTTTTTTTTTTTTTTTTTTTTGGTTTTTTTAAGTCACTCCAATGGTAAAATAGAAACTATATATATATGAATTAATATATATATATATACAAGATTGACTACCTTTTTTGTTGTATAAGACTGTTCAACTGTAACAACCTTTAAATTGATTATAAGGATGATTATTAAAAAATATCTAATAATTATTATTAATAAATAACTTATCCAACTAATAAGTTATTCAAAATATATACGTGTATATATATACGAATTTCTATAGTCAATACTTTCTAATTTTAAAAAGTTAGCATAAATCAATTAAATTCATTCATTATATTTTAATTAAATAGGAGAGATAATTTGTTTTATGAGAGATAATATAATTAATAAATTTGATTGATTCATCCTAACTTTTTAAAGTTAGGAGGTACTGATGGTAAAATTATTATTTTTTCTCTCTCTCATATAGAATGAGAGGGCAAAATAAAACTAGTGAATTAAAAAGAATTATGGATCAATTTGGTATGGTCATAACTTCTAAGATAATCATTGTTAATCGTACTAAATAAATATTCTGTTATGAAATTAATCATATTAGTATTTGATTAATTATACTATTAAAACTATTATAAATCTCAAAAGCAACATGCATATGTTTGATAAATTTTATTCCTATTTTATATTATTTTTAAAGATTACAAAGTGATTACTTAATCATCTAAGTAGTTTTGGCAACAATTTTAAGAAGCATATGTGAATTACTTTAATAAAGTGGATATTAAATAATCTATTATTAGATTTAATGAATTTTTTAAAATGGTCAAATAATCTTTGTTAATTACAATAAAAAAACACTTATATCCTAATATTAATAATATAAAAATATATTTATATTAAATATAATTAAAATATTTTACTTTTATATCTATCTTAGATATTTTATAAATTTACTGCAATTAACATAAAATTTATCAAACATGTGCATGTTGAAGTTTAAAGGTTATAACAATTTTAACAATATAATTAATCAATAGTAATGTGATTAACTTCACATCAGATTAATTTTTCAACACAGCCAGCTGTAATTATTTTAAAAGTTCCAACAATATCAAACTGGCATTCTATGTTAATTGCTGTGAAACTGACATGAAAATATAATTTTTAAATTTATATTTAGTATAAATATAATTCTATATAATTAAGGTTGGAAAATAATTGTTTTTATTATTATTATTAATCATTTTACAAAAGTAACTCTCACTTGCGTTTTAAAATTGCTGCCAAATTTACTAAAGATATTAAATAATGTGAAAATGAAAAAAAGAGTAGCACTCATTGAGATTCCTTTTTTGTCATTCTCGCTGAATTAATAATTAGCATTCTAATCGTATTTAAAATAAAAACCTCTCATATTTACCCTTAATGAATGTAAAGAGGGAAGATAGATCCCAAATTTGAAAACTTTCGAGACTTCAGACCTTGGGTCATTGATCCTAAACTTCACCCCTTCCAATCTCCCTTATCCATTTCGTGAACCATAACATAATAAGCCAAATTTCATGAATCAAATTAGTCGTTCCATTTCATAACGATGAATTTGGATGAATTCTTCATTATTGTTGTCAATTGCTCTTTCGCCATTGTCTTCCACTATTATCATTAATGGTCGTGAGTTTTCTTAGTCATCTTCCTCTTCCATCTTTTTCTCTTTATATCTTCTGCTTGTTAAGTTTTCATTTCCCTTTTGTATAAGGGTACTAGTCCAAAACATGAAATAAGTGACATTTCTAAAACTCACTCAATAAAGAGTTTTAATTAAAAAAAAACCACTTTAATAATCAATTTTAGAAGTTTTACTAAACGTTATTTTTAAACAAAAATTATTAAATAATCGGATTTTAATTTTTTTAAAGCAACACCGGCGCATATACTAGCCGCCATGCCCTAAAAAAATTAAAATTTTTTATATGCTTTTTTTTTTTTTTTTTCACAAAGGTTTTTAGTGTTATCTCTAATTAAATACAATCCTTCTATGAAAATGACAAAAACCGCACGTATTTTAAAAAATAAATTAATTATATGAATAATATATCTCAAACGCAGTTAAGTTCAAACAAAATTAATGACATACCTTATTGTCATGCAGACACAAGTTATTTCAAGTTGCGGATTTAGTTGTTTCTTCAACCCTCGAAATCATATCAGTCGTGAATTTATTAATTTTCAAAACTGAATTAACAAATAAACATTAGCTTTTCCTTCCAAAAATAACAACAAATAAAAAGGCTTTCCATTTATAATATACAAATTTTTTTCTTTGAGGCATTTTTTGTTTTAAAATAGACATGTCCTAATCCAGTAATCCTCCCCATGAAATTCATGTAAAGAAAAAAAAAACCTGTAGCTGACTCAATGTCTTAATTATTAAAATTAATAATTAGAAGATAATAGAATAATAATAATAAAACAAAAAATTAAAATTCTGCTTACACACTGATGCTGACACAAATCCTTCCACACAAAATACAATAAATCCAAACAATCTGAAAAATACAAAAAAAAAAAAAAAAACACTCAAAGATATACATAAGCCCTAATTAAGCATCATGCTGACCAATCACCAGTAAAGACACTTAAATTATCCGATTAAATAATCAAACCAAACCCCATAAACCCAAATTAACAACAACCAAGTAATACTTTCAAAAAAAAAAAAACAACGACCAAGTAATAAACTAATAATTTGACTCAGTTTTTTTTTTTTCAAAAAAGAAAATTGACTTACAGTTTAAATAGTTATTATATTTCTTTTTAATTTTTATTTCTTTCATACTATACAAATAAAAAAAAATAAACTCGCAAGTGTTTGGTGAATGATGTCAATGGACTTGTCTAACTTTCTGACAAAAGAGGAGGGAAGGTTTGGGCACCGGTCCATAAAAATATAGATAATTTTTCATAGATAAACCCCTCTTACCTCTAATAGCAGTATTATGAATTGTATAATAACGAGTTATATTTTAGGCCTGGACGGAATTTGATCCAGTGGAAGGAGTAGATAAAAAAAGGAAAAAATATAATAACTGTTTATTTATGAATGATATTAAAATTTTTAAATATTTTATTAAAATTTATATTTAAATAATATAATACATAAATTATTATAATTTTATAAATTATAAGATAATATTATAATTAATATAATATTTAAATGATACGATATATAAAAGTTACCAAAATATTTTAAATCATATTAGTAGTAAATTATTTGAATAAAATATTTTTATTTATTTAAATAATAAAAAAAAAAAGAGAACAAGAGGAGAGAGAAAGATTGAGAGTTGATTAATATAAAAATGAAAGAGAAAAAGAAATGAAAGTAGCAGAGAAGCACAGAAGAAACATGTTGAAGATGCGAGCCGATTCTGGTAGAGAGGGAACCTTCTCCGTATTCCTTCTTTTTCTTCTTCTCATTCTTATTTTGCCTCGCATTTAAATTTTTATTATTTCTCTCTCTTTTTTCTTTCTTTTCTTTTCTTTTTTTTTTTAATTTATTTATTTTTATATTTGCTTCTCACTCAAATCGTTTTTTTTTTTTTTTCGGTTCTTTGTTTTTGAAAAAAGAAAAGAAAAGAAAAAGCTTTTAAGTTTCGTGATTTTGGGGACTGGGTTGTTGTTGGTTTTAAAGGGTTCTGGAGTGTGTGATGATAGAATCGGTCTTTGGGTGCATTCTTGATGAATCTGGGATCGGTTAAGTGTTGATTATCTGGGTTTTGAGTTGGTCTGTTTAGGGTTAGTTTTCTTGATCTTTAATTGTTCTTGTTGTTGACAATATCTTTGTTCTGATATGAGATATGTTGTACATATTATTGTTCAAGATTTGTGAATCTTTTATTAATTATTAGTTAATAGGTTGCGTTAATTTCCTCCCTTGGATATAATATTTTCTGATTCATTGGAGGACTTTTGTTTCTTTTTTTTTTTTTTAAAAAAAAAATTATTACAACACTTATTTTAGATATAGGAAAGGAAAAAAATCTTTAAAAAACCCCGAAAAAAAGGTCAAAATCCATTGTAACCCATAAAGATACACCCAATCACCCACTTCATTTTTATTGTGGGCTCTTTTAGATTTTTGTTTTCTGCCAAATTTGAGTTAAAAAAAAAAGTGCAGATTTTTTGGTTTTGGAAAAGAAAAAGGTTAAATACTCAATTAAGAAGGAGGATAAGAAGAAGGAGAGGGAGTTGTTGTTGGTATAGAGATATTTTTTGTGGGTTTGTGTTGTTTGATGGGAATACCTGATAGTTCACTACAAGAACTGATAGTCAAGGTTAGGTCTTGGATTTCTTGGAGAGCAAGCGATCTTTCGTATTTGCCTGGGAAGTTTGAGATGCCCAAAAAGGATTGCCAAATGTGTTGCGAGTGTGCTGCCAGGTTCAGTGAGTCTTGCAATGGATACCATTGCCAAAGCTGCAGGTCGATGGCTGTGTGGCAAGTGTAATGATCAGAAGATCAATAGTAGTAGTGGTGGTGGTGGTGTCGTGTCTTGGGAGAGTATTAAGTCCTGCAGGTTTTGTGATGGTATTAGTATGAGACATGGTTGTGGGAGGAAGTGTAGTGAGAAGGTGCATCCTTCTGTCTCACCAAGAGAGAGCCCTGAGCCACCCTCGCCTGGCTCTAGCGCTGAGCAGAAAGGCGAAAGGGGGCAGAGTGATCGTCTTGCTCACTATCTTGAATCCCGGGATTGTGGATACTCTCCGCAAGCAGTGACCAGCAGGAGCCAGAGTATGTCCTCACTCAGTGCTCGCCCGTCTCCCATATCTGTTCGTCGCTCACTACAGCAGGTAGATTTTTTATTTAGATGACTGTAAGAATGCTTTTGTATAGGAAACCTGATAAGTTCTTATGTGTTACAATGTGAAGCAGCTGTTTGTATGATTGTATTTGGATTTGGGAATCTTTTCATGCTTGTTTTGTAGTGAATATGCTGTATTATGCATCTATTTGTTAATATGCAGGAGTGATGAAGAAGAGGTAGAGGAGACTGGGAAGCACTATTTCAGCCCATATAGTGAGTATTATCACGACAGTTTCAGATATAGATTCAAGTAGTGTTAGTGCTAGACATGAGTTTTACAGTTTTACGTCAGTGGGATCAAGTCCCTCTGACAGCCCCTCTAGGAACAATTTTACTCCTTATAGAGTTGGGCATTCTGTACAGCGGGGGCAAGAGGGAAGCTCATTGGCTCATAATGATTGTCCCTTTGATAGAGAAAGTATGGCTGTTTTAAAAAGGCCTGAGGATCCTGAGATTACTGACTCCGACAACCAGTTTGTGAAGTCACAGAAGTCATTGGATTTTGAAAACAATGGTCTTATCTGGTATCCCCCGCCGCCTGATGATGAAAATGATGAGGCGGAAAGTAATTTTTTCTCATATGATGATGATGACGATGAGATTGGGGACTCAAGTGCTATGTTCTCATCTAGTAGTAGCCTTTCTAGTATGTTTCCTGCAAAGGAGAAGCAGAATGAGGGTAATAAGGAACCTCTTAGAGCTGTGGTCCAAGGGCATTTTAGGGCTCTTGTCTCAGAGCTATTACGTGGAGAGGGTATCAAAGTGGGGAAAGAGGACAGTGCTGAAGACTGGCTTGACATAGTTACAATGATAGCATGGCAGGCTGCCAATTTTGTGAAACCAGACACAAGTAAAGGAGGCAGTATGGATCCTGGTGATTATGTAAAGGTTAAATGTGTAGCATCCGGAAGTCCGAGTGATAGGTACAACATGTTCAGTTTCCTTCAGATAATTCACTTTTCAATTTCACAGATTCTTTGCTTGGATTTATGTCTCCTTTTGTTGAGTTATAATTTTTCTGTATGCAGCACCCTGATTAAAGGAGTAGTTTGTACAAAAAATATTAAGCACAAGCGCATGACATCACAATATAAAAATCCTCGATTGCTTATTTTAGGAGGAGCCCTAGAATATCAGAGAATTCCAAATCAGTTGGCATCTATTAATACATTACTGCAACAGGTTCTTTCTTAGCATAGGTTTAACTATACAAGTCGATGAAATTTTATACTGTAGTCTAAACTCTCTTTTCATTCTTTCTTTCGTAAGCAGGAGAATGATCATCTCAAGAATGGTAATCTCAAAGATAGAAGCTCTGCGCCCAAATGTTTTGCTGGTGGAAAAAAGTGTGTCATCATATGCCCAAGACTTGCTTCTGGCAAAGGAAATTTCGTTAGTGCTAAATGTAAAAAGGCCATTGCTGGAGCGGATAGCACGGTGCACTGGTGCTCTGATTATTCCATCAATTAATAATGTTTCTGCTACGCGACTTGGACACTGTGAACTTTTCCGCTTGGAAAAAGTTTCTGAAGAACATGAGACTGCCAACCAGTTCAACAGAAAGCCATCTAAAACATTGATGTTTTTTGAAGGGTGTCCAAGGCGTTTAGGTTGCACGGTAGTGATCTCAAGTTATTATGGTTATAAATAATAGAACTTATGTGGTTGAATTTTAGTGTCTCTTTTGTCTATAATTAGTGGCTACCATTTTTTGCTGGTTTTGAGGTACAGCTTGATTTACCGACTTCTGCTTTCTCTCTCTCTCTCTCTCTGGTAATACTAGTAAAGTGTTTATGATTGTAGTTTTTATATCCAACATATTGTTGAGTGTATTAATTTTTATGAGCATAAAATTTTACTGGTGGATAAATATAAAGAGGAAATATTAGATAATTATGATTTGTATATGAATTTCTGCAACGTGAATTTTATGTTGTTATTGATGCAGTCTTTATCTAATCATTAGTAGTACTATCTCACATGCTTTGCATATGGATGAAGTATCTGATTAAAGAGAATATGTGAACCAATGAAGCAAAAAGAATGAAAAGATTTATATAAATCAATATCTTTGTTGTATATTGAAATAGTAAGTCAGTTATGTGAATCTTGAAGGTAGTTAATTTGATAGTCATAACATGCTTAAAACTTGAAGAAATGGAATGCTGTTTCATATGTAGTGGTAAAGAGGTCCCTTAAAGTTGTGTGATTAGTTATGTAATCAGGCAATTCATATGTGGTGATTAATATAACTCTTTAGAAATTATTACAATTCACATTGATCACAGATTTTGGTTTGCAAAAGATTGACTTGGAACCTATCAATTTCATGGATAAACTTACTAGTTATCTTATATTTAGGATTTTGACCCAGTAAATTTGCAAATTAAAAGATAATTTACAATAAGAAAGAATTGGGACTTTTTAGCTGATCCAAAGATTTTATGCAGAACATGACTTCATATGTAGTATGGATACAGTGTTAGCGGTCTGTAGTTTTTTATCATATTATTATTGACTTGCTGTAATTTGCTGACAAAATAGAAAAACCATTCTTTTATTGTTTACTGTAATGCTCTCTTTTATGAGGTTACAATACATAAGCATTCAGTAATCTAAAGGCAAGGAAAAAAGAAGTTAAGGGATGGGATGGGGTTAGATTCATGTATAAATCTTATTCTTAAAAAAATAATGGCATCCTTCAATGTTCTGATTCTAAAGTTGTCTATTATTTCCTCTTTTTCTTGCTCTTGAGCAATCAAGTGCTGGTGTGAATTATTTAAAGTGTGGTGGTGGTCACATTGTTTATACACCTTGATAGATCTCTCTTATGTTATTGTTAGGAATTATATTCCACAATTACATACATCCTGACAGCATTCTTTGTTTATTTGTTTACAGCTTTAGTGCCCATACTTTTTCTCAGTTGACTTTCAATTATTTTTTTCATGATTTGCATTTTCATCAACTGGCTTAACGTAGAATCACGTTTCAGAATTATGTTGTATCTGATTGGATTCTTGTGATTCTTTTGTAGGTCCTGCTGAGGGGTCGGTGTCGGAAAGAACTGAAGAAAGTAAAACATATTGTTCAATATGCAGTATTTGCAGCCTATCACTTATCCCTTGAGACTTCTTTCCTTGCTGACGAGGGTGCTACTTTACCTAAGATTAAACCAAATCATTCAGTTACTATAATGGAGAGGACAATGGCTGACTATGCCAATTCTGTTATCCATAATTCTCCGGTTGCTGTCAATTGTCAAGCAGTAGCTGATGCATGTAGTCAAGATGATGGGTCCGTGAGTCTTAATCTGGAGCATGGAGGATTGGAATCATTTTCTGAGCATTTTGATCCTAGTTATATGTCTTCTTCTCCTGTTTCCATTGATCATAGGTTTGAAGAGGCACCCTGTCTTGCATGCAATGATGATTTAGAACCTCTTGTGGGTGAGAATTTGCATTCTTTTGATGCTAGAGGTCTGTACCATCCAGAATTGCAAGAAAGCATGGGTCCAGAGGTGAGACAGATTGAGGAGATGCATGAATTGACAAAATCTGAAAGGGTTAATGAAGATGAAGCCTCCATAGAATACTTTTCAACTGCTGACACTCATCAAAGCATATTGGTCTCATTTTCGAGCCGATGTGTGCTTAAAGGAAACTGTATGTGAACGCTCTCGGCTCCTGCGCATCAAGTTCTATGGTTCCTTTGACAAGCCACTTGGAAGATACCTCCATGATGACCTATTTGATCAGGTAACTCATTAATCTATTATCATCTGATTCATGATTTCTTATTTTTATGAATTAATAGAATTTTTGTTGTTGTAGACATCTTCCTGTCGATCTTGTGAGAAGTCAGCTGAAGCCCACGTCCTATGTTATACACATCAGCAGGGAAATCTGACAATCAATGTTAAACGTCTATCATCAGTAAAACTGCCTGGGGAGCGGGATGGCAAGATATGGATGTGGCACCGTTGCCTAAGATGTACTCATACTGATGGAGTTCCGCCGGCAACTCGTAGAGTTGTCATGTCAGATGCTGCATGGGGACTTTCTTTTGGAAAATTCTTGGAACTTAGTTTTTCAAACCATGCAACAGCCAATCGTGTTGCAAGCTGTGGTCATTCCCTGCAAAGAGATTGTTTACGTTACTATGGGTAAATCCTCCTAAGTTAATATATACATATATATATATATAAAGTGTTTTTATAATCAGGACGTCCTAACTTTTTAAAGTTAGGATGAACCAATCAAATGCATTCATTGCATTCTCTCTCCTAAAACAAATTCTCTCTCCCATTTACTTCAAATAGAATGAATAAATTTGATTAGTTCGTTTTAAGTTTTTAAAGTTAGAACGTCCTGATTATAAAGCCTCTCTCTCTCTCTCTCTCTATATATATATATATGTATATATATTTTAGTTTGTTTTCTAAATAGTTGAGTTGTCATGTTGGTGACTACGAAAATGTTTTATCTGACAGGTTTGGGAGCATGATTGCATTCTTCCGCTATTCCCCTATTGATATTCTCTCTGTTCATCTACCACCATCAATACTCGAGTTTAATGACCATGTCCAACAGGATTGGCTTAAAAAAGAGGCAGAAGAGGTGATTTAACGAAATTTGCATTGCTTTTTACCCGACTACACTGGATGCTAAATGTAGAATTAAAGGCTAGTTAGAGCACTACACTAGTAACTTTTCCTTCTTTTTGTTGTTTGGCCTCACTGTTTTAGTAAATTTCTGCCTTGTTCAACAGCTTATGCTTATGTTGGAAACATTGTATGCGGAGATATCTGATTTACTTGAAGGCATGGAAGAGAAAAGTAATTCCATTGGTTATGAAATGTGTGACACAACTGATGTAAAGAACCGCCTCATGGAACTGAAAGATCAGCTTAAAAGGGAAAGGACTGATTACATAGTAAGTACCCCTTTAGACAATAGATCTACCATATAGAATGTCACTGCTATCACAAATTTTGTGATGGCAGAAACTTGGTGAAAGTGCTTGTACAAAACAAAAATTCATTTATTTATATGACACAGATGATTAGTGTCAATTTCTAATTATTCTTCTTGTAAATAGGCTTTGCTACAACCTGTTGTTATGGAATCTCCAGAACCAGGACAGACCGTTGTCGACATACTTGAACTAAATCGTTTGAGACGCGCCCTTCTCATTGGCGCACACGCTTGGGATCGTCAGCTTAATTCCTTGAACTCTAATCTTAAAAAAGGTTATTTCGCCAAGGCTGCTGAAGGGAATGCATCTTATGCTCAACCAAAAGAGTTGAGAAGTGATACATTGTGTAAGGATGGTAAGCTTGACCATAATCATGAGGAAAATGAGGCTGGATCTTTAGAATTACCAGAGTCTCCTGTAAATGTAGAGCGGGCAGGAGCCTAGTTTACAAACCTTAGAACCTTCTGGTGCTGAGAAGTCCATGTTGCCCTCATTTCAACATAACAGAGAGGAGGATGCGCATTCAGATGGGGAAGTTGGATCCACTTTGTCTGAGAGAATAGATTCTGCCTGGATAGGTACTGATCAATTAGTTCAGCATGCACATACATCTCAGACAGATGGCATTCATACTGACTTTATTGGGCAAATAAGTAAAATTGATAACCCTCCTTTTAGAAGGCTAACTTCGCCAGTGAGAGTTCATTCTTTCGATTCTGCATTAAGATTCCAGGAAAGAATCTGTAGAGGATTGCCCCCATCTTCATTGCATTTATCGACACTTAGATCTTTCCACGCTTCTGGGGATTACAGGAGCATGGTGAGAGATCCTGTTTCAAATGTCATGAGGACTTATTCCCAAATATTGCCGCTAGAAGCACAGAAGCTGAATTTGATACTTAGTTCTACACCCTCACTCATCTCCTCTGCTTCTCGAATGGCTGAAGGGCCTCAGTTTGCTGCTACCTCAGGGAGGCCATGATGATTTTGTTATTGCTGTTTATGACAATGATCCTGCCAGCATGATATCATATGCTCTTAGTTCCAAGGAATATGAAAACTGGGTGGCTGATAAGTTAAATGAACACGGAGGAGGCTGGAGTGCCAGTCAGAGCAATAAAGAAAGTTCTGTACATTCTACCTTTTCAGCCTGGCAGTCAATTGGCTCTTTGGACTTGGATTATCTACACTATGGCAGTTGTGGTTCTGAAGATGCTTCGTCATCGATGGGCAACTTGTTTACAGATCCCAAAAGGTCTGCACATCTAACAGTCTCTTTCGGGGATGAGTCCACTGCCAGTGGCAAAGTGAAATTTTCTGTGACTTGTTATTACGCGAAGCAGTTTGACTCTCTTAGAAAGAAATGTTGTCCTAGTGATTTGGATTTCGTGCGGTCCTTGTGCCGTAGTCAAAGATGGAGTGCACAAGGGGGGAAAAGCAACGTGTTCTTTGCCAAGTCATTGGATGAGAGATTTATTATAAAACAAGTAAAAAAGACGGAGTTGGATTCTTTCGAGGAATTTGCACCAGAATACTTCAAATATTTGACAGATTCTCTCAGTTCACGGAGCCCGACTTGCCTTGCGAAAGTTCTTGGTATTTACCAGGTTAGACCTTATTCTTTGTTTTCTCTGCATGACATGGTTGAGTGGGCATTGGGTTGGAATTTATAAGATATTTGAATAAGTAATGATTTTACTAAATATGTTTGATGGCAGGTCTCTGTAAAACACCTGAAAGGTGGCAAGGAAACAAAAATGGATTTGATGGTGATGGAGAACCTTTTCTTCAGGAGAAGTATTTCAAGAGTCTATGATCTAAAGGGTTCTGCAAGGTCTCGATACAATACAGATACAACAGGGACAAACAAGGTGCTGCTAGATATGAATCTTCTAGAAAACCTACGTACAGAACCCTTATTGCTAGGAAGCAAGGCAAAGAGAAGCCTCGAGAGAGCCATTTGGAACGATACATCTTTTCTGGCTGTAAGTTTTTCTTTTAACATCTTATCAAAGCCACACTAACTGGTTGTGGTATGGCCTCAAGTTCACTATCAATTTTAGCGTCAACTTAAATTCAGATGGATCATTTGAATTTCTAAGCATTTTAGACTTCTAGAACTAGTTGCATTGCCTAGTGTGTTGTAGAGACCAGCCTTTGGTGTTACTAAATGACCTCAATAACTGTTATTTATATGAACGCTTTGCTCTTTTTCGTTCCTTTGGAGAATTATGCTTGTTATAGAGTACGAATTTAGTCAGGACATCAATAACTGTAAATTTAAAATGCTTTTCCTAAATATCACTATTGATGCTTATTTTTTTTGCCTTTATGCTTCTGCAGTGTGTTGATGTTATGGACTACTCTTTGCTGGTTGGGGTGGATGAGGAGCGCAAGGAACTGGTGTTAGGGATCATTGATTTCATGAGACAGTACACATGGGACAAGCATCTGGAGACGTGGGTTAAAGCCAGTGGTATACTTGGCGGTCCGAAGAATGCTTCCCCAACAATTATTTCTCCTAAACAATACAAGAAAAGATTCCGGAAAGCGATGACGAGCTATTTTCTCACTGTACCTGATTTGTGTTTATGAACTGCGATACTGCATTCTTTTCATTCACAAAGCAATCTGTTCATTGAATAACATGAGCTGATTATAATTGCAGATAAATGAAGGGGGAGGAATGCCCCACTCTTATCTTCTGTTTATTTTTTTTGTTTTTTGTTTTTCCCTTTGTAGGAAGAAATATTCTGATCTTTTGCAGAATTACAGCCCAAATGAAGAGGCTTGTACATTGAGGAAATAGGAACTCCGTGTGCTAAGCTCTTTGTACATCTTTTTGTTTCATGTGCAGAAGTCATTTTTTTAACACCTTGAATGTCAAGAACATATTCTCAAAACTTGTATCCAATCATTATCTTACTAAAAAGCAACCCTTGGTCAACTTGATATATATACAATTCCAGATCATATCTTATCTTTATGGCATCAAGCAAATAATATAATGGAAAAGAGTTGTAAAGACAAGTGATATATAGCCTAATTGACTGTTCCTAACAATTTAATCAGTATTAGTCTAAGACTCTTTTATTTATTTATTAAATATCACCTGCAGTGTGAGTGAATTTGGGTATTTTTCGTCTTCACGTCACATTATGGATGTTGTAAAGATTTTCTATTGATATCGAGTTATTTGAACTTTCAAAAATTTCTCTTGATACTGACTCATTTGAACTTCCGAAAACTGATACGTAGTAATATTATTTATATTATATATCATTTAATTTTTAAAATGATTTTTCTATTAATCACCATCAATATTGAGATCTATAAAGGATTCGTATCCATATTTATACAAACACAAGATTGTAATTTTCACTGTTTATAAGAGTGGTAAAATTGAACATTAAATGGGTATGGATTTAGACAACAACTAGGTCGTGGATCTCCAGTAAATTAAAAAAAAAAAAAAAAAAAAAGGACATGGATCTCCAGCATATGATAAATAGACACCATTCAAAAGAAAATAAAGTAAAAAAAAAAAAAATACCTTACTGTACCAACTATAATGGGCATTTAATTGAAGGACAAGTCCAACCTGTTCTCAGTTCAAAAAAAAAAAGGCCAACCTGTTCTTGTTGATTATTTAAGACTGACAAATCTTTTATTTTTATTTATTACTATGTTTATTATACATCTACCATAACTAACAGGTTGTCATGCTTCTTCTTATTATTATTTTATATTTTGGGATTTTAGCAAAATTGCTTCCTCCAACAGAGTCATTTCCATAATTAACCTTTCATAAAAATAAGTTGCACATATGCCTCAAAATATAAAAATTATCCTTAAATATCCATTACTCTTTAATGATTGAATCACCATAACTTTTAACTATATCTTAAATGACAAAAGGTAACTTCCTTTAATTTAAAGTAGGTTTTTTTTTTTTTTTTGGGTAATTATATTTATTACTATGTGAATGTATGTGATTTCAACCACTAAACTCAACTTTTTAGATCTAAGATTTTGAAGATATTTTTTTAGCAATCGGTATAAACGACAACGTTATTGTGATCGATATGATGTGAGTTTTGATGTTCATGCATTGACTAGTTGATTTTTGTGGAAAAAGAACGTTAGTTCTTGTTGAAAATTATGAATTTTGGATGAGAAAGGTGATGGCATTTTGTGTTTTTGATGAAAATGAATGTTAGGAAGATGACAATAGCAGAGGTAGGTAAGGGTGTGAAAGGTTAGGAATGATGGTGGTAAAGGTGAAAATTTGGTTGGAGATGGAAAAATTGGCCAACCCAAAACACAACTTCGGTTTGGCCACCACTTGTCTTAAAGCATATATAGCGATCGTATTTTGATTATGTCTCGTGATTTTTACTTCATAATTGGATCAATACAGACTCGTAGTAATTGATGCCTTGAAAAAATGTTTTAGAGCTCTACAATTTAATATCTCACAAAGACTTCAATTTCAACGTTTTTATGGTCACAACTAGAGACTCTATACTTGGGGGTTCAGCTTAACTTAAACACATTTATATAGGACAATGAGACTTTATATTGTTTCCTAATTTTAGCCATATAGAAGTTAGAATTTGAAATCTTTGTGAGTGCATCAAGTTATAGAGTTTTGAATCCTCGTTCCAATGCATTAAGAATTATATATACGTGATGCTTTTATCTCAATCTATACTCAAAAATCAAAATATGATTGTTCCGCATATTGCTATGGGTAATTAGGTGGCTGCTGCAAAAAATAATAAGTTTCCCCACCTTTACGTGTGAGTTGCTCCCTCAGTTTCGTGTGGATCTCTCCCTCACCTCCATCTGGATGGATTCCTCCATATGAGAGTAGTACCCTGAGCCGCGTCATCAGTGTTTCTATCCCGATTGACTCTAATAGTCATTCGGGTTAGTCTCAATCCTAAAAAAAAATAAAAAATAAAAAAAAAAATAGGTGGCTGCTGCTAGTATGTGCTTTGGGTAAGGACTGATCCAATGCAAATATGTATTGGGTCAGACCCAAACCGAAACATTATGTTTCTCCTATATCATCATCTCTTTCTCACAGCTTCGCCACCATCAAAACCCAAAATATTATCATATTCCTCACACAATTTTCCCCAATTTCACCTAAAATTTACCACCTTTTGTTTCCTAAATTTAATAAATGTAAGTATAAATATTAATATCTGCAACGAATTACGTACAATTAATAATGTTCAAATTTCTGCCAATTGATCAAAAAAATATTTCAATCCGACATGCAAAGTTAGGGTTCAATGTAATTTTGTATCAAAACTCACAATAATACTAAGCTAATCAATACATTAAAACAAAGAAAAATTATTACTTAGTATTGGAATCAAAGTCGTATCAAGGTTGAAGAAACCACCCAATTGCGTAAGTGTGAAAGTGCAGCAAATTCTATTCAAAATTTTCAAACATAAATTAAGGTGAAGTTCTTTGAGATAAAAAATTAAAAACAAAAATAATAAAAAATGAATTTTTATATCATTTACTTTATTTCTAAAATTTTTAATCAATTAAATTATTCTGTCAACTGATTAAAATTAATTATTTTATATTGCATTAGTTTTGACCTCGGGGGTGGCGAAGGCGGATGGTGTTTTCAAGGTTAGTAACCTTATAGATGTTTTGATTACAAACTTGGTATTATCAATGCAACTTGTCTTGATGGTGTTTGTAACTAAAATATCTATAAGGTTATTAATTCAGACCTTGGAGATGTTACCTTGTGGTTCAAGGATAACACAACAACACCCAGTTTCCACTACACCCCTCTCGGGGCAAGACCAAAATTCCAATGGACCCATGTGAGGGATTCTACAACTTTAATGGATCTGCGTTGTTGTGGAAGGCATATCATTTTTTTTAATATTATTAATTTTATCTTCTTTGAATCATTGAATTTCATTCCACTGATATTAATTAATGTTTAATAAGCTATGAGCATGAAGACAATACCATAAGCATAAGGAATAAAATCAAAAGAGTAAACGCAGAAGGTTTATGCATCCATAAACAAGAATCCATAGCAAAGGTTGCATCTCTCTTATACTATCAGCTCTTACAAAATTTCCTTAGCATTACAAAAGCATCTTCATTTGTTCTATGTACACATTAACTGAAAATAAGACATACAACATGAGTAATATGATGAGACATGCATGTTAACCGGTTTTGTTTTGATGTTGGTAAAATTTGCAGGCTGATATAGAGATTAGAGAGAAAACTATATGGATCATCTTTAATTTCCCTGCTTCAATTTATTTCCATTATTTAATTCTTTTCAAGATGCAACTGCTATTTGGCTTCCTCCTTCGCTGACGGTCTGGAAACTCACACGTCTCTGCAACCATTTTTGGAACACAAACAAAATTAATAACAAATAGAAAAAAAAAAAAAAAAACAAAGTAAAGAGTTTACATAATTATCAAAAAACGTTGTTTAAAACTCGTAAGGCAGCCTATCCTTGTCGAATAAATGAAGACTTTTTTTTTCGTTTGGACATAAAATGAAGACTTATTATAAAAGACTTATTAATAATTCAGAATCACGCAATTGTTAGTTATTCGATTGAAGTATTTTTTGTTTAATTATTCTTTTTAATATTTGATTTTATTTAAAATCTTTCTTCTCCTTCTGACTTGTGTTTGGGAAATTAATTAATTAATGGGTGAGGATCAAACAGGTGAAATGTCACTCACTGAACCTAGCTTCTTCATTTGTTTAATAGCTTTAATAATTAATCATATAGAGATATGATTAATTATTATTTTCATGATCATGAAATAAATATTAAACATGAATACACGTTCTACATTCAAAAAAATAAGTATGATTAACTTGAGGAAAAAAAGAAGAGAATTGCTTTCAATATTAGTCAACGACATTACATTTCTTATAAAAAGCAAAAGAAAATTTGTGAAGGAATATATTTTTTGCTCTTTTATAGTTTGCATACTAATATCTAGATAGAAAGAGTAAAAGTTTTATTTTTTATTTTTTAAATAGTTTGCCGTAAGCCCACCTCACTATCAATAAAAACAAATTAAATAAAATTCCTCTCTAAGGATTGGTGTGAGGACTGAAAAGAAAATAACATCTTTAATCTTTTATTACGATCACTTTGATTCGACCCAATACTAAATTTTAGAAAAGTGATTTATGTCTTTTTAGTCTATTAATTTTCATATACAACACTATATGTATATATATATATATACACACACACAATTTTACGATTTATGGACACTAATTAGCTAATTACAATGGGAGCTTTGTTAGAGTCATTTTCAGTTCATCTTGGTGTAACTAACTTTTTTTCCATACATGTGAGAGACAGGGAAAAGGACTAGCAAGTCATGGTAGTTGAGATTTGGCCTTATTATCAAACCAAGGTAGTTGAGAGTTGACCATCAACTAGACCTAGTGAATTAGGTCTAATAAATTAATCACGCTACATGAGTTAATTAGCTACTGCTATTAATAAGCAAAGTAATGATTTATGGTGGAGTGATCAACATATTTTTTATGCGAACTTAGGTAACACAACCAATAATCTAAATTGTGTTATCAAACACTTATTTATAATCGTATGATTAGTTGTTCAAATTACAGGACTCAACAAAAATATGTGGATCAATATGTAATTAATAATTTCTAATGGTACCATTTTTTAGTTTTGTCCTCGTTTTGTGTGGAAAAAGTTATTCTAATTTGTTTAATACTGAATTTTTTTAATATGATTCTTCTGGTACATAGCAGTACAAGCATGTAAGACACACACCACACATCCCAAGCATGATTACTTGAAGGTTTTTTTTTTTTTTTTTAAGTCTTAATATATGTCTAAGGGTACAGGTTAACATTAAAAATAGGAAAACAGTACAAGATTAAGTAAGAGAAAGAAGTAAATGTCAATAAAGCCGTATTTGATTTTGAATTTGGTTTACCAACAGCAACCTGCTTAACGAGAGTGATTGAGCGGTTGATTTGACTTTTGAGATTGAAAAATAATTTCAATAAACTAAAAATTAACACAGCTTGAAGTTTTGAAACTTTATTAATTTCAATATGCTTTCACAGAAAATACAAAAACAATCTTTTTTTTTCCTCAGATTTTTAACTAGTTTTTGAGATTACATCTGTATTATAATTCTTTTCAGACATCTTTATTTTAGATTTTTCTGAATCATTTGTTTTAAAAACCAAATCAATTAGAATTTGAACTGTGAATGAAACAAGTCCTAAAGATTTTGATAAGGGTTATATATAGTTAGACGCAGTTTGGAGGAATACTATGACCATCGTTTTCAATGAGCAAAGCATGTGAAGAGATAAAAAGATCTGTTCAAGACTTCGAGGCAGATATTGTGCACCAAATTTGCTTGGATGGATGCTCCTTCAAATACCTCTGAGAAGTGCTTTATGATATTGATAAAAAGGTTTGTTTCGAAATAATAATGCATTCATTGGTTAATATATTAGTTATCTAGAGATCATAAAAGATTTTGAGAAAGTATTTCTTATATTCATGTTAGATCATGTTTGATATGTATATATCTCGTCTGCTTTAAAGCATGCATGTACCCCACTGATTATTATTATTACTTTTTTTAAGAAATTAATTAGAGTCAATGTTGGGTCCTCAATACTTGAGTTTTAGGTCTATCTACTTGCCAAAAATGTCCCCCCCTCATTTTCATCAATTTTATATTATATACCAAAACAAACAATAAACTAAAATGTCATCATTCTTTACGAATATTGAAGTACTCTAGTTCAAAATCACTCAAAAATCAAAAAAAAAAAAAAAAAAAATAATAATAATAATAAAATAAATAATAAAACAAATAAAAACAAAAATTCCAATGAACATCCCAGGAAAGCAGGATCATTGTCTGAGAAAACTGACCTCTCTTGCCTTGAACCCTTGTCTAATTTTTCCATTGCTACCCTTCCAATGCATTTGCTGCTGCAACAACACACCATTTTTGGGCTTGTCAGCACCAGCTTCACGTGATCCATTGCTTGTCTTTGCCATGCAAAGATCCACAATCTTCTCAGCGATTTCAGCCTCGTTTTTGCTCTCTTTCATCAACTTGTCCATTTCAGCTTTTGGAAGCATCATTCTCACCCTCCTCATTCCACCATTCTCCGGAGTTATAGCGGGGCCCTCCTGGGGCAAACTACTTATCGGTTTCATGATGGAAAGGTCCGAAACCGATCTTCGAGACAGCATCAGGCTTTCGAGTCTGTCCTTGGCACTCATGTTGATCCCCGACCGAACCCTCCTAGGAACTTGCTCCTTGGGAACGCTTGGCAAGTCCACCAAGAAGTAGAGCCTCTTGGGCTCCAAGTTCTGGTGCGGCTGCAATGGCTTTGCTCGAATGCCGAAGTGCTTGACAGCTTCTGATTCTAACAAGACATGTCCCGGATAATCCTTGATCACTTCTTCAGCTTTCAAAGGTGTCTTCAACTTGAATGTCTCTCCACTTATTTTCATGACTTTGGTGGTTTTTTTGCCTCCCAAGCTGTTTCCCATGTTAGCAAATTATGAGCAGTGTATGGTTTTTTGTGATTATAGAGGGAAAAATAATTAGAGCACAAAAACCTTTAAAAAGTGATAAATGGATCGGTGGGTGCGATTGTGCTAAATAAGCACAAGGACATGGTGGATTTCTGGTGGTTGATGTTGCAAGGGTCATTGGTCAATAAAGTGGGGCAAATTTGAAATTGGCTAATGTTTGACAAAAGTCACAAAACATATAAACTACGTGAGCTTTCACTTTCAATCTTAAAAAGAAATTAACTGAATAAACGTTAGTATATTTGGTTTTTCCATCATTTCAATGTGATTAATGAAGCTGCACTTGGAAACCAATTCAACAACTAGCTATTTGTTTGTAGTAAATGTTCAGGAATCCTAAAACCAATTTTGATGGGAACGAGGACATATTCAAATTTCTTACCGCACGTCACATTATATTGATGGGTTTGGAATTTATATATGACTAATTCTATAAATTAAATTGATGGGTTTGGAATTTATATATGACGGGGCTTTTATAATCAGATACATCTGATTTTAAAAAGTAAGGACCAATTAATCAAATTTATCCATTGCATTCTGTTCAAAAACAAATTCTCTCTCTTATTTAATTCAAATGAAATGAATGGATTTAATTGGTTTGTCCTCACTTTTTAAAATCAGGTATACCTAATTATAAAAGTCCTCTATATATGACTAATTTCGATAAATTAAATTGATGGGTTTGAACTAATTTCTATAAATTAAATTGATGGGTTTGGTATTTATATATGATTGATTCTACATAATATATTCACTTTTTGACAACCTTGTTATATTTTCAGTTTTAATAAAATGAATTTAAATATGTGTAACTACAACTGAATTATGAATCTGATTTTATTGATATAAGTCGCCATAAAAGTTTTAAAAATTTTGTGACCGAGCTAAAAACTTGGAAACTATTACACTAAAGCAAATTATATAATTAGAAAGGTCCAAGTGAAAAGAATTATAAACTTTAATAAAAGTACTATGTAATTTTTTAAGTAAAATCTTCCGATTTTGTAACAGGCAGGGCCATAGGACTTGGCCACACCTGTGACACATCAACATCATTAATAACGTATAGTTAAGGCTTATTAATTTATTTATTGAAACAATCAATCACAAATTGTATTTTCTTGGTTATCAATCCCAATTTTGTGCTCGTGAACTAATTTGTTCGAAATTATTTTCTTTGTTATTGATCTAATTCTTTAATTTAGTTTGTAAACTAGTTTTTTTAAAAAGAAGAACACATTTTGTATCTTCAATGAAAAATGGACAGTTCACCTGCTTTAGTGTAAGAAAAATTCATTTTCATAATCTAAGTGCTACGTTAAAAGTTTACATTAAATTTAGTGTTATTTGTTGAAATTTTTCTTCTTCTACTCCTCCTTTTTTTTTTTTTTTCAATTTTATTTTTATTTTTTAATTTTATTTGGAAAAGCTTATTTAAGCTTTTTAGGTTAATCTATATCAACTTAAAACTTAACTTAAAAAGTGATCTCAATTTTTATCCATTTATCATCACTCAATTCAATGAAAAAAAAAAAAGTACATAAATCCAAACTAAATAATAACTTTTTGATTGAATGAATGAATGTATTAAAGTTACTTTTTTAAGTTGATACAATTTAACTCGTATCTTTATAATTCTTCTTTTAACAATCACAATCTTAGGAATTAAAAGAATGATTCAAAACCAAAATCTTGGGTGCAACAGTTTACAATTAGATCATTTCAATGTTTACATATCTTGTAAAATGGAGCATAGCATATCCCTGTATCTTCCACCGACAACCATTAATTCATACTTGAGGAGGATAATGATCAGAATTTGTAAGCTTAAACGAAGTCCGTGATGCGTGGGGAGGGAGGAGAAATGGATTACACAATCATTTTCAAGTTTTAAATTCGATGAAACAGGCTAACGGTAATCACGGGGAAAATTCGTGGCATTTTCAATCGCCTCACATGCGAATATTTGACTTTTCAAGTCCCATATAGCTATATTTGCGCACAGCTTTTGTCAAAACGAAACTCTTATTATTTTGTATTTTGAAAGCTACTTTTACAAGAACACACCAACCCCTTTTTTAAATATTTGATGTTTCAGCATTCAAGCAATGAACTAGCTTTTGTCTGCATGAAATTCAACACTGGTGGCAAATTGGCATTAAGCTCGTGCTTTTTCTTTTAAAAAAAAAAAAAACTTGTTGAATACAAATCGCAAAAGTAGTAGTAGTCCAAATTTATAGTCGGCTCATCAACTTGTAAGCGTTTATTTTTATTCCGAAATTAAAGGGTGGATGCGCGGACCACAGCACAGGGTGGAGTGACGATGCATGATTTGATTGCATTCATAGTAAGATTTGTACGTTCTTGAAATATAATCATGTTCAAGGATAAACCTCGGTATTTCAATCACATACATGAATATTCCTTATACATGATATCAGAGTCATATCTTCATAATTTGTTAAAGGTTTGGTCCAATGGACTCGGGTGTTTTCAATGAGAGTTACGCATCACGTTCCGCTGAAGGTCTAGAGGAATAGTTTTATTCGAGAGTCCCCACGTACTTTAATTGAATGAAAATTTTGAAGTTTATGTGAGATGAGTTACTAATCCAACGACCATTCTAGTTTTGTGGGTATACAAGAAAAAATATTTGTCATTGCTTGAATAAATTGCTGACTCCACTACTCATGAAAACGATGAATGAGAGAGAGGCATGGAAATAAATAATTTCAATGACGAGAGTAAAAAATTTCCAATGAATTAGGCAAATAGACTATATAAATCACAAAAAAAGCATAATTCCATGCATGTTAATATTTTCAATGATATAATCATTTACCATAAAGATAATCTCTTCCCAGTAAAGCCTAATCATCACTAAATAATAATATAAAACTTTTCTCAGATAAAACCTAATGTGAACGATTGAAATTTGCGAGCAAAGGATTAGGAGGGCCTGAAGCATAATGACAAAAAAGGATGTTATCTACTTAATTATAAACAAATGAAAGGACGAATCATTGTTTTCAAAAACATGGAAAAATTAAGCCAAAGAGAGTCAAAATTCAAATCTTAACAGTTTCAGACAGGGGCAAAAAAAAAAAAAGAAATCAAAACTTTACAATAAGCAGGTGCATCATGTGTATCTCTACGTTCAAAAATCATATATTTCTTTAGTCAACATTATGAATTCAACTTGTAGACTCTATTCACAGTTAACTGTTTTCTTGTATTTATTTATTTTTTCTATTTATTTATTTATTTATTTTTGAAGAATGTTCTACTTCACCTTTTGAACATTATATAGTAGCCAATTTACAATTTGCTTTCCTCTTTTAAAAATTTTTTCAAATCCAATTCAATCCCACCGATAAACTCGACTAATGCTAACCAATTTTAATCTTCACTCTATTGAATAGAATTAAATTTGTACACCAAAACTAATTATTTCATCCATTAGTAACTCACTATAACATTAACCCTTTCTTTTACTCAAAAACTTTTTAACTTTTTCCATTTAATTCTAAAGCTTTATATCCCATCAATTTGCTCACTTATTAATTTCTCTTCTTTGGTTTTAGTTTAAGAGAAAAACTTCTTTATGTCCTAGCACCTTGACTAGCTCTGTTTGATAGAGCTTCTTATATAGATCTTTTAAATGTGATCTTTCACTAGTAGAGCTTTTAAAGAAAAGTTGTTGATTAATTGATTGTCAATTACTAGAACTTTTTCAAGTAGTAGCTCATTTGTTTGAATTAATAACTGTTTTAAGTCATAAACTATTACATAGCGACATTTGGGAAAAATATATATATTTTTGTACAATCAAACCTGTATGCAATGCTTTCACTTATAAATTGGGTGAGTACAAGACATCAATATTATATAATTTACAACACAATGATCCTATATCTGCATTGAAAATAATAGTCAAAGTAAAAGAAAAAAAAAGAAAAAATATGTTAAAAGCACATAAAATATTTAAAAATATACTGACTAAAAAAAATTTGAAAAATTTTTGTTGAAACGAATATATAGAGAAAAGTAAATGTTTACAATATGCTAAGGAATGTATTTATTAATGATTTAAGTTATAAAAGTAGAGTGAAAAACATAAAATATAATAGGACTATAATAGATATTTTAATGCTTTTATAAAAGCTCAAAAATACGTACTTGAAAAAGCTCAAAATTTGAACTTCTTCCAGTAAATACAAGATTTTTTAAGTATCCAAAATCTTTATTGAAATAACAATTAGACCACACAAAATAAATTGAAAAGAGCTTTTGGGATTAAAAAATCTTCAATGGCTAGTAGACAAGCTACTTTTAGCAAATATACATTAAATATTAGCATTATGTTATGTGATATGAGTGGTGAAGTATCTCTCTTATTTCAATGTTCACATAATCATGTCAAACCCGTGTGAAAAAGATCAACAAACACATAATAAATAAATAAATAAATAAAGAGAGGTTGCAAGGTTCTTATTCCCTGATTTTCTACAGCTCATTCTGCTTTCCACTTTTTGTACTTTAAACAATTACATAAAGCATTTGAGTTTGCAGTTTAATTCGATTCATGAATAGGAGTTGCAACTTGCGAACTTATCCTTATTCAAATATATGCTTTTGGTAGAATTTTTGCCGGCCAAAAGGAGATGATATTTTAGCAGAAAACTGTTTGTAGGTTTTTTCAAACAAACGTGCACGATTAAAGGGCTGCCATATTTCTTCAGAAAACCAATAAATCTGATGGGGAAAAGTGCTTCCAATAGGACTATTCTAACAACGAGTGCTTGTGCTTTAATAAAGCTCTGGGACAGACCAAGAGCAAAATAATAATTAACTAGATAAAGGGTTCAAATTGCATGTTCACATCATCAGCATGCACTGGAAAAGAAAAAAAAAAAAGTTATGTTGTTCCCTTTGTAACAGTTTTGTTCTTAGATTTCCCACTAAAAGGCCTAATAATTGTTTGACAGCCACGTCTATTGTCGTCTAGTCCATTCTGACCTATACACCTAATAGATCTTTAACATGATATATTGGTCATTTCTATGTTCTTGGCCCTATTTTGCTGTTACTTCCCTTGCATATTAATGAAATAAAATCCATAAACTTTACATCCATATGTAATATGCAATATAGTTATCAGAATAATGAACAAATAGATTGTCTCTGGAATGTCTTATCACTGTTATTCATTATATTGTGATACAATCCCAGGATAGCCAATGTTTTTAAATCACACCAAAAGATCAAAAGTTGAGAAAAATCTTCAGTACTGAATTTTGCAGCAAACATGTCAATGGATTTTTTTACACACATCAAACGATGGAAATAAATACACGAGAGCAATGAGAATGGTTATTGTTCCATCTCATGCTCCTCACTATTTTGGGGAAAAAAAAAAAGAATACTGTAGCAATAATTGTCAAATAATTGGAATTGAAGAAATGAAGGAATCGAAGTATCTGGTAAAACTACACCTGTTAGAGCTGCTGCAATTTGCGAAGAAGCTCCAACAATGAGGTAGCCTTCCGTTTGGCTCTCTCTGTCCCACTCTTAGCAAGCTCTGTCAAGGGTATGACAGCCCCCAGCCTACTTATGCAGGCAAGGTTCTCGGTATCTCTTTTGCACAAGGAAAGTAAAATGGCAGTTGCATTCTCTTTGTTGCGGGGAAGACCTGTTCTCAAAAGATCTATCAAAACTGGTATGGTGCTAGCCTTCACTATAGCAGCCTTAGCCTCTTGGTTGCTAGCTAGAACTGACAGTATAGTCAGAGCCTCATCAACCATACAATTTCTTGAATTCTGTAAGCATTTTCAATAATGCTGAGATAATTCCAGCTCTTACAGCTCTGCCCTTGTTTCCCAGATAAATACACAGATTGAACAATGCGGTAGCAGCATCTTTCTTCCCTCTAGTGGTTCCATTTTGAAGCAAATCTACCAGAGCAGGTATGGCGCCTGATGCACCGATTATTATTTTGTTTTCATCTAAAAGTGATAAGCTAAAAAGGGTTGCTGCCGCATTCTCTCTTGCTTCCATGCTTCCAGCTCTGAGGACTTGGACTATCGAAGGAATGGCACCAGCAAGCATTATGAGTCCCTTGTTATTTTCGTATATAGAGAGGTTAAGAATGGAAGTCACTGCATGTTCCTGTGTTATCACATCATCTATTGTCAAAAGGTTGACTAAAATGGGGATTGCTCCTGCTTCTGCAATTAGTATCCTGTTATCAGTACTCCTTTTGGAGAGGGATCTGATTTCAGCCACCACGGCTCTACACTCCTCAACTGAACGGCTAGAGAGTTTGCGTACCAGTGCCTCAATAGCCGCAACATCCCCACTAACATCACGGAAAGAGCCATCACTCTTCTTTAGTTTCCCATTTACTAAAGCTGTAGGCTGCTCAATATTGTGCGTAGCACACCACTGTGTAATTAGACTTCTCAAAACATAATTAGGAGTGAGTGTCAAATGTTGTAGCTTCTGCTGAGTTTTTGGACAAGTTGCATTGCCACAATCTATCCATCTCTGAATGTAAGATCTTTCATATGTCTGCAAATTCATTTAAAATATCACTAAGTAATCAAAAGTCTAGCAAAACAGATGCAGTTAAATTTTGATATTCTGGGATAAAGCATCACACAACAACACAGACTTTAAATGGCATGTGAGATTGAGTAGCATACCTGTCCTGTGGCCACAATAACAGGATCCCTCATTAGTTCTAATGAAATAGGGCATAGAAAATCATCAGGAATTACAAGTGCATCAGGCTTCTTCGTTGCCGAATTCTCCTTGTCCTTCAGATTCAACATTGCTCGATGGACACAGCTCAGAAGAGCTCTTCGACCTTTCCAATCTACTCATCATCTGGTCAGCACTTTGTCCATTCGAATCAACGCTTTCCACAACATGGTCCTGGCCTTGCTGAGATTCCATGATTGGTATTACTACCATCTCTATCCAGTGGAAGGGATAAGGCATGAGACAATTTTCTTGAATTGAGAGACCCATATCTCTCCGCTGCCCTTCTCAACTGAGCTCTCACCAGAGCAACCTAATAAAACAAACTATATTAACAACACATCCAATCAAAACAAAAGACCATAACGATTTCCATTTCTTCTAAATTAATCCAGCATTACCTGCTCTTGAACCTCCTCTGAGATATCAAAACGATCGTATGGTACATTCCCTAAAGCTTTCTCCAATTTCCATGTAACACACTGAAATTGGAAGGAGATTTTCTTGGCAGCTCCATCCTTAAATAAAGAATAACCAATTTTCAGAGACCCGCCTAAACATGTTTATCCACATATTTCCGCCTAAACATGTGACCAAGTCCTTAGTTTCTAGTAGGGATGTAGCTACTCATAACAAATCAAACCCATTTTTTCAAAAAATAAATGAATTCAATGATGTGATATGATCTCATTAGTAATGTCAACTCTTTTAAAAGACGATTCAAAAGTAGAGAATAAATAAAATAATGCTTACAGATGAATTGGTGGAAGCAAAGCTACCAGCAACCAATAGCAGCCGCTTGGCCGCCTGGAGCGCCACCACCAGATCACTCCACCAACTACTGGGACACGTTATTGTTGTTGATGATGAAGATGATTCTGAAGCCAACTCATCCAACGATCCAAAATCACGAATCTCCTCCAGCAAATGCTTCAACAGAGAGATCCTACGCACCAGATCCAAACAATCTTTTCTAAACACGCCGCATCCATTTCCGCCATTTGCAGCGAACAAGATAGTAATCTCCGCCACCACCTGCATCAGGCCGGCGGGCGTTTCTCCACTGGCGACACAACCGGGCATCGTGAAATAGAATGTTGGGGGATTGACTAGAAGAGAAGAGAAAGAAAGTGCATTGTATTTGTGGGGTTGTGGGTGGGGAGAGTGCTTGTTAGTTTATTTGGATTAAAAGAGTGAGTGAAAAAACCGAGATTCGCGGGACAATAGGATACAGTTGGATTTGGAATATTGTGAATGGTAATGTTAATGAAACAACAACAAACAACCGATAAGTGATCATACAACCTCTCCACCACTCCTATACTAGTCGAAAATTTCTGATTAGGACTCTCTTATAGGTAATATAGTGATATAAATTAATAAAATAATATTTTATTGATCTTTTTCTTTTTTTTTTTATTCTGATTTATTTCATTATATTAGTTTGTCGAATTTTTTTCTATATTAAAATTTTTGAAATTATTATTTTACAATTGATATAGAAAGATAAAACTAATAAAATAATATTATTTTTTTATAAATAATTTTATTTTTATTTTTTTAATTAATCTATTTCATCGTATTAATTATGAAGTAGATTGATCGAGATATTTTTTCCTCCACTGGACGGTTCCACGCTAGGCTTATTTTCATCTCTAAAGTGTTTGCTTTTGAGTGTGTTTGTTTGTGTGTGACGCTTTTGTGGTTTGTCAATTGTGATGCTGAAAGCTCCCAATACTTGCTGCCAGCCTGTAAAAGGACCGTTATTATTGTTAATTTGTTATTGCCCATAATTTTCTATCATTGTATTTTTTTATTATTATCATAATTTTTTAACCTTGATTTTTGTCCAAATTTATTATCTGCCAAGAAAGTAAAACTGGTGGTAATATGTAATATTGTCAAATTTTCAATATTATGATGAGTATCACTAGAATTTTAAATGTAATTTTAACAATATGTTCTATATATATATATATAACAAATTGTTAAAATTACATTTAAAATATATAGAACATATTGTTAAAATTACATTTAAAATTCTAGTGATACTCCTCATAATACTGAAAATTTGACAATGTTAACATGATTTTAAATGTAATTTTAACAATATGTTCTATATATATATATATTGATGTAGGACAGTTATCTACATGAACAAGACAACTAGACTTGCTTCCTAGATCAAACCTTACTACAATTTGGACAATTGATCTTTCAACCTTGACAATCTAATTAAAACATTTTGATACCAATATTAAAACATTTTGATTTTAGATCAATGACTTTTTTTTAATTGGTTTGTTTATTATTATTTTTTTGATAATTTGTGGCCTAATAAAATTATATCTTTCATTTCTTAATTTTGTCTTGATTTGACAAACAATGTTGTCACCTCATAGCTCTACCTTCACAATCCAATTGAATTGAAATCAAGATATCCTAATTAGAGATGAATAGCTTTTTTCGTTTTTTCGTTTTTTTGTTTTTCCTTTTATGGATTCCTTTATCAATTATATTTTAGGATTTTGTGGCCCAACAAAATTAGGTCTTTTAATTTTTTTTTCTGTTATTTGAATATGATTTTTTAAATTTTTTGATAAAACAATGGTTGGGATAAGAGTGAGACAAGCTAAGCACTAAAAATGATGAGGCGGAAAGGATAACGTCCATGTCGTCTTTTTTCTTTTTTCTTTTTTTTTTTTCTTTTTTTTTTTAAAAAAAAAAAAACATTTATGAGTAGACACTATACAATGCTTTGTTGGATATATAAGTCTTTTTTAGCTGTTTATAGAGATTTTTGTTTTTTGTTTTAAAAGTATATATGGTAGTTTTATATCAATAATTATAAATTTATGAGATCCATCCAAATAAAATGAAATTTACTCTCATGATACAATAATATCTAAATTTTTATTAATATTAACAATACCTTTAAATTTATTTCCAAAAAAAAAAAAAAGACCTTTAGATTAATTCTTTAGAGATATATCATGCTTATGTTGCTTTTCGGTATGTATATTGTTAACGCAAATGATATGGAAATTTGGTTTTGAATTCAAGCAAGCTGGCTAATTAAGGTCAATTAATTGGAATTGATTCTACTGTCAAACACCTTCCATTAAGTAACGTAATCTCACCTTCCATTAAGTAAGGTAATCTCATATTTTCCCTTGGAGGTTCATGCATTATAGTTGGCATTTTGACAAAATTTCTCCCCTGTTCTCTCTCTCCAAACACTAGTTAAAAAAAAAAAAAAAGGAAAATATATTATTTATCTTTCTTTATGATGAAGATAGAGAAAAAAATATTATTAAAATTCGTATACGCGTCATAAAACTAACGAACAGGTATTTATTTGGACTTTGGACTTTTGGTAGCCCTGCCATTTTTTTTTTTTTTTAATTGTGGGATCCAAGTAGTATTTTGTGATGTAAATAACCTTATCTTAAAACAACAAATTAATTAATGCTGACATCCAGGATTCTGATCGCACGTACCTAGATCAAATATTAGAGCGACGAGTGTAATCTAAATACTGACTCCATAAATGAGAAAAAAAAAAAAAAAAGTACTACAATAAGGAAACCTTGTACCTATAAGATGATATATTACCAATGGTAGTAAATACTATTTAGGGGAGGCTTGCTGAGATTTAATAATTCAAGTGAAAATCTACTCAAATAAGGGTAAAAAATATCTAAATTCAATATAAGAAATGAAAATTACTAACAAATGTTGATAAAAATTGCTGAGATTAAATTATTCAAGTACAACATAAAAATCTAATTGTATAACATCGAATGATATCTACTTTCAAATTAAGAAGAAAAAACTATTCATAAATGTTGAGAAATATATATGGTAGAACTTATCAAGCTCTTGTCATGGATATGAAGAGAAAGTGTATTAATTACCTTAATTACGAGTGAATGAAAATTTTCATTTTATAAATAAAGTGAATTAGTAACATTCTTTTAAAGAGAACAAAAAATTATCTTAAATAAATTTATTCGACTGGAATCATATTTTCAAGCTAATTCAAAAAGTAATTTGCTTTTGTATCAATTATTTCTAATCTCATCAATAAAAAACAACTACTCCCACAATAAATAGGGACATTTTATGATTTTTTTAAACATTAGTTATACGATTTAAGTATTCAATTCCACAAAAGGAAGACAATTATTCCTATAAGTTTTGTGGCCCATATGTCTAATTCTATAAACAAGAGACAACTATTTTCACAATAAAATGAGAAAACTATCTCAACCTCTTATAAGGATGAGAGATACACAACTACGTACACTATGAAGTAGTGTATGTTGTATCTGTTATTATTATTATTACTGGCATCAAGTCAAACTACTGTCGTGACTAGTTGAAATATGACTTTAAAGTATGATAAGGAGTTCTATACCCAAGCAGGATGAAAAAACTATCCACATATTAGTGAAATGATACGGATCAAACCCAATACTTTGGTGCATAGGTGGAGGTGACTATACCAATGCACCTACTCTACTTGCCACGTTGTGTCCATTATTTTTAAATACAAAGAAGTGTTTTTATTTTGCTCAATGATAAATCATTGAAAGAGTATCACATAAATAAAATAAACAATAATTTAATTTGTCAAAATTTGAAATAACTTTTGAATTGTATCCAAAAACTATTGTGAATATTATATAAACGAACACATTTTTAATGTTTTTAATCTTCTAACTTTAACAACAAATAATTATATCTAGATTACTAACTAGCCTAATGTTATCAGTTGTTTTGTAATGCCTTATCAAATGGATTAACACAATTTTGCAAGATCAAAAACAATTTTGGATTAAACTGCTACCCAATGTGATTTGGTGCAAAGTATATAGTACTATATAATCATTCGGCCTTTCAATGTTACAAGTTTAAATTGCTTCTGGCAATAAGTGGCATTGAAAAAAACATTTGACATTATTTTTATTTAAAAATCAATACATCAATAAAAATATGGGATCCACCAACCAGAAAACATGGCTGGAAGTTTACGTGAAACAGTGCTAGTTGGTTGTTGCATTTTCATGGAAACAACCCATTGAATTCCTTATAAATTTTGTTGGCAAAGAGGGGTATATATATATATATATATATATATATATATATAATCGAATCTCTGATGATTAGACTGGGTTCCAACAATGTTTTGGTTGGTTCTAATTTGGACGGCCATTGCCAAAAATTGTAAATAAAATTTCTTAATATAACATTTTGAATACAAGTATAAAGACAAAAACATATCAATTGTGAGTTAAATGTGCACTAGCTCTATTTTTCTTAGTGAGAGAAGTTCAAATTTCATATTACAAAAAAATATAAATAAAAATTTAATTTAGGAATATATTTTCTTTATTATAACCTTTGTTATTCAGATTATAAATAAATATATGTAATCAAACTATATATATTTATTATTAAAGTTAATAATTAAGCTATATTTATAGTCTTTTATATAATAAATATATGTGATTTATAAAAAGGTAAAGTAAAATAAAAATAAAAGAAAAAAAATAATTATAATTCATATGAGTATTTTTATCTATGAATTTTATTATATAAAATAGTTTATATAAAAGAAAAATAATCTACATTAATAATCGTGAGTAAACCAAGATCTATTAAGATTAAATAGCACTATATGTTTTATTTTCGAGTTTGTATAAACATGATATAGTTTGCGATGAGAAAAATAATTTAAAATGAATATAATAATTTATGAAGTCAAAATGTTTCAATTTTAAAAATCAGTTTGTAATAATGGGATAAAAAAAGAGAGAGAGAGAGAAAAAAAAAAAACAAGGATAAAAACAAAGATTATGAGTGAATAAAAGAATACAAAATTAAAAAGAGCAAATTACAATTTAGTTACCCAGACGAAACTCTAATTCAAGCGGAGCAGTTGTTTCGATATTATTGCAATTTACCCCCCTCCCATTATCAATTTTCCGTTAAAATTGCCTGTGAACAGTGAAAAAAAAAAAGTAAAAGACGAAAATGCCCTTGATTACTAAAGTTAACGTAATTGACCGAATAAAAAATTGAAAAATTGAACAGAGATTGAACTGCTGCCTTTGTTCTGGTTCAGCTCCAGTCACACTTCATCACTGTTCCGACGAGATTTGGTCGCGTTTGGGGTTTGATCTCGAGCTGAAAATGGCGTGGATCAGCTTGTTTTCGCGTCGGGTCTTCGTGGTGGTCGTGATATCACTTGCCGTAGCCGGTTCTGCTCCGATCTACCTTCAATCTGCCGTCGGTTCTGCATGCGTGGAGGACTGGTCTTGGTTGAGTTCGACGAGGTTTGGTTCGTGCTTGGCGTTGGCTTGAGCTGGGTTCTACAGGTCGTGCGCGTCGGCAGCTCCCATCGTCATCGTCGTCAATCTGGTTGGGGTGCGGCAACGGGTCTGGTTTGCTTCGGCTACTCGGTTTTGGGGTCTGATCTCGAGCTGAAAATGGCGTGGATCAGCTTGTTTTCGCGTCGGGTCTTCGTGGTGGTCGTGATATCACTTGCCGTAGCCGAATCTGCTCCGATCTACCTTCAATCTGTCGCCGGTTTCTGCGTGCGTGGAGGATTGGTCTTGGTTGAGTTCGACGAGGTTTGGTTCATGCTTGGCGTCGGCTTGAGTTGGGTTATACAGGTCGTGCGAGTCGGCAGCCCCCGTCGTCGTCGTCGTCGGTCTGGTTGGGGTGCGGCAACGGGTCTGGTTTGCTTTGGCTGCTCGGTTTGTGGCGAGATCGTGGCTGTGTCGACGAGCTTGGCGTCGGTCTTGGTCTGGTCGAAGCTGCTCGGTCCGTCGATCCTCCTATTCTTCTTCTTCTCTTCTTCTTCTTCTTTCTCTCCTTCATCTTCTTCAATCTGCCCTCACCTTCTTCCTTTGGCGTTCATCCCTACACCTAAGATGGAGGCATCTCAAACGGATGCTACATTTGAGAATTTTTTTTTTTTTTAAATTCATTTAATTTTTTTTATTTTTTAGGTTATTGCCCATCGAAATGACGACTTTATCCCTGAATTCAGTTCACGGTAACCGAAAGTTGATAACGGGAGGGGAGTAAATTATAATAATATCGAAACAACTGCTCCGCTTGAATTAAAGTTTCGTCTGGGTAGCTAAATTGTAATTTGCTCAATTAAAAATAAAAATTAAAATTAAAAAAAAAAAAGACATAGGAGTCTAATGGGGATTGAACCATGTTCCTGCATGGAAAGGAAGGCTTACATAACCCTCAAAGCCGTTTTTTTTTCGCTTTTGCTTTTGACATTTTATATATATATATAATATACCAAATAACTAAAAGGAGAAAAAGAAAAAGCTTGTAGGAGGGACTAGGAATCGAACACGGGTCAGCTGGTGACATTGAGACAAAAAGGTGCGCGCAACCTGCGGCGCCACTCGTTGACAGTGATTTAGTCTGGCATTGGTTTTACATATTTAAATATGTAATGATTAATACAGTAAACTTAATTAACTTTAAAAAATTTCAGGGGAAGCATGTGTCCCCCTGACCCAATGGTCCCTGCTTATTGGAGAAACATTTTCGACCCGAAATAGCACTTAAAATGTTTAAAGAAATCAGTTGATATTATACCTTAGCTTCAGGTATTTTTATAAAACAATCCTTTTACTCAAAACGGCATTTTATGGTAATATTTTCGCAATGCATTTTTATCATATAGGTGATTTTTATAAATACTTTTGATATTTAGATGCAAACAAATACAAGAGTTACATGCTTTTTATTGACTATTCATATAAAAACACTTTAAATAAATTTTAAATACTCATAAAAGATTTATGACGAATTAAATAACCATAAAATCTGTTCATCATATTGAAATTGAATATCAGTTAAACTTAACAACATCTTAGAGAATTCAAATTGATTTGTGCAAGATATGATACATGAAGATCAAATTAATGATAATCAAGATAGATATATAGAGTCAAAATAATAACCAAACTTCTTGGTTAATTTAGTTTCACACAAGATGTTGCTTATCGCTAATTATTTGATGAAAATTCAGCATTGAATTGGTTGGCAGATAAAGTTTTGCAGTTCGTTCCATGGCTAAGCAATTGATTGCTGAATTGGCCTGGATTATTGCCTGTTGATTAAACAAATAGGAAATAAACAAATAAAGCATTTCACGGTGTATTCAAAAATTATTTCCACTCAATATCAATTTTGGCTAAACACTAGACAACACTTTTTAGAAAAACAGAAAGCTTCATAAACTTTTGTTTTTTTATTGATGTAAAAAATCTTGGTTGTTAAAGGGTTTTCTTTTTGAAACATTGGTGGTTAAAACTAACGTGATAAAACCTATAAAAAAAATAATTAGGGACAAAATAACGTCCATAATAATCTTGAAAAAAAAAAAAAACAATTGTAATCGGATAGGGAATTGTAATTTGCAAGTGTCTAATGAACCCAAACAGACATTTACGATGTTTTTTTTTTTTTTTTTTTTTAAGTAGACATTTAGAATGTTCTAGTGGATATAAAATTACCGTTATTGGATTATTGTGCTTTCTATCAGTTTTTTTTTTTTTTTTTTTTTTTTTTCACATTATATAATTGAGATTGATTTAGAGAATAATTAGAATCAAAAGGGATCGAACATTAGTGACATAGTCCAAAGAGCGGTTCTCATACGAAATGAAGCGATCCATACATGGAAGGAGGGACAACCCTCGTATAGGAGGAAGAAAACAACAAAATAAAGAGACTGATATTATGGGATGTCGAACCCACCTCTTTCTTGTTATGGGGTCTTGAACACATCTCTTAAGAAAGAGCTGGGTGTGCAGCTTAATGGCGCAACCACTGGGCGGCTGCACTGTAGACGCCCTCTCTGTCTTCGTTGGTGACAAATATATACAAACATAAGATAGATACGCTGAACAAAAACTAATAATAGTTTGATCAACTCAGACCTCAGTTGAATGATTTTATACAACATTGTGGAAAAGCATCTTTAATAAATTCCCAAAATGTTAATCTACATTATTTTAATATAATTTATCATTGGATTTCCCATCAGTTCCCATAATTACAAATATTTTAAAATTTCTAAGAGACTCTTTCAAATGTGTATTGGGTGGTCCGAAAGTCAATAAAGCGCTGGTTAAAGATACATATTTGCAGGCCAAGACTCATCAGTATTTTGCAAATTTTGATTAAATTATATATTAGCCATATCAATATTAGTCTGATCCCTTTGTTTCCTGGTTGGAGCGACTGGTCGTTTTTTATTTCGGAAATTTGACTTGACGTTTTAACCAATATATTTCATATCATCTTTATTACTTTATTATCAATCATTTGTTTTTTTAAATTTATCATTTTTTTTACAGGAAAAAAAAAAAAAGTGCATGATTCCATGCCATAGAGACACTCAATAGATGAATTATTTGATAAACGATTTGCGGTTCAAAGACTAGTGAACCAAGGGCCCTTTTTGTGTTATTTTTAATTTTTTTGAAAGGTTTTATTTTCTATTTATTCTAATGATATGTCTTAATGATGAGTCATAAATCTCTTTGATATTAGATCTAACACTAGAAGAATGAGGGATATCATATATAGGGGCGGCAAAAATACCCGATATCCAAACCTGAGGGAATCTAATCTATTAGGAGTGAGTTTGAAGCATAAAGTAGCAATTCGTTTAGAGCATATATTGGATCTGGGACGTCCCTTAAAAATTTTGAGTCGAATTCAGGATGGACTGGTCCGAACCCGATCCAATCCATTGTCATCCCTAGTGCCTATGTTGTAGTAATATTTTGGATTGTGTAATGAAACTTTATCATGAATTTAGTAAGTCTTTTGATATTTGTAACAAAATATTTGTAACATAACAAGTATTTTTTATTTGTGTTTAAAAAATTTGTGTATTTTATTAATTTTATATAGATGTGATATTATATTGTAGTTAAATTGAATTATTGAAAGTTTAAATGTGTATCTTTTTTTGTATATTTATTTTTTGATATTAATTATATCCTTAATTTTAAATTAGGTTAACGGGTTTGGTTTGGGGCAGGTCCCTCCAATCCGATTCGAGTTTGGAATAAAAAGTAACAATCCATTTAGTATACGGGTCGGGTTGGGGGCATCCTTTAAAAATTTTGGATTGGGTTTGCGTGGACCGAGCTAGACTCGATCAGACTCGTTGCCATCCCTAATCATATATCAGTATGTCTACTCAACAAAACTTTATTATTTACATATTTATTTGAAAGAAAAAAGAATTATGATGGTAATTGTTTATTTAAATTCTTACATTAATAAATATTTAATCTTATTAGATAACCGTATAGGTAACTTAGTAAGTTCATTTTATTGAAGCGTTCTTTATAAATCAAGATCTTGTAATTGTATATAATCGTTATGGGAGAAAATTTTTGGATCGTACATTTAATGTTTATATACGATTAGTTTCAACAAACCTTTGATCGTTTGATACAACTTTTTTTTTTTTTTTTTTAATTAAAACGGTTCTTCGAATATTTAAATTTATTGATTTTTTAATGATCATGTGGCATGCATGTATCATTATTGATGTGTATTCAAGATATGTTTATTTTTGTTTCCTTTTCATGAAGCTCGGATCAACTAATGATATTATTCTCCTAAATAAAGATGGACATTTCATGTCCAAGATCTCACATCAGCTGATTATAAAAGGCTGGTTTGAATAATAAGATGTACATGTAAATAAAAAACCATCAAGCCTTACAAATATGAAAATGATTTTGGATTGTTTAAGCAACAATGCCCAATTATTAGATCTAAACCCTTTATTTTTTTCGGTTGTCATGGAAGATTTTTGATTTTAGTGTGTGCGGCAGAGTGAACTTTGAATGCTCTATTTGTTTTTGGTTTTGTTTTCTTCATTTATTCTTGTCGATATCAACACAAAGATTTGTTGTGATTTTTGAATGTTTGTATGTACTATGTGACTTCTGTTTCGTAATTTTGTTTGAACGAATTACAGAACAATTGAACTTGTTTATTTGCCTAAACATAAAAGAACCAATTAACTTTTCAGAATTGATGACAACCCAGTTTGGATTTTTCCCTTTTCGCTTGACTTCCATTTTCATTCACAGCTAATTAAAACTCCTTAAAAATATGAAACAGAATCAATCAACCCAACTTGGATTTTTCCTTTTCTCGTTTGACTTCCCTTTGTTACTTACCCATATTGATGTGCATTCATTAAATTTTCAAAACTTGTTTTTGCTAATGAGATTACCATTCTATATAGTCATACATATTCTCTTTCCTTTTCTTTATAGATTCTTTCTTTGTTTTTTTTTTTTTTTGTTTTTTTGTTTTTTTGCTTTTTAATTTCTTAAACTTGTTTTTGCTAAAAGTGTTTTCTTCTCACATACCCTTAAAGAAAGTAACAACATTTCCAAAACTTGACAGTTTAAGAACTTGCAAGTTTAATGCAAATTTCCTATAATTTCTAACCCAGAATTGGAGGCAATTATTTTGCTATAAATTGATTTACATACCAACACAATTTCCGATCTTTCGGCTTTCAGCACTTTCACCGAAAGATACTTCTATCAACAAATTAAGATGGGATTTGCCAGCCTCTGTATGTTAAGCGTAGTTTGATTTTATTATTATTATTATTATTTGAATTTATTATTATTATTATTACAAAAGAAGCTTTAACTGTAATACATATTTTAATTAATTCTAGTAGGACATTGACCTCTTTTATATATTTTATTGTAACAATATCCTAGAAACTTGGGAAGAACAAGCGTTTAACCAAAGACACATGATGTGCATACTCAAACAGATGATAACACATCACAAAGACATAGTGGTCATACTCAAACAAGTGATAACACATCACAAAGATATAGTGTGCATACTCAAAAAATAGATAACACGCTACAAAGACGTAGTGTACATACTTAAACAATGATAATGAATTGCTGCAGTAATCTCTAACTCCAATAACTGGCTCACATGTCCCTAGGTCTCATGCTCATACAAGCAAAGGAAAGGGCATCTTAGTTGAAAGGCCTCAAAGATGCCAGTCGGACATAAGAAAGGGCATTGTGATTTAAGAAGGAATGGGAAAGTAGGAGCATTTTTTGGATACCAATTCTAACATAAGTTCCGTGAGATTAGAATCTTCTTAATACAATAATCCACATAATGCTTTAGATATTGAGAATCTATCCTTCCAATATAGTTATCGTAATTCTACTTATAATCTACAAAGTCATTATTCTTATCATGATCTAGTATCTACTCCATATAATAATAATCCACAACAGATATATAACCTTTATTATGATCCTGCGTTTGCTCCACATGACTATAGTCCATAACAGAGATATTTTCATCCTCCTCCAACTTATCCTCGATCTCACAACTATTCTCATCAAAATTATTATCCTTATCAAATCGAGATATTGAAGAATGAGAAGTGAAAGTTCGACGTTATTAACAGTTTCTTTAATTAATGGCTGTAAAGGTCACGATTATAGGATAGCATCATATATCATTTTGAATTTATGACTTTTATTTTTTGCCAGAAAAGAATGTTATTGAGTTTTCATCCTAAACAGTTTTACTATTATTTATGGAGTGTTTATTTTTATTTTATTTTATTTTTCCTTTAATTGGATTGTTGTACATATATTAAAATTCCTATCAGTTTGATCAGACAAATTATCATGCATGCACTTTCAATTTTTGTTAACATGTATAACGAACTTGCAGTTATAGGAAGTAGATATTAATTATATATATGAACTTTCAATTTACTTATTATACTTCCAACTGCTGTTGGAAGCTATAATATTGCACCCTGAACAATTTGAAATATTGAACCTAGTTGTTCTCTCTAACCATGCAATAGATCATAGAAATTGCAATGTATGATTTGCTGCATGACGGAATACTTTATTCAATTGAACTAGTCAAATGCATCGCTGCTAAAATACCCATTACTCGAAGCGACATTGCGCAATTATTACACTGAGTCAAAGATATTTGAGAATAATATTGGCAGGTTTTAAAAACTAAAAATTTGTTAATCTAAACCATTTTTGTTTTTGGTTGTCATGGAATATGTGTGATTTTAGTTTGTGCGGCAGAGTGAACCTTGAATGCTTTATTTGTTTTTGCTTTCGTTTTCTTCATTTATTCTTGTCGATATCAACGCAAAGATTTGTTGTGATTTGTGAATATATGTATTATGTGACTTCTATTTTGTAGTTTTGTTTGAACAAATTATAGAACAATTGAATGTTAGGGGTTGTTTGTTTTTAGCACTATCACTTGTGAGTCTAAATTGGATCTATTAAATTATTTTTGTTTATTTATTTAAGTGGTTAAACTATTTAAAACTATTCAAAAATTATTGAAAAAATAACAATTTCTAATTTTTATCTAAATATCAAATCACTTAATAATTTTTTAAATACATTATTCTGAATCTATCATCCCAAAATAACATATTTTAAATTTATCCTAATTTTACATTATGCATATTTCTTTTAATGCTATAACAAATGCCTTTGAAAAATAAAACCCCTAACCATCTCATCTTCAAATTTTAGTAGAAAACATATATTATTTTACAATTTAAATTTTCATTACAATAGTAATTCAACTTAAAACCATTTTTTTTATTCAAATATGTAAATTTAACTTACTCTACTATAATAATTAATCATATTTTAATTATAAATAAAAATATTATTAATATATATAAGTGTTTTAATATTTGTTAAATAATTTATTTGTGATTTTTTGTATCATAATAAATAGAATTATATAACAATTAATAATAAAAGTGTATAAATATCATATTACTAATTTTCAGATAATTTTAATTTGAAAAATAAATAATGTTACCATACATTCAGAGGTAAGGAAAAAAGAAAACAAAAAATATCATTCAAATTTTAGGTTTCAATCATTATTCAATTTCAGTAACTTTCAGTACTATTTAATTTTCAGATAAAAAAAAAAAGTCCTTTAGTCATTAATAATTCTTTCAGGAGTCTATAAAATAATAATTTTATTTAGTCCGTTGCTCCTAACTGAAAGGGGGAAAAAAAGTAGTACGGAAAGAGTAGGTGTGCTTAGAAATTAGAGTACTGCGGTTACAATCTCAATGCAGGATGAATTTTGGGTTTTAATAATAAGACGGACCAGACCCATAAATATAACTTGAAGCGGTGCTAAGTACATTCAATTCATTACTAATTGTGCCCCCCACCCCCCCTCCCCCCACCCCAAGAAAAAGGCCAAAAACAGAAACTAACTAAAGTATCAATGGGCTTAATATAACAAAATGAGTCCAAATTTAATAAAATCATTAATTTCACATGGTTCATATGATATTTTGCCGGTTAAATATAGTTATTGGAGCAATTAACATTTTAATCCAACAAGGGTGCTAACATTGCCACCCAAAAACTTAATTTTCAAATGTGCACTTATATTTTATAAAAAATTTTATTACAAAAATATACTTTAAAAAAATAATTCAATTACATAAAAAAGGTGAATGCACATGTTTTTTTTTTAGGGTGCAGATATAAGATATTGCCACCCACAAATATGCTACACCCAAATTATTAATACACCCATTAATCAAAATTAAAAATTGGCATATTAATATAAGCACCCATAAATATTCCAATATTATTAAACAACATTAATTATATTTATTTAAAACAAAATTTCTATCTTTATTTTTTTCTTTATTTCTTTTAAACATAAGTTTTTAACCATAACCCTAATTTTACATTTTATCAAGAAGAAAACAGAAGAAGCCACACTTGAAGGTTGAAGCCAGCAAATTTTTCACCAGGAATAAGACTTTATCATGTGTTTTAATCAATTTTTTACTGTTTCGATGAATAAAAAATAATATTTGAAAATAGTATTTTGCATTTAAAAAGATCTAAATAATCGTTTGACATATATAAGATTCATAATTTTTTTTAGGTATTCTGTTAGAAATATTTATGGATTTTTTTTTGTTTTGTTAACTTAAAATTAAAGAAGGAAAATTGTTTCTAGCTTTAAAAGTAAATCAATTGTTATACTAATATGTGTTTGTTATCCTTTGTAATTTTATTTAAGGATAATTTTGACATATAAATATATTTTAGAAAAACGTTTGTTTAAATCATTTTTATGTATGACAATAACTCTACCCTTTTTTGGAGTGATTTGAGAAACAAACTTTTCTGGGTAATGATTGATACTAATAATTCATTATGGGAATCACTAGGATTGATTATAGGTTTGTAGACAGATTATTTAGAGGTTAAGATTCTCTGTCATTATTATTATTATTACTATTTTGTTAAGTTTTTGATAAGTTAATGATATATTAGCAAAAAAAAAAAAAGATGATTAAAATTGTTAGATTTTTTTTCTTTTATATATTATTTAAACTTTTCCGACCACAAAAAATTAATAGAAAATCGCCACACTTCAATGGAGGAAAGTCCGACCGGAAATGATTGGATTTGACGATCCCCAAAATTGTTTTCCTTCTCAAACTGCAAGTGGGAATGCAACTAAAATGAGTTGAGTGGTACTAATCCAGCCTCTTTTTTTTTTTTTTTAATGAAAAGAGTGTTAGATAGATATGTGATTTTAATATTTGAAAAGAAAGGGTTTTATGATAGAGTAGATGGGTGCAACAAGTAGTATTATTTATATAATTAGTTTTTTTTTTTTTTTCTTCTGTGTACTAATAATTGTAGTGGGTAAATAAACAAAATACAAGTACATAAAATTTTTTTATAAGGTTACTATTAAAATTTGATTGGATGTTTATGATAAAAGTATAACTTTACGAGGTGGGTGCAATTAATAATCAATATATTTGCATGGCAATATTGACACTAGTACACAGGGGCGAAGCTAGCTAGGATTTTGGCGTTGGGGAGGCTGGAAACTTGAACAAATTTTAAGATATCAACGTACGGTAAATACATCAAAATCAGAAGGTATGCTGATATTAATAATGAAAAACCAATATCATTTAGTCTCAATTATAAATGAAAGATAATGAAATAAATAGTCTATATATATTTGTGAATTAAAATAGATTTTTCATCCTTTTATATCTCGAATATCATCTATAATTGAATCAATACTAAATTTCTTTATGATTTCTAAATTTTACAATTTTTTACACCTAATTTTTATAATTTCAAAAATCGTCTATCAATGAATCAATACTTAAACTCTGCAGAACTTCTAAATTTTATATATTTTGACACCAAATTTTATATTTTCAAAAATTATCTCTGATTTTTTTTTTTTAAATGAAAATTATCTCTGATTGAATCAATACTAAATTTCTCTATAACTTCTAAATTTTGCAATTTTTTACACCAAATTTTTATGATTTCAATTGTCGAAACAATGCATAAATGTTTCTCTCTGAGTTAATGTAGAAAAGGCAATTATCGATAATCAACTTAATTGTTCAAACTAGTATCTAAAAAAAAATAACAAAGGTTAAAAGTTTATAAATTTATCAAAGGAAAAATGAAGTATAAATATATTCAAAGAACATTGAAAACTAATAAACTTTATATTAATTGAGATTGTATAATTTAGAAATAATCGGTTGTTGTCTTCTAAAATTGTGGCTATGAGAAAGACAACATGAGAGAGACAAAAAATAATAATAAACAATGGTTTAGGTTAGAATAAGAGACTTAATTGAAAGGGAAAAACATAAACGAAAAATAAAAGGTAAAAATTAATTAATTTGATGTTTCATTATTTTAAAATTGTAAAAAGTAATGCTAGACTTTTTAAAATTTTTGTCCAAATTCATGCTTAAATAATATGACATATAAGTTGCTAATATCATATTAATTATCATATCATCTTATGATTTATAAAATGTTAACAACTCATTTGGTACAACATTTGGACATAGATTTAGGTAAAAAATTTGAGGAGCCTCGCCTAATAAAAGTCTAATTAAGATATTTAATTGTTCATATTTATTGTTAGATGAAAAAAAATCGTGGTTAAAATCCAGAATATTTATGATTTTATATTTTTTACTAAAAAAATCCATACTATAAATTATTAAAAAATTAAAAATTTTCAATGGTCCTGCCGTGCCATATAGTGGTTCTGCCACTGCTCATATAATAACTTTGAAAAAAAGTTGGTATTTTAAAAATAAAATAAGAATATAGGAAAAAATTATCGAATTCTCTTGTAAAACCACCATTCAGTAGTTAAATCTATTTTGCTTACCATTGTACTAGTCAAAATTAATGAAAAGGCTATGTCAACGCAAACCACACATCCAGGAGCAGTAGTAGCGTACAATGAAAAAGGACTCAAGGCCAACAATCTAAGACCGATTCCACTGGTAACGAAGGAATTCACCTATAGATTTGTGGAGATCAAGACTTTAATCAACAGGATCCTAGATATGATGACCCCAATTAAGAAAAATGTCGTTACTAGTTTCGTAAATTTGTCATTTGTCGACTCAATCACATTAGTGGAAATGATAAAGAAATGAAGCCTTCCAAATATGAAGATGTACAATAGAATGACTAATACAGATTGTCGTATCGTTCAATACAAACAATGTATATTCACCGTTGTAATTCCTCATAATCTACATGAAAGAGAAATGTGCAAGGGGTTTGTGGGGCTAACTATAATGGTTTACCAATTTATTGAACGATAGCATTAGTTCTTTAGCTCAACTGAATGACCTTTTTGTAGAACAGTTCACCAGTGGCAAAAAGTTGGAAAAACATTCAAATGATTTGTATTCTATAGCACAACGTCTGGGAGAACGGCTTCAAGACTACATTGAGCTCTTAAGAAGAAAGTATCAATTTTGAATTGCAATGTCTTTACTACAGTTCTAGCTTTCAAGAAGGGATTGCTGCATGATTTTGATCTTTATAGGGAGTTGACGAAATATCCTCCTAAAGCAATGAAAGATGTGCTCGTAAAAGCTTGAATATAAATCAAAAAGGAAGAAGACATTCTAAACTATGAGCCAAGAGAGTTGAATCCTCGAAGCAACAGCAAACGAAGTAGATCACATCACCAAACCAGCTCAAGTAGTTCTAGCAAGTTTGAGCCGTACCCAACTAAGGAGAGTCGACAGGCAAGATAGGGGACATTGACCTTATAACCGACCCAACAAGCCATTTGCCAAACAAGACACGCCTTGAAGACCTTGTATACCGTATGACGTTAACATACACTTAAGTAAGGTCATCCCGTTCATATAAGGTATGGGCAATTCAGTTAAATGACTCGACAAAATGGAAGGGCCATCATTGTCAATAGATCAAAATAAGTGGTGTGAGTTTCATGGCAATCATGGACACAAAACTAAGAATCCTATCGCCTTACGATTGCAAGTCGCTGCTTTGTTAAGAAACGGACACCTAAGGCAATTAAGAAATGATTAATCGATCAAGCGATAGATAAAAGCGAAACACCCTCTAACACCGAGCCTCCAGTACATGAAGGAACAGTGAATGTAATTATAGGAGGATAAAAGATAAATGGGGTCTCACATTTATTTGTAAAGAGACATACTAGGGAGGTTGTTTAGTCCAATAGCATGGGTAGGCGTAATTACAAGCACGAAGGTGGAGATTATGTGATCAAATTTTCAGGCAATGAAATGATCGTCCTGCTAAATCCATACCATGACATCCTTGTCATTTGTCTTTACAATGTGAACTATCTCACGAAAATAATTCTGATCAACAATAGAAGTTTCTTATAATGTTTTATTCCTCAATACACTCAAATAAATGCAAACTGATGAAACCAACATAAGTAGGAAGTCAACCATTTTAGTGGGATTTAAGGAAGAGCACAAGAGTACAATTAGAGAGATCGTTCTACCAACTTATGCAGAAGGGGTGGACTTATATATAAAATTCCTTGTACTTGATATGCTACAATATGATAATGAATCGACCATGGATCTATGAAATGCGGGCACTACTTTTTACTTTACAACAAGTGATTTTATTCTCTGCTAAGTAGGGGGTTAAAGAGACAAGGGGATAGTTAAGAGTATCAAGTGAATGCTATTAGAATACCCTGAAGGGGAAACCATCCATCTTATAGTAATACAGTAGCATGCTACATAAGTCAAGCCATATAGACGAAGCATAAAAGCACTTGACGAAGCATCGATCCACCCAGATTGCTCGAACTAGAAGTCCAAATCAGATTGATGTTAGCCCTGAAGTCGAGAAAGTGACTTATTGATTTTCTAAGAGAGAATCAAGACTGCTTCGTTTGGTTACATGTTAACATGGCAAAGATCGACCTAAAGATCATCATGCATAGATTAAATGTCAATCTCTCCTATATACCAATCAAGCAGAAGATAAGGAAGTTTGCACTAAAAAGGAACTAGGTCATCAATGAGAAAATTCAAAAGTTGATTGACATATGATTAGTGAGTAAAGTCCATTACCTAGACCGACTGGCGAACGTAGTGGTAGTGAAGAAGAAAAAGGACAAATGGAGAGTATGCATAAACTTTATAGATACGAACAAGTCATGCCCCAAATATTTGTCTACCACATATTAATATGATGGTTTATGCTACAGCAGGGCATAAGCTCCTTAGCTTCATGGATTCATTTTCTAGATATAGCCAGATCTTGATGCAATCGGACTATCAAGAGAAGGTTGTATTCATAATTGAGCACGAGACTTTTTGATACAAAGTGATGTCATTCAGGTTGAAGAATGTCGAGGTGACCTACCATTGTCTAGTCAACAAGATGTTCACTAACAAGCTTAGCAAGACAATGAAGGTACACATTGACAACATGCTAGTCAAACCCTTAGTCGCGGAGCAACATCTTAATTAGCTAAAGCAAGCATTCGACGTGATCAAGAAATACAATATGAAACTGAACCCAACCAAGTGTTTAGTCAGGGTGTCGACAAGGAAGTTTCGAGGCCATGTTTTGACACAACGAGGCATATAGGCTAATCCGAAGTAGATAAGGTTGATCACCTCCCTCCAATCGCCTACTTGCAAGAAAGATATATAGAAGCTAATTGGTTGCCTTGCAGCTTTAAGTCGATTTATACCAAGAGCGTCCAAACAATACCAACCTTTCTTTTAGTGTAATATTACCTAAACTCGCATCATGACTACAATAATGTGTTAGGTCCAAGTCCTTTAATGTAATTTTCCTATTGACTAAATTGAAGTTTTTTTCATTTGAAGACATGAAAGGAGCTACAAACTTTGAAAGAGGAAATTTGACATTGGCAGCCTTAACATCAAGTTGCTAGAGGCCAGTTCATGAACTATACCCTCTTGTAGTAGAGTTTTCCTTGTACTATTTTCCTTCACAGGCATAAAAATCAAAGTGAAATTCAACCACCGCATCAAAATTGTTTAGTAAATTAAGCGATGCTAAGTAGGTTTTTAGTAATTAAATGAACATAGAGTATTATTAAAAAATAAAGGTGTACGTTTTAAGTGATGAGTGAGATGAGATAATAGTTGAACCTAAATGGGAACTATATATCAAATTGAGCTCCATCACCAGGTGAAGACTTTTCAAAGCCCTTAAAAAAGCAGCCTTGTTAGTGAGATTATGCACAATGGTCGTGATATGATTAGTTGCTCCTCTATCTATGTAACAAGACAAATTAATTACCATGCTATGAGAGGCATGAAACACACTGTGGTTTGATTATGGATACCCTAGCACACTTTCGTAGTTCCATGATGTGTGGGTAGAGCCAGCATATAATGGTGTGAATAGGCTTACAAACGCTGACCGGTGTGACAGACTTGATGTGTGAGTGAGTTCAAAAGCAAGTTGTCTAAATATTTTAAATAGTCAAACCTTGAAAAGTTTGGTCAATTCGTTTGAAACATTCTAACACCACATTTCTCTTTCCACATGCAGTTGGCGCACAAGGCTGCAGAGTTATACCTACCACCAAACCTACCTCGACCTCTAAACTAATCCCCACCTCTTAAATTCATTCGTCTAAAACCTCCTTAGTCGAGACATTGCCTATGTGAAAAGAATTTGCTGAATTATGTGAGCCAGTCTAGTTAATTTTACAATTCATCAACAAAAATTATACTTTCGATCTTCTGATAAGGTTATCGTGTTCAGCCAGGAAGTGCTGGCTACAACCACATGGTTATAATGTTAACCGAGTCCACCTAGAATGCAAGAAACCAAATCATCATTTGTTAGTGTTTGACCAGCCACAGCAAGACTCTCACTCAAATTCTTCAATTTCATCACATAATCATTGATAGTCATATATCCTTTCTTAATTAATAGCTTGCATTTCAGGCTCAATCCAGGGAATTCTTGCTTTCGATTATTGTGTATATAGACTCTCCAAGGTAGTGCAGATTTCAGAGGCAGCATGTACAGTACTGTATTACGTAACCAAATACTTCTTCACTGAGGGTTAAAAACAACCAACATACTAAAACTTTTTATTAGTTTTCTTCCCATAAAAGACTATTCATTTATTACTTGTACATCTACCTCATCAAACTCATTTGATTGTATATGAAAAATTTTTAGTGGTGCTTTTTTATGACTCAAATCATACTTTTACAGAATCAAACGCCTTAATTGCTCAAGTACTTGCAATCTCCAGAAGTAGTAGCTGTTTCGATTTAGTTTCGCTGGAAGCTATCTAGAACTTCAGTTAGGAAAAAGTGAATTCACCTAAACTTTTGATGGCTGAGATTTCATTTTAGGTTTCATCAGTTGAACTAGTGCTTCCTTCTTGTTGTTAGCTTGTTGCTGTCATGAATACTAGTACTCATCGGTGGCTCCAATACCATAAAAGAGTAATAAAAAACAGGAAAATGAAAGGCTAAAGAGAGAGATCAAGAATAACAAAGTTGATTGAGACTAGTAATGCATTTACAAAATGAGCTTCACATGGTGCAAACCTAGCCTAGCATATACAGCAAGAGAAATGTAATTGTATTTTTATCATCAAACTAACTTCCTTCCAGAAGATGGAAGTAGACATGGAAAGATCAATGGTCCCTATTTGAGTTGCCATGTGAAGTCCATGTGAAGTTCATGTGAATTAGTTAGTTAAGGACCTTGTAAACTTATGAGCTGAGCTTGTGTGCAACCTGAGAGCCAAGCTATTGATGATTCGGCCACTTAATTTATGTGGGCTGAGGTCAAACGGAATCAAGGTGGTTCAAATTTAACACTATGCAAGGATCTCTTAATTTGGATCTTCCTGTATATACTTCAAATAGTATAATACTACTAAATAATAAGCACTTACGCATAAGGAATAAATGATTAATGTAATAATTAATATAATATTACTTAATGATGACAAGGTTGTGGTAATCCGGTAATAATTTTTATATCTAACAACAAATCCTCCCCACGTTGGTTAACATATTCCTATTTCTATTTCTATATTAAAGCCTGTAAACAATATTAAGTTTTCCATCAAAAGGCATTCTATAAAAGGTAATCTCTCTTTACATATATGATATACCTTTTCGATTGACTTACAATATTCTTCCGTTGATCTTCACCGAGCCCATCTTTTCTGTCATAAATCATTACATGCTTTTCTATCTCATTGCTCCTATTTAGGGACAGCCTGCAAGAACTAGGATTTCTAATCAACTTATCAAGTAGTCAAGTACCATCCGACTTTCTATCTCTCCGGCACGAGCTAATTAATTCTCAACTAAATTTTTAAGGCCACAAGCCCCAAGAAATTTCAGGTTAATTTGTCTTCTTAAAAAAGAAGATACGCAACTTAAATCAACATATATATTTGCCCGAAATATGACTTTTATCTTTGCTGGCCACTCGACGGGAAAATGACAATTCAATTCAACACTCTGAAGTCAAATTTTATCTGAGCTCATTGGTTTACATATAAGGCTACGAATGACTTGCTAGTTTTGGAACGATTTACTCACGAATGTGTATGTGAAGAGGGAAAATTCCCCTGTATTTGAGGACGTTTCCGAATCCAATTGAATGGTAGATATATGAGTACATGTCCTTCAGTGAATGCCAAGATATGAAGAAATAAAAATAAAATTCCCCTGAACTATTATGTTCATGTAAATGACATATGGTCAACTTTTTATCTTTTGACATTGCATAACATTAGTTGGTAGCTTAGATATCGCACATGCAACTACTAGTGAACAATGTGGAGGCTAGCATCAGATTCTATTTATTCCTTGCACAGTACTCCTTTGAATGTTTGGTACTTCGATAGTAACAGCTGCATGGATTCGACATAAAATTAGCAACATTTTGATCCAAATTTCATTTGCATTAATACTCAACCATGCTTTAATAAAATTTCTGCTCGCTGTCAAAACTTTACAAAATTTACATTGTGACTGCTAATATTCCACATATATATTTTTACACAGATTTAATGTCCAACTACATGCACAATATAATTGGTATACACCTTGTGAACCAACTGTGTAAAAGTTTACATAGTTTAAAAGAGTTGTTATGTTTGTATTTTATGAAAATGTGGATGTCCACACTAGGTGATTCTTGTATCTTTGCACCAAAAAGGATGAGATCTATTTACTTATATGCATGTTTTGGTAGATTTTACTGATTCTTCTTAAAAAAATAAAAATAAATAAATAGAAAAACGGATCTTCAACCATTCGGTGCACCTAACAAAAGTGGATTTTGATATCCGAATGAAGAAAATAGGTTGACATCCATAATCGAGAATGATGTCATACGTATTGGTTCTGAAAACTCGTTATAAGGTGGAATACGAATACCATTTTTAAGCCTTCTCTTTGCTAGCTAGGTAGGTATATATTATCCTACAAAGATATTCACAGGCCCCACGAGAAAATAGTTTGCGTCAAAAACTATCTTGATCTGAAAATATGAATTCTTCAAATGCTTGCATGTTTTATATAAAGCTAATTAATATTTAATTTTCTTGTCTTGCTTACAAAATTTGGTTGATTTCCAGTCATTTTATCAGAGTTATTTATATGAACTAACATGGAACAAAAATTAAAAATAAATTTCCAAGATTACGCTAAAGAAACTGAAATACAAACTCATTAAATCAGTTACACCCAATTGCATGAGAAAGACTATCCATACAGGTATCTTGATATAGGCATTAATTTGCTTCTAAAATTTACAAGGATAAATAATGTTTCTGATAATCAATCAGCTTAATTACTACTTATCAAACCCTAACGAGCCAGATAATTATATGTCGTCAAGAGCTGTAGTAGAACTGGAGCATCTGATTTTTTCTTCAGTTTCAAGTGTGACTAATTGAAACCATGTCAAAGGCATTAAATTTGTTATGGATTTCTTGTAATCATCCTTGCTCGATCGATCAGATTGTCACAAATGGGAGCCTTTATATTGTTGGTCCCGAAACAAATTACTTGTACTAAGATCAAACACTAATCCAGTCACATAATGGAATGGATCAGTCTGTCCGAAACAGGAGAACTGTCCAATTTCCTTCTCATAAACTAGAAATCAAATTAATTATTGGAAGAGACAAAGTGTAGGAGAAGAAGCAAATTCTTGTTCTTTTAATTTTGGCTGATGATCATTATTCTTTTTAATTAATTTCTTTTTCTCCTCTTCATTTTTGGCAATTGAAGAATCAGAAGGAATGCTGATCGTTAGATCAAGGTTCAAATCAGGCAAACCAGATGGCTCATCATCCTCCAAGCAACTTCCAGCATCGGAAACTTGATCATTGTCTCTCCGGGGCTTCATTCGTGGATTCGCATCGGTTTTGCGACCCGAAGATGTCGCACTGCTGGAGTTGTGTTGTAGGTTCTGCTGAAGACGAGGGAGGCTTTGGCTTAACCTATGATTGTTTGGATCAATTCCCATGTTTATAAGCTTTCTTCTTAAATGAGAATTCCAATAATTCTTCACTTCATTGTCCGTACGTCCAGGTAATCTCCCGGCGATCAATGACCATCTGCCAATGTTTTCACCATTTTAAATTAGGAAAAAATCTAAAAAATCTCCTAAAATAAAAAATAATATTATTAATATCATTTTTTAACATAATATGCCTTCAAATTATGTATGCTAATATTATACATTATTTAGATCAATACCCATATTTTAGAATACGTTTTTTCTTGTTTTTGGAAAACATTAACAAAAATGAAAAATAGGAACACCCTATGAATAAAATGAACATGGTTTTATTTTAAACAGAAAAAAAAATGATTTTGAACACAAGAAGACAATCTATCACCGTCAAAAAAAAAAAAAAAATTACTTATGCCTTCTCTATATGTTCAATCACCGTACGAGTAATAACAAAATTCATGATTGATTGGAAAACATTTTCTTTGTTAGATACTAATTTAGGATGCAAATTTCTCTATAAGGTTCACATCAGTTTTTCTAAATCTTGGTCTAGGAAAGTGAAAGAAATGAAAGATAAAAACAAGAAGAAAAGGAAAGAATAAAAGGCAATTTTTATGGGTTTGTGGTAGTACCTATTGCCTAGAAGAGCGTGTAGCTTGATGATAAGATCTTCTTCATCTTCAGCAAAGTTGCCTCTTTTAAGGTCAGGCCTCAGATAATTTATCCATCTCAGCCTACAACTTTTACCGCAGCGAAGTAGACCTGATCAATAACAAAAACAATTAAATATGAAAACCATTAATTTCTGAAAAATGAACTTTTAAATTCCTTCATGATTCTGAAATCATTAAAGAATCATGAAAAAGATCCTCATGATGTGCATATAAAAAAGGACGAGGGCCCTTTTTCGTTTCCTTTTCCCTCACTTTTTCCAAATATTTTCCAATTATCAACTTCTTTTTGAGTAAATAGTTATGTTATAGTACTACTTCTTATACCTTGTTTGTTTTGGGTAAGATTTGCTATTATATATATATATATATATTTATTTATAAATTATATAAATTTTCTCATTTCAAAAGAGTGAACAAGAAAGTTAAATACCTGCAGCTTGGGGGAGGGTACGCCAGCAACCTTCGCCATGTTTACGGATATAATCAATGAGCTTCTGGTCTTCCTGCTTCGACCAAGCTCCTTTGTTCGTGTCTTGCTTATCACAACAAGGCTTCCTCATTGCATATAATTGATCAAACAAAGCACAGTCTTTAATGAACCCAAACCCTAACCCTAACCCTAGCAGGCTATTCTGCAGTCGAAGAGCCAACGAGCACTTGAACGGGAGAAAGGGAGTAAAAATGTAATGGTGGGGGTGTAAAAGGAAGAGGCAGCCATGTTGAGGTATATATTGGAGTAGTTTGTTGGTGTTTGGATTGACAGAAAAGAAAGAGAAAGAGGGAAAGTTGACTTGGACCGGTGGGTTTGGCCATGCGTGGGTGTGTGTGAGGATTTTAGAGAGAGAGAGAGAGAAAGAGAGAGAGAGTGTGTGTGGGTGTGGTGGAGGAAGATAGTTTGGAAATGTTTTTTGGGTGTTAGTTAGTTGCCGTTAAGTATATGTCTTTGTCTTGTGCTCACTGTTGCATCCATCATTTTTCATTCAGAGAGAATTAATTATTTCATTAGTTTTAAATTACACTATCTCTATCGATCCTAACATATGGATTACAAAAAAATTAATAATATAAAGTTGTAAAATTATTAAAATTTGTTCTAATTTTAGTTATAATTTTTTTTTTTTTAAAAAAAGGCAAGACCTCTTTTAGAAGGATTTATTTAATTTGGTGGCCAATTGTCAACAAAATAGTATAACGTTTTATCTTATTATATATATATATATATATATATATATTTTGGTCAATCTCAGTGATTTTAAAATCTAATTTAAGGTAAATAAAACTTTGTTTTAGGATAACTTAATCACTTATCAACATTTTAGAAGAAGAGAATGATGACTACCTTACATGAACCTCTTTAACATACTAGAAAAAAATTACTATAAATTTTAATATTAACATTGAATTATGAAAAAGAAAAAAATTGTTTCGGCATTTAGTTTACAAAAAAAAATTTACCAAATATTGCATCAAAAAACAAATTCATGTACAAACTAATACTTAGTTCCCAAACAAATGATGATGCTAAAGAAAATTAATTTCTTTGATTGGTGGTAGTTTTAAATTTGCATTAATATAATATTATTTCCTCAAATTTTCTATATATGTATATATACACACACCAAGGATGATATGCAAGATTTCATTTATGTTGTTGTGTAAAATTCAACTCCACAACATTACAAAAATCATATAAAACACTTTATAATATTATGAAGTTGAGATTCTATATAAAAAAGGAAAAATAAATAAATTAAAGAACCTGATAACAATTTTCTTTTCTCATTTATGGAAATTCAAATCTTATAGCATGTGTGAGAGAGTTTTTTACAGGAATCATGTTAGGAACAAATATTTACGGTGGAGATATGGTGTTTATTTTCAGCTTTATCTTTTCTTTTAAATATAAATTTCTTTTTTTTCTGTGAAAGATTTAAATATAAGTTTTACAAAGAAAGATTCAAGGAAATCCTTTTTTTTTTTTTTTAACAAAATGATCACATCATATACTTTAATGTTAATAAATCAATATATATGTAATATGCTACTATCAATTAGCTGTGGCTTATTGTTTCCATGTTTGGTCGACGTAGCAAAGTCAAGACTATCACAATTTCTATTAAGGAAATATTAAAAAGGGAAGACGAAGAAGACAGAAAAATAAAAGGGAGTTGGCGATGTCACATGTTCTCACACGTTGACTGATAGTTTTTCGATACTTCTCAGTTTTATTTAATTTTTATGAAACGACCGCAACCACATATCAAACAGTCTTGTTCATGTTCATGTGGGTCCGGTCGTTCTGCACCTCATGCATGAATTAACCTATCAGGATTCACCGTCATCACCCACAACAACTCATTTTTCTGATCTGCCAAACTAGAATTTAATGGCTTCTCCTACCAATCACAAATCACCTCACCCAATATGTTTTAAAATTTTCTTTTCTTTTCCAAGACAGAATCAATATTTTTTAAAAAAAAAAAATACATTCTTTAATCTCAGTTTTAGAAATAATTAAATAATTACATTCAAACCTATTATCACCTTTTATCTCTCTTAGGGCGAGTTTGGTCACCATAAAATGGGATGGGATTGGGAGTTTTGTAGTTTTTTTTTCATCCCACATTTGGGCTTGGGAAATGGAAGGGATATTTCCCTTTCCGAACCCATCTCCATTTCCTGCCAAGACAGGAAATGCAAACCCGCCAAGGTTTCCAAAACTTGCCTTCATAGGAATCCCACCAATCATTGTCTCTCTCTTTCCTTCTCCCACCAATCACACACACTCTCTCTCTACCTTCTTCCCTCCTTCAACCCCCTCTCTCCCTTTTTCTCTCACCGTCGTCTTCAATTTTCTCTTTTTCTTGAATTTTTAATTTTTTTTTTTTGTTTGATGATGGTGGTGGGTTCTCATATAATGTTCATCTGGACGAACCCAACATCATCTAAGTTCATCTGGGTTCAAGATGATGTTCATTTGGACGAACCCAACATCGTCTAGGTTCATCTGGGTTCAAAACCCAAATGAACATCATCTGGGTTGGGTTATGGTTCTAAGGTTTGATTGGATTTGTGGTTCGATTGGGTTTGTGGGTTGATGTTTGTAGTTTATGGTTCAACTGGGATTGATGTTCGACTGGTTTATGGTTTGATGTTTGTGGTTTATGGCTGATGTTGGTTTAATGAAGATGATAGCTGATGTTAAATTGGATGTGGGTGGAAGATAACTTGGGTGGAAATACAACCCAAATTGAATCTCCACTGTCCATTCATCTAGATTAACAATATAGATCCAATCCAATGGATCTTCATTTTTTTTTTTCATATTTTTAATTTTTTTAAAATTAATTTTAATTTAGGTTATGTAATAAATTATGTAAATTAATTTTATTCCAAACCAATCCCAATTTATTCCAAGCACAATATGATATAATTTTAATCTAACTCAAGTTCTACCAAATATGAGACCTTAATTTTTTAATTCAATCAAATTCAATCCTATCAAATTCCAATCATTTTCAATCTCATTCTTTTTTTCAATTCCAATCTGCATGTCAAGCTAGACGTTAGAGAGAATTTCAATCACAAATCACCACACCCAATATGTTTTGGATTTTTCTTTTCTTTTCCAAGACGGAATAATAAATTTCTTTTTTTGCAAAATAATACATTCTTTAATATCGATTTTCATAATAAGTAGATAATCATGTTCGTACCTATTATCACCTTCAACCCTAGTCGAGAGAATTTCAATGACCCATTATAACCTTGAACTTTTTTAAAGAGAAATTTAAGTAACGATTAAACTTGATAGATTTAGTTAATCTTTTTTTTTTTTTTTTTTTTAGGATTGATAGATTTAGTTAATCAAAGTCATTCATTGATAACTTTTGGAAAAGAAAAAAACCTTCAATTAATTAGAACACAAACCATGACAATTTGAAATCAAAATCATTACTTTAAACACCCCATTAAAGGCTAAATTAACCTAACAAACAACTTATTCTTTCAATTAATTTCATAGTTGTTCTTTCTCTTTTTTTTTCCCCTCCCTCAAATTTGATCTTATTATTTTGAGTTATTTGGATTGTCTAAATTTATACTTAAATAATGTGGCATATGAGTTGTCAACATCATATTAATTATCCAATCATTTTATGATTTATATTATATTGACAACTCATATACCAAATTATTTTGATATAATTTTTAGGCAACATACTCAATTACTTTTCTCAAACTTGGGCCTTATTTGATCGAGGTGGACATGAATCGAGTAGATCCGCTTTTAGACAAAACCAAACCGAACTTTATTATTTTTGGTTTTTGAAAACTCAAATCGAACTGATCTGATTTCATACAGAAACACAACCTTAACTAAACATGGTTAGGTCAGTTAGTTTTTTTGGTTTTGAAGCACTCAACTAGGCTATAATCCAACCATAGAACCACTATCAACCTCCACACTAGCAACCTCCATCTCATAGATCATATCCACTTTACAACTTCAAATCCTAACCTAAATCAACCCCAATCTTCAAAACCCATAAACTTCCCTCTCACAACCTATATCCACAATCAATCTACAATTTCAAAATCTAACCCTAATCAACCTCAATCCTCAAAACTCATAAACCTTAACCCTAATAACTAGGAATGGAAGTGGAAAAGAAAGAGAAATGATGTGATGGGGTATGCTTGGGCTAACAAACGTAAATGGCGAGGGCCTTGGTTGGTGACAAGACTAGTGTGTAAGCGACAACTAGGGTTTAAGTGTGAGTTGTGCATCGGCGATGAAAAATCGAAGATATGTAAAAAGAGGGAAAGGGAGAGAAAGTTGAAAAATCTTAAGAGAAGAAAAAAGATAAGAGGTGGCGAAAGGGGAAAGTAGAGGTGGAGGTGGTGGTATGCAGAGCTGACTAAAGAGAGAGAGTGCGTGGTAAATAAAATGTGTAGTGTATAGAGGAGAAAACAAATTAAAAGTCATTTTCTATTGTAGTAACTTCTCCCAAAGCACTTTCCGACTGGTGTGTCGTGTGTATGTGTGTTGCTAGGGCCAACAAATATAACAACTAGGGTTAGAGTGTTTGTGTTGATTTATGCCTTTATATATGTATTTTTGGTTTTATTTTTAAAATCAATTTTGGGGTAGTTTTGGTTTATGCAAATAAAACTGACCTAAAATTGACTCTAATTGATTTTTAATAAACAAAATTGAACGGACCTAAACTCTAATTGAAAACCATCTTTTTTAATTTTTCAGTTTGGTTCGGTTCGGTTGGGGTCAGTCTCGATTTTTTTGCTTATCCCTACCATTTGGTTTTGCTTTTAAGAAATCAAATTTGATTATTTAATAATTTAGGTGATTGGCAAAATTTTCAAACGTGATTAGTTAGTAATCTAAGTAGATTCAGCGATAGTTTGGAAAAGCAGGTGAAAAAAAAAAACCTTTTATAAATTACTTATGAAATAATCAACTATCGGATTTAAGGAATATTTTAAATAGTCAAATCATCCTTATTATTTTAACATAAAAACACCTAGATCATAATATTAATATTATATATATATACCAAATATAAGTTAAAATATTTCATTCTTATTCCTATTCAAAATTCTATAAATTCATAGCAATTAATATAAAATTTACTAAATGAATACATATTGGTTTTGAGGTTTGTAACAATTTTAACAATATAATTAACCGAAAGTAGCTTGAGTAATTTCATAGTAGATTATTTTTTTAGCATAACTAATAGTAATTGTGTTTAAAAGTTACAACAATATCAAACTGGTCCTTATGCTGTTTCAAATCTTCAAAAAAATTTTAAAAAATTATTTGTAAAGACTTTATGTGTCTAACTAGGAAATCATTTGATAACGAATCCATTAGTACAGGTCGAATTTTAACACTAAATACTTGCTATGTTCACACTTGGGCACTTGAAAGACTTAAATGCATGTAACTACCATATAAATAGCTCACACCACAGTACTATACTACTTAATACAACTGAAAAATGAAAGTAATATGAAACAGGTTAAGGTTAATTGGTTGGATTGACATTCCATTGATATCGTCAATATTTTAGAGATCATAATGACATTTTTCACTTTTTTTCACCATATAAACTCTAGTTTTTGGAAATAATAATAAAATAATACAAACTCTAGTTTTTAGTTCTTCAATAGTTAGTATACTATTTCATGATGAAATTGAGGAAAGAGGTAGAAAATAAATTAACTTCATAAGCATTTTCTCATGGTTATTTTGTAATAATATAACTAAATTAGATATGGTGTCCAAATAAGTTTTTGGTGGTGCCAATATTTCAACCTTCCAAAAAAATTTTTGAAGTTTGATTAAGATTGAAAATATCAATACTATGTAAAGCTTGTATAGAGATTCTTAACTAACCATATAGATTTTTTTTTTTTTTTTATTACAAATGTGGGAGTTGAAAGTCGATATTATTTGGACTAAATAATTTTTCCTATCTCCTAGTGTGTGTGTATATATTCAACCATCAGTTAGAACAAATAAATTAAATTAATTTATTACATTATTTCTCCGAAAATAAATTCTTTCTCCTATTTAATTCAAATGCAATTGATGAATTTGATTGATTCGTTAGGAGGCACCGATAATAGAATTACTCTATATACATATATATATATATATATTTTACCATTGATTTAACATAAACGCAAATTGACTAAGTCAAATTAATAGAAGTAAGTAAATTTAAAAGTTGATAATTGAAAAACTATAACTTGTTATATTAGTGTGTATGGAGAAGAAAGTGACCATATATAACTTTTTTAATTTAATGTATTTTTATATTCTTTAATTTAATTTATATTATTAAATTAAAGTATCATAATTTTATTATAATTTTAAATCATTATACTATTATTCATAATTATCCTTAATATGGTAAGACAAATTTAGTTTTTGACTGGTAAGTGGACTAACAAATGTTTGACTTTTTTTTTTTTTTTTTTTTGTAAAGAACAAACAAAAGTTTGACTTAAAGCAATAATTTAGTACTACTTTACATGGAACTGTACACTAAGGGGTTCTTTATTATTTTATCTGAAGGTTGAATAGTAATTGAAACTTGAATAATATATTTATGGCTTTCTTCACTTCTTAACATATTATAAACTTGTTTGTTTTTTTAGATTAAAATTATCTAAAAACTAGTAATCTAATATTTATAATTTTTTTATTATTAGTTGTTATGAAATATGATACAAGCAACTAAAAACAAATAATTTAACAAATTCTAAAAGACTTTTACATACATGCTAATAATATTTTATTCATAATTAAACTATACTAAAAAAAAAAAGTATAATAGAATTAATGATATTTTATATGTTTAAATAAAAATGAAATGGTCTATGAATTTAATTATATATTTAAATTATATATTTATATATAGTAGTCTGGTTCTAAGATAATTTGAAATTTGATATGTTTAAGGTTATTTTTTTCAAAGATGCTTCTTATAAATATTTTTTTAAGAAAAAAAAAAAGAAAGAAATCTGTATAATATAAATTAGGTAATTTTAAGTGGTTTAACCTCTTAAAAAAAAAACCATAATAATTTAATCAATACAATTAAATATAATTAAGTTATAAGTAGAAAAGATAAACCATCCCTAAAAGATTGTTTGTTTTTTCCAACTAACACTTAACAATCTAAACTAAATTTTTTATTTTTTATTTTTTTTAAGTGATCAAACAACTTAGAAATACAAAATAATAAAAATAAAATAGAAGAGTTAGGGGTAATTTGTTTGTTTGTTTGCTTTTTTTTTTTTTTTTTTTTTGTTTTTACTTATAACTTATCACTTAATAAGTTTAAATTAGACTCATTACGTTATTTTTGTTTCCTTTTTAAGTGATCGAATGACTTAAAATATTTAAAAATCAACTTAAAATAAAAAGTTAGAAATTCTAACTTTTCACTTAATACTTAATCACTTAATTATACTTAAAATATTTTCTTTTATAATTATTCTTCTAAAAGATACATATTTCCAATCTTATTTTCACTAATATCCTACAAGTTATCATTTTTATATGTTAGTAGTAACTTGAATATTTATATTTGTATATCAATTTTAACATCTTATATTTTATAACTTAAAAAGAATATGTAAGCTACATAAACATAATATTTTCTTAAACTATTATTATTTAAAATAACATATATTTAATGAAAAATTAATTTATATAAAATTAGAATTATATAGATAAATTTGGTTAGGATATTAAATGATCTTTAGCTATATATGTAATTTAAAATAAAAGTACAAAATGATTATTAGTTATAAGGATATAAACATAAAACTATTGTTTTCAGATGTTTTTATTAAAAAAAAAAAAAAAACAAACAAACAAATAAACAATTAACATGTACATTCAGATATTATGAAAAAAAAAAAAATCATTTGGCAAACTATACATAAAAATTATGTTATGTAATTATGACACAAAGTGTTGTCAAATCAATTGTTTTAGATATGATAATTTTCATTATAGGAATTTAAAAATATGTAAAAACATTGAAATTAAATTATTTTGAATTTTTTAAACACGTACAAAAATTTAAAAATATGATAATGAAATGATTTTGTCTTGAAATTTGTTAAATTACCTATTTTAGTTTCCTTTAATATAATATATAACAACTAATAGTTGAAATGGCATAAAAGTAAAGTGTTTACTCAAAATATTTGTGATCTAATAAAAAGAAGCAACTTATCACTTATACCTACTTTTCAATTTAAAAAAAAAAATATATCATTATTTTTTTGTTTTTTTAAATATATTTTTAGTTTTTTAGTTAATATTTAATGTTTTCTAAAATTTAACATTTTTTAATATTCAAACAAAGTGAAAATTACAACCTAATTTAGTTAGAAATTAAAAAAAAAAATCATAAAATAAAAATTCAGAAATAGCTCAACACTTAATAAAGAATTCAAGAATGTGAAGCTCTCCTTAAAAAATTTACTTGGAAGTTTGTGAATAAGGATTCTATGATTTTCAAGTTTTTTCCAGCTTGATGCCTTTCTCTTGCACTTCTTCCCAAGGTGAGATATCTTTCTTCTATTTGGTTTGGCTTGAAAGTCCAAATGGTTCGTGAGTCCTCATTCAAAGATATATTTATGGTTGGATAATTAGATGGATGAGCCTCTTATTGACAAGACTTCTGACTTGCCTCTCTCGGAGCTTCCTCTTATTAATAGAAATTTACTTTGATCATAGTTGGCATTTTCCTTCTTCTGTTTGTATTAGGGGTGGGCAAAAAATTGGACCGAACCAAACTGGTCCGGTCCGAACTGAACCGAACTGAAAAATCAATTTTTTTTTTCAGTTTTTCGGTTCGATTCGGTTGTAATTTTAAAAAAATCGAAAATTTTCGGTTCGGTTCGATTTTGACTCAAAAAAATCGAACCAAACCAAATTGTTTTAGATGTTGTTTTGAATTGTTTAGAGTTTTACCAATTGTTTTTTATGTTCAGAACTGTTACTTTTGAATTCAGAGTTGTTACTTTTGAATTGTTTGAATTGTAATTTATATAACATACTGGGCTCAAAACCAACTGGAGGCTCAAATTACAGGTCCAAAACCAAATGAACCGAACCTAATGAAATCGGTTAGGTTTGGTTCAAAAAATATAAAACCGAAAATTTTTGGTTTGGTTCGGTTTTTCCCAAAACCGAACCGAACCGAACCGTGCCTACCCCTAGTCCATATGACTCATAAGGATCTAGTTGTTGATATAGAGCGGGTAGTTATTAATACTTCTTCTTATTGAAAAGTATGGACCTTTTCTATGGATGAGAGTAACCACTGCTATTAATTATACTTCTTTGGCTAAGTCATGTCCTCACGTTCATTAGGCTAGATATATTTTGTCTACTTTTATTCCTCCTTCAAAATCTATGCTAGTTTAGAGAATCATGCATAATAGATTGTCTACTTATCTATCTCTTCAGCATCTTGGTTTTAAATTCCCTTTCTGCTATCGTTTATGTTGGTTTGCTAAGGAGAGTTTGAAACATTTATTTCTAACTTGTCCCTTTTACGGTAGGTTTTTGGCATTCTTTTTCGTTTGCATTTAGTCATGTTATTTCTCTGTCTAGGACTATTATTGATTTGTGACAAGCCGCTATGACTACTAAATTTTGTTCTTAACTTTAGAATCTTTGGAAGACTGATATAATTACATTTTTTTGGATTATTTGGCTAACACGTAACAGGGCTATTTTTTAGGGCAAATGTCCTTCCTTCCATGAGGCCCTCTCTTTTGTTTAGCATACCATTCAAGAGATATATTCTCTTAGTTGTAGGGTTATGCGGAATTTAGTGAATGATTTTTGGCTCTATGTAAGCTCCATGTTCTTGCTCATCCTTCTAAGGCTCCTTATATTATAGAGGTTGTTTGGGTTCCTCATTCTTCAAGTTAGATTAAAGTTAATACTAACACAACTATTTTTGGGGCTCCTAGTTTGGCTGGATGTGCTGGAGTTTTTCAGATTTATCGTGGATTTTTCAAAAGTGCTTTTGCTATTCCTATATGAATAGGTTATGCTTTTGAGGTAGAGTTAGAAGCTACTATTCATGTTATACAGTATGCTTGAAACTATCATTGGACGAAACTTTGGTTAGAGAGTGATTCGGCTTATATGGTTTCGCTTCTTCTTGCTTATTCTTCTAAGATTCTTTGGCATTAGCGACCAGCTTAGGATGGGTATCTTTCTTATTTACAAGATATGGATTTCAGGATAACTCATATTTCATGTGAAGAAAACTCGATTACAGATGTTCTAGCCTCTCATTCTTCTTCTTTTGTTTGTTCTACTTGGTGGTGGATGGCTATGGGTTTTTTGGGCCCCTTTCTTTTTGATGATCTACTTGGCAAACATTGTTATCAGTTTCATTAATTTTGGCTTTGGGGAGTGGACATTCTTTTTTCTTTACTGGATTTTTTTCTATTGGGTTTTTTTCGGTAAGGTTTTTAATGAAATCTACTATAGGGTTTGATTTACAATGGTTTAAATTCGGCTAAATCATTTGTTGTCTTTCCCTTCCCATGATTTGATTTTCATCCTTTAGAGATTATACTTTGTGTCATTTTGGCGTTCTATCTTGCTTTTGTTTGTTCGTTCTTTTATCTTTTTAATAAAATATTGATTTTGACCAACAACCTTATATCTAAAAAAAAAAAATCAAGAATATATATTGAGAACAATAAAATTATAATATTATACCCAAATGATAAACTGATGGGTCAAATTTTTACTAGAAAAAGAATTAAGTATGGAACTTCATAGATCTCATCAGATTTCACCGGATGTTATTTTTATGGCCATAAAGTTGAAATTAACACATTTTATAATTCATATTTTTTTCTCTTTTTGTCGAGGAAAAAATTAAAAACATTTGATAGGATTTATCTGTACCCTCAAAAAAATGAGTGTTAATGGAATACCTAAATAGTAAATACCAATTAAAATAATTAATCAAAATTCCACTAATTTTTAAGAAAAGTAACGCTATCATCGTTAAATTGTGTGATAAAAAATTATTTCTCTTATTTATTTTCTTGTTATTTATTAATTGTCAATCAAAAAATCAAAATTCTTTGTGTAATAAAACTTAAATCAAAAGAGAAGAGTACAAAATAATAAAAGCTAAAGAATATTATAACATTATAATATTTTACGAAATAAAATAAATAAAATTTTCTTTTTATTTTTAAATTTACATTGACTGGGTTAAAGGTATGTCAATATTTAGTGTTCTTTTAAACATTTTGAATATAAGTCTTATAATTCGACTTGAAAATCTAATTAAATAACCCTAAAATTTTATTTTAAAAAACAATCCTAAAACTTTTAACATATCAATTTGTTTTTTTTTTTTAATGTAATATCATGACTTAATTTTATTTGTCTCTCATTTTTTTTTATTATCAAATATAATTTAACCATGTTTGGATCAATAATGTCGTAAGAATTGCTCTCAACTATATAAATATTTACATTATATTTGTTTAACTTCATTTCAAACAAGAACTTAGTTTCCAGCTTAAAGGAGGATTAAACTAATTTAATTGCTTACAATTTTTAGTAAATAATATAATTGTAAATCAAGAATTAAATTCACTTTCTCTCATATGGATTACCAATTGGTAAATATATTATTTTGTTTTTGTTATTATACTTTATAATTAGAGATTTTGAAAGTTTAAGACTATCTATGTTCTTAATTAAGTGTATCATTTATTTTAATTTTTAAGTTATATTCTTACTATGGATATTGGAGACAACTAAAAGCTAGCCAAAATGAAAATTTAATGATTTACTGTAATTTTAATTTTTTTTAAAATATTATCATGAATTCATTAAATTGTCATCTCTTATATAAATTTCTAGGTCTACTAATGAATGAGGAAGTACACAACCGCACAAGCTAAGGAGATTTGTAATGAAATAAATGAACATTAGTCTATAGTTTGTTCAATTAATTTTGTGATAGTTCTATACTTAGAAACAATCTTACAACCTAAGAACTTGCTTAGTGAGTACATATATATTAAAGTATCATAACCTCAAGTCTTAAATACTATAGTTTAGTAATTTTTTATCAGTGTGATAGGAAATGGCCCATGAATTCATTAAAGTGTGATAATCTCTTATATAAATTTCTAGGTCTGCTAATAAATGAGGAAGTATGCAACCACCTAAGCTAAGGAGATGTGTAATGAAATAAATGAACATTAGTCTATAGTTTGTTCAATTAATTTTGTGACAATTCTATACTCAGAAACAATCTTGCAACCTAAAGACTTGTTTAGTGTTAAGACTTGATATTATGATATGTTAACAGTATATACTTCTATTTTATCTTTCTAATATGGAATTTTATCCCTTTTTTTTAAGCTTCAATACTCTAATAAGGAAATTTATAATAATAATAATAATATCTAAATCAATAGATAAAATGAGGTTGTTTTAGTAGTATACTTCTCACTTACATTTACATTCTAAAAGTTATAAATTTAAGTCGTCTAGATCTCTCTTTGTCCAAACCTCAAATTGACCTTAATATATATATATATATATATATATATATAGTCATTCTTAATTAATAAAGACGTTTTGAAATTTATTTCAGAATCGCTAATTACAATTACTTATTTTAAATGGATCCATTAAAATGAATAGTTAGAATTAATGGTCCTTTATAACAATTTTAGAATATTCTTACTTGTGAATTATTATTATTGTTATATTATTATTATTATTGTTATTATTATTATATATACAGAGAGAGAGTGATTGACCAACTATACCATCCCAACTCCATAACTGTTGAACAAGACAGTTACATGCTGTTTATCTTCATGTGATAGACAGCATCTGAACATGAGCGCTCGCACATTCTACCAAAAACATAATCATCAGAAGTTGTGATGGTTTTCTTGCAAACCTTTAAAAGAACACTAAACAAAAAAGTTTGCTGGAACCCATGAAACTTCATTCACCTGCTGGTTACAAAAAGAGTTCCAATCTTCTTTTCTTCTGTAAATATAGCTTTTCAGCCTTCTATTGAGATACTATTAACATACTAAACAAAGGAAAAAGAAATTACTGCTTTCTGCCTACGAACATCTTCTTTTTGTCTAAAATATTCCATGAGTTGTTATAAAGCTTAGTACTGTTTTAATTAAATAAAAAATAATAAATTTAAACTATTTATATAATAATAATAATAATAATGACAATAATAAGTCATAAGATTTTAATATTAAATTTAGATAAGGATCAAATGATCATGAAGTTAAGAGAGAATAATTTGTACATTAGTAGATATAATTATTTGAACGTACATCTAAATATATGAATTATTATCATAGGTATTAATTATTATATATTAAAATTTTGATTGAATGAAAACAGGATAACATGGGACAGAAACTGACATATGATTAATAAATCGATATTTTAGAAACTGAGCTTGTTCTTCATACTATGAATTGATAAAACACTGACTTAATTATTAGGTTCGGGTTGGTGCGAGTGTGGTGGGTCAATGCATACTTACCATAATGGATAACTCATGATGACCTTTCGTTGGCACACATGTTGCATGCATATGCTATCTGCATTTCCAACCGAAAAAAGTTTATAATAGTCTGTATCTAGTACTTTTATTTATTTAAAGACTATGAAAGAAGTTGGTATAATCTTGAACTGATATCTTTAGCTCGTCCAGTCGATAAATGTACTAATAAAATAAAATCATTAACTTACAACTAGTTATGTAATAGGATTTACAAGAGTCTTCACGCGTTATTTTCTCTGGACCACTAGACCTTAGAAACTTTCAGATGCGGTTGTGATAATCCTGAATTGTCTAAATCACAATTGCGAAGCTTAGGTGTCATTAATCAAGACCATGCATGGTAGCTTCGTTTAAAGACTATTCATGACTTTAGAAAGATCATGAATAATAAGTGTGAACAAAACAATTCATAATCATTCATAATTATTTTATGATTCTTTGTTAAATTCCATATTCTATAAATTTTCGAGAAAATTGCGAGAGATGAAGCAAAAAGAAAGCATGAATTTTTAAATTATCACTGAAAAACTTGAATGAGGTTTTTTAATATCATTAGTATTCGTGAACTATAATTCGCACATATTGATAATGATAGGATCCCTGGAAGCAAGCAAATTTGGATGATTTGGAGGAGTCACCAAGGCTTCAAAACATTATTCAATTCCAAGATCAAGTCCAAGATCACCAATCTTGAAGGATTTAAGCACTAATTGAAAGCAATTAGAGACAAACTAAAGTTAATTGGGTTTTAAATAATTTGGGTTGAGTTTATTTTAATTGTAATGACTTTAAATTATGTTATTTTATTTTATTTTAATTAATGTTATTAGGGCTGAGACATTTAATTTAATTTAAAGCCATCAGTGTGTTTAGTTAAACCCAACTATTAGGATATCAGAGTTTGGACCATCTCTCTCAATGGGAAAATGACTATTACTAGTGCTTATAATTCATTATCTCCATTACATTAGCATCTTCTTTGGGCAAGATATATTTGGGCAGTTTTCATTCCTCCTTCAAGATTTATGTTGGTTTGACAAATTATGCATAATAGATTACCCACTATTTGTCTTTGCAACATTGTAGGTTTATTTGCCTTCATGTTGCCGTTTGTGCTAGACTACAGAGGAGAGTTTGGAGCACATGTTTCTCAATTATCCTTTTGTAGTTGGCCTCTAGCATTCCTTATCTTCTGCCTTCGGTCATGCTATTTCTTTATCTGAGACTATTAGAAAATTATGGCAAGCTGCTATGTCTACTATATTTTGTTCTCAACTTCAACATCTTCAGAAGGTTGGCATCATTGTTGTGTTTTTGGGTTCTTTGGGTTACTTGAAATGCTACCACTTTCGAGGGCAAGTGTCATTCTTTTTATGTGGCTCTCTCTTTGCTTGGCATTCCATTGGAGAGGTAAATTCTCTTAGTTTTAAGGTTATACAAAATTCAGTGGATGACTTATTAGCTCTACTTAAGCTTCATGTTTCTGTTCGGTCTCCTAAAGCTCCCGATATTATAGAGGTGGTTATGTCTATCCTTCCTCAGAGATGGATCAAGGTTAATATTGATGATTCTACTTTTGGGTCTCTTAGTTTAGCTGATTGTGCAGGAATTTTTCGAACCTCTCATGGTTCTTCAAGAGTGCTTTTGCTATTTTGTTGGAAATAGGTTATGTTTTTAAGGTGGAGCTAGCAACGACTATTTATGTCTTTCATTATGCTTGAAAGTATCATTGGAAGAAGATTTTGGCTGAAAAGTGATTATGCTTATGTGATCTCTCTTTTTCTTGCTTACTCTTCTAAGGTTCTCTGGCGTTGGCAACCAGCTTGGGAGCAATGTCTTCACTTTTTGCATGGTATGGATTTCTAGGTGACATATTGTTGATGCATAGCTTATTGTGCATAAAATATTGGCATCTTATTTAAGGCAGTATACTATGAGCAGTATAATTCATGGAATGCTGAGATGTTGTAACACCAGACTTGAAAAAATGTTGCAACATTAGAGCACAATTTGTGTTACAACACTTTGTTAATAGTGCGTGCAGAACTCAAAGTATTTATCAAGTAGTGACTTGATTGACCTAATTCTCATGATTTATCTTTTGTAGGTTTTATCTTATTAGTTTTTCATATGATCTTGTGTCAAGATAAATGTGTAATTAAATTTCTAAAGATAAAAGATATTTTTCTCTTTATATTTTTTGGAATTTATCTTTAAAAAACTTTTTATATGAATATATATATATATATATATATATATATATATATCTCTAAGTATTTTTGTAAAGCTTCAAGTTTATCAGTTGATGTACAAAAACAAAATGTACCTAGATAGGTTTTTGACCAAGTTTGGATAAGAAAATCAAAAGGATGTGGTCTTTGTTAAAAAATAGGACTAATTTTATTTTCTTTAATTGGGATATTTATCTATTGATACTTATATAATTTTTTTGACTAATAATTTTGTTTTATCTTTGGATTAACTTTTAATTTATTTGGTTGATTTAATCTTGTTTCATCTCACAGTTCTTGATGAGTATGAAGTTACTATAAATACAGGATTGAATTAAGCTGAAGGTAAGCAAGCCATTAAGAGTTAACATGTAATATTGAGAGTTTGCTTGTAATCCTTAGAGAGTTTGTTCTCTAAGTTGTTTTTATTTCTGAGTTTGCTTGTAATCCTTAGAGAGTTTGTTCTCTAAGTTGTTTTTATTTCTAAACTTAGAAAGTGAGCCGACTAGGTCTTTGTTTGTGTTTAGATGCTTGTTGGGGTGACAAGATATTAGGTCTTCAGAAGAAAATTGATTCACAATCCTTGAAGGGATTTCAAGAAGTATAAGTTCCTCAAGAGAAAGAATGTTTTCGTCCTCGGGAAGAGGCAGCTTAAATCTTGAAGGGAGTTCAAGCAACAAGTGTTCTTCGATAAGAAGAACTGATTGGCTTTTGGGAGAAGACAGGTTTGCAACTGTTGAAGGTAGAGCAAACTCATTAATAAACTTGCACTTGCATCAACACTAACAAAAAGTCTTGGTTTGTATGAGTTAAGTATAAGTTGTATCCTTATTTGTTCATTAATGACTTGATATCTCCGAGTGTGGCCTTGTGGATATAGGTTAAAACTGAACCACATTAAAAATGTACTTGTGTTATTTTTTTACTTTACTATTTTTATTTTTGACATGTGATATAACATATGGTATTAAATGTATTACAACATTTTGTCTCTAAATATGTTATAACATAGTTATTTTATTTTTGACGTGTGTTATAACATATGGTCTTAAACATGTTGCAACATTTTGTCTCTAAACTATTATAACATACTTATTTTTCTATGTTACAACATTTCCGTAAAAATTTGTTACTGCACAATGAACAGGCCTTTTCACACATATTTATCGCGAGAAAAATTCTGTGGTGGATATGCTAGCTTCTTGACCCCCTTCACTTGTTTGCTCCACTTGGTGGTGGACGGTTTTTGGTTTTTTGTGTCCTTTTCTTTCTAATAATCTTTTTAACAAATGCCAATATCAGTTTTGTTAGTTTTGATTTTTAGGGGTAGACACTCTTTTTTTCTTGTCAAGTTTTTCCTAATAGGTTTTTCCAATAAGAATTTTAATGAGGTCTACTTTAGAGATTGTTTTGTAAAGATTTGGTTTCGGCTAAATCTTCTATTGTCTATCTCTTCCCTTGGTCGATTTTTTCTTTCTTTGGATGGTTCTTCTTTTTGTTTGGGCTTTCTACTTTGTTCTCTTTTTGTAATCTTTTCTTTATTTTTAATAATTAGTTGGCTTTGACCAATAACCTTATAAAATATATATATATATATGTTAAAAGAAACTCAATTAAGTTCTTTAATGCCATTTTTAGAACTCACGATTTTTTTTGGTATTAACAAGAAATAAATTTTACTATGAATATGATGGATTTTAAGATCAATTATATAGCTATAAGAGATCTAGCTAATACTTGAAGGACTAGAGTAATAATTAAATTGAATTGGGTTGGTTCATGAAACAATTAACTCCCTGAAAATAAACCAATTTTAAATTTGTTAGATATTGAATACAATTAATAATTTTACATAATGGTAATTAGAATACATTTATTAAGCTTTGGTGTCTTGAAAATTTTGAATATCTCAAATTTGGTTTCTTTTCTTACTACTATCATGATTTGGTAATCTTTCAATCCAGACTTCCAGTTCTAGTTAATGAGAATTTAAGATCACTAGAAACCTTGTATCGCTCATTGTTAGTAAAAAGGTAAATATATTGTACATAATGTATTAACATCGAAGTAAAACTATGATGATGTTTGGATCCATTTAAAAAAAAAAAAAAAAGCTTTTTTCATTTTCAAAAACAAAAAATGAGAATACATGTGTTTGGTTGAATGTTTTATAACATATGTTTTTGAAAATAAAAAATAATTTTTTTTGATATTATTACTAAAAAAAAAAAACAACAAAACAAAAACAACATTTTATTTTTCATCATTTTCAAAACAAACTATTATCATTTCCGTCGTACAACTATTTTTCTCATTTTCGAAAACAATATCAAATAACTTTTGACAAATGCTATTAAACAAATTACAATTTCAAAACATCATTTTAAAATATGATTTTAAATTAAAAAATATATATATTTTTAAAAACGATACCAAATCACCTTAAATGTTTGTACTCTATAATAAATTTTACAACTAGCAAAGAACGAAAATAGTCCTGCTTCTGTTAACTATAAATTTTTTATCCCTATAACGCTTATATATATACACATGTATATAGGGGTCGCGTTGTGTGCACCGAGTGTATGCATACACTTTTAAAAATATGACCTGCTGGCAACCTACTAATTTATTGAACCGGTCATATTTTCACTTGATGGCAACCTATTAACCTAATGAATCGATCAGCACCTACTTGGGTAAAAAAAATAATCATACCATTTAGTGAATGACTTACGTCTTCTACCTGGAAACTTTTTTTCAAACACACATTCAAACATATTATTAAAAGAAACCCATCACCAAGAATCATGAATATTTGTTTTTTTTAGAAAACAAAGTCTGTGAATCCATTGCTTCAGATAAAAAAAAAAAAAAATCTATGAATCCATTATGTATATATGATGAATTAAGAGCCACTATTGATGGTGCTTCTATAAATCTAAATCGCGAACTATAGTTCGCAAATTCGCAAACTCGTGACCTAATAGTTCGCAAATTCGCAAACTATTGTTCACAAACTAATAGTTCATGGATCTGCAAACTATAGTGCACAAATTCACGAATAATTGTTCGCAAACTAATAGTTCTCGGATTCTCAAACTATAGTTAAGAATTCATAAACTAATAGTTAGTAGATTTGCGAACTAAATTCGAGAACTTATAGTAAACATATGAGAAGCATTCATGAGAACTATAGTTAATGGATTCGTGAACTAATAGTTCGCGGATTCACGACCTATTGTTCGCGAACTAATATTTTGTGGATTCTCGAACTATAGTTGAGAATTTGTGAACTAATAGTTGGTAGATTCGTGAACTACATTCGTGAACTAATAGTAAACATATGAGAAGTATTCACAAAAACTATAGTCTGTGGATTCGTGAACTATTGTTCGCGAACTAATATTTATGGATTCACGAACTAATAGTAAACATATGAGAAGCATTCGTGATAAATAACTTGACTTTCTATATTTTTTTGCATATTTGAAAGAGTAAAAAGATGAGAAGTCTTGTAATAGAGCATGTATATTCAACCAATTCAAGCTCTTCTTCAAATGGCTTTATAATTTTAGAGATCCTGCACTTGAGGTAGAAAATCAAAGATAGTGATTTTTGTTCTTTGATTGTAGGTGTGCATAACAGTTGGCACACATAATTTTATTTGTTGAGACTAATTCCTTCAATCGGTTAAATAGATATGCATAATAGCTACCATACACTAATTTACTTGTTCAACAGGTTTCTCAATTCATTAACTCATTGGTTCGCCAATAAGTCTCAGCCCTTAGATCTAATTCCTTAAAAAATAAACCGTCAAGATTAAAATTTTTAAAAGTGTATACATACACGAGGTGTACCTTAGAACGCACCATTTATATATATATACATATTCCTTATCTAGTTGAACAGTCCCGAAATTTACTTTTGTAGAATGTCTAATTATCAGTACTAATTTTCAACGATTCCTATAACTATGGTGGAGTCTACTGAAAATGAGTCTTTCTCCTATTAAGATGAACTTATTTTTTTAATATCGTTCCTATGTTTATGCGTCAATGGACGCATTGAAAATATATATATATATAGATAAAATTTTCTTCTCAATGTACACTAAAATTAATTAAGTCAGTATATTATAAGTGAGTCATTGATAAACATAAATAGTTGTTGGCTAAGTTAAAGAGTTTGAAAGTAAGTAAATTTAACAATTGGCAACTGAGACACTGAGTTTATTATATTAATGCACATTAAAGAGAAAAGAACGTATATCGTGTGTGTAGATATATATATATATATATACGGATAATCATACTCCCCCCTATAATTTGGCGTAATAACAAAAATCTATCACTAATTTGAAAAATCTTTAAGAATCGCCCTATTATCTGACTAAATAGGCAAAATACCTCTTTTAATTTAAAAAAAATCCAAAAAACCCCTTATAGTTTAAGATGTCCAGAAAATCCCTTGATGTTTTTCATCATTATGTTTGTCAGAATCATAGAAATAGTAAAATGGAATTTTTATAGAACTACAAGGGGATAATTAGCGATTACGTCAAATAACAAAAAGGAAACTGAGATTATCCCATATATATATATACACATATATAGATGGTTTTTATAATCAGGTATACTTGATTTTAAAAAGTAATGACCAACCAATCAAATTCATTCATTGCATTATCTCTCCCACAACAAATTTTTTCTCCTATTTAATTCACATATAATGAATGAATTTGATTAGTTAGTCTTTATTTTTTAAAATCAGGTATACCTAATTATAAAAGTCTTCTACATATATATGGGATCCGCTTGGGTACACTTGGATATACATATACTTGAAAAAAAAAAATACGTGATTACATTCTAGAATATGTTATTATAATTTATTATATGTGATTACAACTAAACATATTTGATTACAATTAGTAAATATGATCACAATTAGTAAATCAGTAAAACAATTAGTAAATCAGTAAATGTGATCATATATACTGGTTGTAATCATATTAATAAATTACAATCACATATTTTATAATGCAATCATATATTTTATTTGTCAAGTGTGTGCATACTCAAGTGTATGTTAGAATGTGCATACACACACACACACACAGATATATATATATATATATATATATATATATATACAAAAGGGTGGATTGGATTCCTCTATGATTATTACGTGGGAACCCCAATTTGCAATCATGTAAATCAAACTTCCCTTGATTTTTTTTTTTTTTAAAAGAAAACTTCCCTTGATTTGTTCTAGTGTAAATTGATTTGCGCTTATAAAATAAAGATTACATTGGCATAAATTTAAATTTTGTAAGAGAGGAAAAAAAATTCTATGCTTGATTAGTACATCTCATTTAAAATCCAAAAATTTTATTCCATAAAATTTCTCATAAGAATAAACATCTAATGCTAGCTGTTTGTTGCAAGGGTTTGTACATCTTTGTTTGCCCAATCATGTTGGGGATGTGGGTTAGAATAAGTTTAATCCTAGCTCCTCTTTTATCTAGTTATATGGGACTAATTAGTCCCCCAGCTTCCAAGGTGGCTATTAATTTTTCATTTATTTCATTAAATTATTAAATATATGTGAAATCAATTTAATATATTTAAAAATTAATTTATTACATTGTATTTAGACTATTTTAATTTTAATTAGGAAATAATTATCATTGCATTTTAAATTAATTATAAATAGATTCATTATTTAAAATTTTGTTTTATTTAAAAATTAAATTGAATAAATTTTTAATCAAAATTTAGTTTAAAATATTTTCTATTAATTGATTTAATATTTTTTATTCAAATGTTAATTTAATCTAATTTTACATTAACTAATCTCATATTATCTCTCAAATCTCGTATTATACCAAACAAAAGGTAAGATTATGATTTTTAATTTAATCCCAATGGCATAAAATAAGTAACAATAATAATTTAATCCAATCTTACCATAATCAATTCAATATAATTTAATTTTATAAAAATAATTCAATCTAATATTGTATTTAAATGGACCCTACTGATGTGTTATTAGTGAAAAGTTACAATTGAAACAGGTAAAAGAAGAAAGAACTTATTTCTTTTCTGAAAATTAACAGAACTTTCTTTCTTTAATGATAGAAAAAAGAACCTTAATCATGTATGTGAAACCAAAAATGTACTAGCAAAGCTTAAGAGATAAGACGAAAGAGTGACATGTTGCATGGTGGTTGGTCATATTAAGTTTCAAGCCTCCAGAATATTAAATTCTGTGCCCCTACTGATACTAGCAGGAGCCAAAGTACATGTACCAATATCTAAGTGGATAAGATTAAAATTTTAAATTATAAATTTAATATGAAAGTGTATCAGAAAATATAAGGTGCTTGGACGTTTGACTGCTTGATGACCTCCGCGTGTTTCTCGTGCTTGAACTGTTGTTTAACGAAAAATTTGGTGAGGGAGAGAGCAAGTGAGAACTGTATATTCCCTTGTCCTTAATCTTCTTCTTCTTATTGGGATTTAACATATAACCAGAAATCTTAGCAATTAATTGATAAAATTTATGACGAGAACCCATGTACATTAACTGCAAGAGAGCTTGAAGATTAGACATCATCGACCAACGAAACCAGTAGGGATTCCTGAACCACTGGTTTGATCTATCTACCATTTGCTTGGTTTTGGTTTTCAACAAAAGATGGAGGAAAATAAATGTTCGGAGATTTCAATTCCAAAGTTTTGATATCAAGTTAAACAAATTAACTAACTGAATAGCTCATATTATTATATATGTTAAACAAACTCGAACTATACCTAAAGGGGCTGGAGAGAATCTATCGTGTGAGTGATCCATGTGATAACTATGCACAGTTGCAGTACCACAGGCAACTACCATCTTCTTACTAGAAAAGCTTCAATCGAGCTCTAAAATGACATATCGTACATATATTTATTTGGTAAAATACTTTTATCATATATACAAATTTAAATTCAAAATCACCCTCATAATTACTTATAAATTTTTTAAAAAGTACTTAATAATAATAATTTTTATAGTTTATATATATAATAATAATAATATTATTATTATTATTAATTTTTTGATAGTTTATATTATAATAATAATAAGAAGAAGAAGAAGAAGAAGAAGAATAGTAGTTGATCATTTTTCAAGAACTATATATAAAAGAATACCCTATTTGATAACTGTATAAATAATATAATACATTTATCTCATATGTGCTTTTTTACTTTTGTAATCTATGCTTGTCATAGTTTTTTTTTTTTTTTTCAATTTTTTTTAAACTAATACCAAGACCCGATGAGAGGCACGTGACATGCAAAGATGAGGTCTCTCCATCTACACTTATATTCCTATGAGAAAAGTAAGACTCAAACTACCACCATAGAGTAGGAAATTAATTTGCACACCATAAGTCAATCAAAAAGAGGGCACCTAATATGTCTCACAAATCTATAAATATGGTTATACTCAAATGTGACAAGCAATAGTACGTAGCTTCTCTATGAAAGTATAGATATGAATTATATGATCTCATACGGAAATTTATTTATTTTTGTCCAAATATATCGTAATTAATTACAATGCTATCTAGTTGTTACAAACAAAATAACTAGTAAGTGTGAAATGGGAGGCGGTTGCAGGAAATGAGAATGTTCAACTTTTGAACAACTTGAGATTTTTTATATTTTTCAGGAATGTACGTTTATTTGTTAGTCATAGAAAATTGTACTAACTGGTTGTGGAAACGGAGAAAATTTTGGGCGGCATAAATTGGAACACAATTCAAAAGACAGATACATGGTGCTTCAATCAATCATATATAATTTTGCATCATCTATTATCTTATGAGTGATGATATTATGGTAAAAATTGTCCTATTCAAAATTTTCTCAAAAAATTAACTGCTTTTGTGTCTTCCTTGAGCTGCCAGATGAAAAGATTTTATTGGCTTGAGTTTTAATTGGGTTCCTCATAAGTAACGAAAATAAATATTGGCAAGCCTGGGTATAATTTTGTGACTGGGTCACTTTTAATAAAAATTATGTAATAAAATAGAAACAATGAACTTTTTTTTAACTAAATAAATGTTCACTTTTGCAAGTAAATAAATGCATGTCAAAGCCATGGTCTCTTCCCCTTTGACTAGATTGAACTAGTCCGAAATCTAAGAAATATCATCTTATTAGGTTTTTAAATTTCAATATTAGTTTTTTCTTTTTGTCATAATCTTTTTTTAAATATTTAATTATATGTATTTTTAAGTATTTAATTAAAACTGATTTTGTAATTTTTCTCTTGGTCCACTTTTTTTAATTGTTGTTTTTTTATGTTTTAATTTTTTAATTATAACTTTTAACTGTATATAAGTTTAACTAGTTAACCAGGGTAAGATTATCTTTTTGTCTTTTCTATTGCATTTAACTGTTTGAAAATTGATGAAATGGACCGAGTTGATATATTTCTGGAATGTCAGCGACCAAACATCGAGTTAATACATTTGTCTTGAAAAGTGAAATTTTATTAAACTCTAGGGCCCAAATTAAATTATTTCTTTTTATTTATTTTTATTTCTTCTACAGACATAAAACCATCCGTGCAAATAAACCTTCTATAGATTTCAATAAAATAAAATAAAATAAAACAAAATAAACCTTCTATAAATTCTGCCACAATTAATACAAATACCTAGTTCTTACAATAACCGATACTAATATATAGTCTTTTTATTTATAGTTTTTAACTAACCCAGCAAAAAGAAATATATATATAGAGAGAGAGAGACAAAGAGAGAGAAACAATGTTTGTCGTATATATATATATATATATATTTGTTTGTCTGTTTGTTAGAGAGAGAGAAAGACATAAACAATGTTTCGTTGTCTTTTTTTTTTTTGTGTTTTTGTTTTTTTTAATTTGTTTGTTTGTTGTTTTGTTATGGTGGGGGAAAGCGATAAAAACAGTGAGAACTTCCATATTTTATATTTTAGGACAAAAGTGAAACTTAAATCTCTAATCTCTTAAGATTAAGAGAAGTATTTAATCATTCCTATTAAAGATAGGTACGTAATATTCATCATATATCAATAAACAAAAAATTATACATAGAGAATCTTTTGTTACTTCTATTCATGTATAGAATTGCTTTAATTTATTTGGTGTTTAGAAACAAAAATTTGTTTAGGAAATTAATTAGTGACAGCGTGGTTCGAGTGCCAGTGTACTTTTCTCTTTTTTTGAACACCAACATTTTATATCAAGACCTGTTGAGATCAATGGCAACTCTCATTAGAAAGAGATTCATAAGCACACCTTGTATTTTAATATAACAAGAATAAGACCTAAACTTTTGATCTCTTAGGATTAAAAGAGATACTTAACTACTCCTACTACCAAGTTATGCAAGTACTAGTATACTACTCAATCATGATTATTTAAAAATATATTAAAAGAATTTTTTTCTTTTGGAGAACTTTTTAATATTACTATTTGTCTTTAATTGAATCCTTAAATAAATAACAGAGAGAAAACTCTCTACAAGCAAACGCATTTATCTATCAATAAAGGTAACTAAATTTATTGTTTTTACATGACTGAAAATTGCGTAGAATGATAATTATTATACATAAGAATTAATTAATTGATAATTTTAAAATTTGATTACTATTTATGGAAATTTTATTGTTTTAATATCTAATCGGTCAGAAGTATTGTCCGGAATTACTATAATCAATCACTATCTAACATCAACTACATAATTGGGAGATGACAATTTAAAAAAAAAAAAAAAATCCAACCTATGCACACAAAGCATGCAAAATACATTTATATAGACTTGAACCTCAACTATTAAATTGGATAAAAAGGTAGAAAATAATTTAAGTTAATAGACTAAATGCATTATTGAGTATTGAGAAAATTATTGAAAAATATTTCCCAATCTTGTAGGAGAGAAAAACTTGATGGGAGCAGGATCAATACGTAATCATAATATGTCAATCACTATGTGATTATGATATATCGCGTGAAAAAAAAATGCATTATATGTAATTAAACGTGAAAATGCAAATAAAATTCTAAAATTTTATTGTTTAATACGTTATGAGAGGAGGTGCAACACTACACCGGTTCCAATCTAAGCTTTTATGTATCCTCCACTATATCCATTGATCCTCTCGTTGGATCTGCATCTGGAAAACAAATTATATATAAATTGTCATGACCAACGGATGCAATGGCACTTTCTCCCTAGCTTTGTCAAAACTTTGAATAGGAAGCAAACAAATACTAGACAACAAATAGGTTATTATGGTTTGTGAATTACAAAAGATAAAGATTTGCTTTCATTATTTGGATTAGATTACCTTTGCTGACTCGGCTAAATACCCAATCCCTCAAAGTTTCAAAATTCAATGATATTTTCTCTTAGCATTTGGTGAGTACGTCATTGTCACATGTGGCGAATTTTTCTACCAACTACAAGTCCACAACTAGTGATTAATCAAGTGGATAACACTAGGATAAGAAGCCGAGCTGCTATAATTATTATTAATTTAATTAGGGACATTGACTAATGACCAAATTATTTTTGGGGAAAATGAGCTTTATGATTTAAAAATGATCAATTATTATTCTAAGAGGTTAGAGACATGGTTGCTGGAATAGCTCAGTTGGTTAGAGCGTGTGGCTGTTAACCACAAGGTCGGAGGTTCAAGCCCTCCTTCTAGCGCGCCTAAACTGCTTTATTTTTTTATTTTTTATTTTTAATTATCTCAATTAATTTTCAAATTTCATGGGTGACCCATAAATCTTATTTATTTACCTCTATTTTATCAAGTTTATTTATTATAGAAATAACCATAAAAATTGATTGAAAAGGATAATATGATTTAATTAAAAATAAATTTAAATACTAAAATTCATGGCACACATCATCATTGAAGATCTAGTTGTATGGGATATTAGATGTCTCATTTCCTATATCATTGCTCCCATGGGTTAATATTTCTATACAAAAACAACTCTTTAAAAACTATTAAAAACTTATCTCAAAACCAAATTTTAACAAAAAAAAAAAACACTTGGAGATCGCACTAGTCCTCAGATCTCCATTGGAGAGCCAAATGGAGATCTGGTTCCTAGAGAACAATCATATTTTTATCTCCAACGAAGATTTGGTATCCTCTTTATCTCTCCTATTTCTAATATGACCATTAAAACAGTCCCACCTGAAGCTCGCAATCTTCCTCCATTAGAATCGAGCCATTAGTGATTTGGTGGTTTAGATAGCCATTTGGCTCTGAATTAACATGAATTTGACTCTTATCATTTTAAGATGGGGCTGGTTGTGAATTATGAAGTGTTAGTTTATTCTTTAGGGCTGTTCGATTTTGCTATTGGAATTTGAGATGGTAAACACTTATGGAGGCGTGAGATGATGATACGACTGTTTTTCAACTTTTTTTCTTTTGGCTGATGGATCAAACAAATTTATTATATGAGATTATTTTTTAAAAAAAAATTAATTAATTATAACATTCAAAATGACATTATTATCCTTGATTGGAATGTTAATAAGTGTAACATTCAACCATCCAATCAAGGGTATTTTTCTATAATTTTTTTTTTTTTTGTTATTAAGATTAATTCATGGGATTATCAAGATCAATCAGGATGGGATACTAGTGTCACGATCAGGAGGGTTGTTCTTATATGAGAGGGATCGGCTCATATGGAGGTGGAGGAATGGCCCATACGAAGGTGGAGGGGTCTACCCATATAAATTGATGAGGAGAAATGCTTTTATTGAGTGTAAGCCATTGGGGCAGGGGGCGGTGGGGGAGGGGGGGCGGAGGGAAGGACCGTTATAGCAATTTTTTGTTATTTTTTAATAGGTTCTTCAAGTTTGTAAAGAAAAAGTAAGAAATAGATTCTACAAGAGTTAATCATTAAACCAAATTAAGCAACGAAAAAGCTGCTTGTCCATTGCCTTTGTTCTCCTTTTTTTTTTTTTTTTCATTCGATTATTTTTGTTGTTTTTAGCCTTTCAACTTTTATAACCTCTAAGGTTCGAATTTCTTCAACAATGTCAACGATCAATAATTTGCGTTGAATGCTGATATTGTCAATCAAATAGAAAAGCGCACATTTAACTTGCATTTGCATCAACTAATCAATTTAACCTATGACATGCGAACCCAAGTGATTATTTAGGATTGAGGTATTATATATGCAAATAACAAAGAGGTCGCTTAAAAATTTTTCATACCTGAAATTGGATGCACTAATAATCTAATTGCATGGGTGCTTTTAGTAAACAAATAAATTTATTTTTATAAAGATAATATTGTCATTAAAATGAATACTTATGATAAAAGTTAATTTTAAATTTGAATAGTGGATGTAATTACGAATTAGGTATATAAATCATATCATCGGATGGTAATATGGACACCCTTCAATTTATGATTACTTTCATCATCTATTCATAAAATTTATGACTATTGTCTTTTCAATTTGTAGCCATTATTTTGTAAGTAAATTGAAAGACTCTAAAAAGAGCTCTTCCATGTTTTTTTTTTTTTTTTGAAGAAACTCTTCCATGTATTTGATATTTAAAGAAAGTAGTTAGAGAAATGAAAGAGTATCTTCTCTCTTATGCTAGCTATAATTGTTTTGTTTCTCTCCTTTAATTCTAAATTTGTACTATTATATGCTTATCTATATTTAATTAATTCGCAGAATTTTTTCATTTAAACCAACTATTTATTCATTTCAAACCGCAACCTCTCACCCCTACTTTATAAATCTTATTAATATTCACCATTAAAAATTCACCTCATATGTATCTTTTAATTCAAACCGCCCATTTAGGTAAATTATTGTGGTGGCCAATAATTTAAATTTTTATAGTAGTATGAATTTTGTGATCAGTATATAGATACAGCATACTTGCATTCAACTCGACAACTTCACTAGTCAGAGAACTCATGTTGAAATTTCAATAACTTTATGACAAATATCATACCCTTGTACATGTTCAACTTTATTAGGATGGGATCAGCCACCTGAATGATTCCAAACAATAACAGATAAAAAATCTGTGGTCTTGTGATACTCTTTATGTCGTGTCCCAACCTTGACTTATAGTACTGCTAATTTGTTAGTTACGCCTCTCAAAGCACAAAACCGCTGCAACGAAAAGCCAGTACACCAAGCTTATTATCTGTTCATCTTAATTTCCAACTTGTCATTATGTATAGTTGCTTTTTGACCCAATAGAAATGATATGCAATAACAGATGTGGATTTGTACATGAAACGTGAACGCTACGCAACAATTAATACTAACAGATATAGACAATTTCAAGTCACGACATTCTGATATCTTTTAAGGTGTAAATTAACATGAATTTTTAATATAGGCAGACTAGGTTTCTAAACATGAAAACAACCCATTAATTTGCACTTGATCAAGTGTAAAATGGTCCTCACTTTAGAATGGTCTCTTTTTTTTCTTTTTTTTTAACTTTCCCCTGAAAGTCATACTTTAGAATTTTTTTTTTTAAAAAAAAAAAAAAAGAGTCGCACTTTAGAATTGTTAGTTACACTTGCACATTAAAGATTTTATTTTGAGTCTAGTGAAAATGAATTAAATAGGGTATTCATTTCTTTATATATATATATATATATGAATGAATAGTCCAAATAGAACAGTGATGGGGGTCTTAATTGAAAGAGTAGCTAGATCTGTTGCACAACATTCAATAATATTTAAGATGAAATGCATGCATGAATCGGACATGGACCCTCGCGAAATGAACACCCCAACCACTAGAAGTCCTAGAACAGAGTCTCATCACCGAGTTTATGTCTTCTGCAGTGTAATATTCTATTCAACTGAAAAACAATTTCAAGTGGATTAAGTTTGTCGGTGACTCCGAGCCATGAAAAATAAAATCATTGAATTAGTTAATTCTTTTATTCTTTTTATATCTATGTATATATGTTCGATCACAATCATTGGGTCCTCATGGTTTACGAAAGGAAGTATGTTATGATTTTTTTTTTTTTTTTTTGAACTTAGTATGTTATGATTTTATGATCAAGGTTGTTAGTGTAACACAGTTGTCAACAATAATGAATTATTCATCATTGTTGGAATGGTTTGATATCATTTTCAAAATTAATGTTTCTTTCTTTTTTATTTTTATTTTTTTTTTTGTGTTAAAAAATTAACGGTAAATAAATTTTGAAATGTTTTTTTAGGATAATTTAAAAATGATTAACCATGTGATATTTCTCGAACATTTAATTTACAGGCTAGACCTTATTAATTTATGGATTGGTAATTTTAGTGTCAACATCATACAGTTACTTTTTGGCATTCAAGGTAGTTAATTCTCTTTAACCCATTGTCACAAGTTCACAACCTTAGGATACAGAATAATGCACAATTGGACAATGAAATTGCAAAATTATATTTATAATTATTTGAATTTTCCCTACAAAGGAGGATTATGTCAAATTTTAACGGATTAAGAAAAGCTTTTATGATTAATTTATAGGGCTTAGAATAACAATTTAAATTAACAAATAAGCTTTCTGACAAAATTCAAAAACCATAATAATAAGTCTATATTTTGAGTAAGGATCCTCTTCTAACCCTATTTTTTTATGAGAAAAAGTATAACAATCTTAGTTATTAATAATTTTTTATATTGATATATCATTAGACTATAAAAGGTCTAAAGAAAAAAAAAATTAGGAGAGAATCCTAACTCCTGTATTTCAATTAAATCATACGGAAAGTAACTGAAAGTTGAAACTCATCCTAAATAAAGAAATGATTCGATAAAAACTCTTTCTGTTTTTTTTTTTTTTTCCCAAAGTAGTGTTAAACTCAGAACCAACTATAGAAAAATAAAAACCAAAAATAAACAATCCCAATTCTACAAAACACAATAACCTATATTTATTCTAAAGAAAACTATTTTTTAAAATAAAGATTAGATAATATCGAACAGGCCCAACAGCCCAAAACTAGCAAAAGTCTACTCTCATGACATGCCAGCAGACACAGTCAATAGGCCCTTGAATATCTGTTCTACAACTACCGAATTGCATGATTTCCACATCATTTCGTTTCACAACTACCAAATTGCATGACAATCACACCATCGTTAACTGGTTGTTTTGCAACTACCAAATTACTAAAACTATCGATACTTTTGGGTAGTTAATTTTTTCTATTATAAAATCAAAATGGGGTTCACACTTTTTAAGTGACAAAATTTGACATATACAGTTGACCTCTTTGATCAACCAACGTTGAAAAAATACACATTAAACCAAACGCTTCTGTAAAATTGAAATGAGGAGAGAAGACACTCTTTATCTCGAATACATGCATTAATTCGAATGAAAGAGGCAGGTAAAAATATTGGGAAGTCAATAGACGCAAACAAAATCCTCACATTTTAAGATGTCAGGCCTTCACATCAACTGGTAAAGATTCATATAAAAATTAGGTTATGCATTTCAGGTGGTGTTGCATAAAACAAACTTCTGAATTCTATTTATAACAATTTTTTTTTTGTTTCTTAAGATGTCAAGCCTTGTCACATCAACCGGTAAAGATTCATATACATATTAGGTTATGTATTTCAGGTAGTGTCACAGAAAACAAACTTTTGAATTCCAATTATAACAATTTTTTTGTACTTTATTGAACCTTTATTGAATAATGCCATTGTAACTAGGGATGGTAACGAAGTACGACGAGGGCAAAGGACTCCAAATCTTCCATCCCTCGTTCACGGCCTTCAAAAATGGACCAGGGATACGTTCAATGGTCGTCCATCCCTTGAATGGGACAGGTCCTGGAAGGCCTTAAAAGTAATGAACAAGAAAACGTGAATGCATTACCATTCAGTTACTTCTATATTGACATCACACAGATTTAGGTATAGTTTGTTTTTATCATCTTTCATGTAATGGATCTAAATTATAGCTATTAGGTTATTTTTATTTGTTTTAGTCAAATCACTTAAACCACCCAAAAATCTTAAAAAAAAAAAAAAAAAAAAGAAGAAATTGAACTAAATATCAAATCATTTAATGATTTTTTAAATATATTATTTCAATTATCTTTCCCAAAATAATATGAAATAATATATTTTTAAATTTGTCCTCATTTTACATTATAAAGATTCTTTTTCATGTTATTCTTTTTAATGTTATTTTTATTTAAATATATAATATTAGTAATTCAATTTGCGACCATTTTGTTTATTTTTATTTAAATATATAAATTTAATTTACTTTACTATAATAAATCATATTTTAATTTTGAATAAAAATATTATTAATATATACATAAAAATGTTTTAATACTTGCTAAACAATTTATTATAATTATTTGTATTATATTAAATGAAGCTACATAACAATTAATAGTAAAATTATACAAATATCAAATCATTAATTTTTATACAATTTTTACTTTAAAAAACAAATAAGATTACTATACATTCAAAGATAAGGGAAAAAATAGATAAATAAATAGACATGTCATTTAAATTTCAAGTTTCAATCATAGTATTTAACAGTATTATTCAATCTTCAAACAGAGAAAAAAAAAAACAAAACAAAACAAAAAAAAAAAAAAAAAAACAAACAAACAAACATCCCCTTAGGCCTTAGTCACGTTCATTGCGAACTATGTGAATACACTACATCACCAGCTCAGTTCAATTTTTTACTTTTATTTTTAATCATAACGAGTTGATTACCGCCACTAAAATGTGTTTACTTTAGCTATTCAAGTTAAATAAATAATCATGTACAATTGCAAAGTGGAAGAAGTTTGTTCACAGCAGGTGCAGCTGTAAAAATAAATATAATATACAATGTAGAAAAACCACAGCCTCTCGTTTGCTTAAATACCACCGTCAAACAAGCTGAGTCGAGTTCAGCGTATGCTGCCTGATGCAATCAATTGCATCACTTGCCCCATTCAATTTTTGTAATCAAAACAAGTTGATGACAGCACCTAAATTGGCCTGAACAAATGTGCGAAAGTAGAGCATTTTGACTTGCTGTTATTGGTCCCATCAAAGTTTTGAAGAACACGATTACCCAAAAAGTAAGGTTTTCAACCATCTTATAATGTTGTTTTCCATGTTAGTGCTCCTTGTCAATTCCAAGGGTCCTAGTTTCAATATGGCCAGTTCAACTACGAAATTATTGAGGAATTAAAGGTTGAAATTTGGTGCCAAAGATTGATATTTCCATATGTTTCACCGCCAGACCAATCAATTATCTCTTATCAGCACATCTGTCTCTGGGGGCACAGAATCACCTGTCCATCATAAGGTTTTTCAACCTTTAAATAATGCATTCTATTTCCCCAAATTTTTACACCCAAAAAGAGGGAAAATAAATAAATGACGTAACAATGATAACACCTATTACGCGATAAATCAAAGAATGATGAGTTTTGGGTGATAATAACATAAAGAAAATCAGCAATCATACTCATATAATTAGGTGATGGATGTGGCACTTGAAACAGCAGTGCCATTTGCCAGCATAACAGAAGTGCATCTAAGGTTGTTAATTCTATTTCTTCGCAGAGAATTTGGGTTAATTCCTGCCTTATGAGCTGCAATAACACCCACTGCTTCCCAATAGTTTCTGACCTTGATCTGCATGACAGATTCCATCCATTCGATCACTAAGATGATATTTATAACCCATTAGGGACACTACTTTTCTCTATTTCCTTTGTATAGATCATTCATTTATTGGGCATAAATGTTTGTAAAGTCCAACAATCTAATTACATTATTTTTAGGACGTTACAAGAATTCTACAAAGCAAAAAGTTGTTACTTTTCCAGAGAAGTATATACAGTATCTTTTTCTACAATAATTTTTTGGTTGTGAAATGTACAAGCTAAAAATAAAGTTTATAGATGGTAGAGACCGATAGTTGAGCATATTTCTAGCTACTCAGCAAAAAAACTTTCTAATAGCAGGTAAAATTTCTTCTTGATATCAATTATAGGAAGCAACTAAACAGTGATAAATACAGTTTGTTTTCTGACTTGAGGTTGCTATTAATACTTCTAGTGGCTATAAAGATCTTCTAGTAATTTATTGCTTCTGAAAAACAAAAGCATGAATATTAAAAGAAATAACGAAAAAAGGTTATGCAAAAAATAAATGCTTACCACTTCAATCCCAAGTTTATCTGGCGTATCATTGAGAACTGTTTCATTTTCCTCCACAGTAATTATAAGAGGCTCAAGGAAGAGAGAAAAAAAAAAAAGAAAAAAGGGAAAATCAGTATCTGCAGTACAAGGAACTAGTAGCTAAATACAAATTCAGCATGGTTAAGATTACTAAATAATCTAGTGGACCAAGTGACCAAAAAGCCAAATGCAATTAGGTGCATGCTCCAAGAAAGAAAGAAAAGCAAGAATAGTTTAATGCCGATTATCCACCTTGTTTTGTTTTCTTGTTGCAAAAGCAAGAGCACCATCTCCTCCACAGGCATCTATAGGAAGAATAACACTGTCAACGTCACTGGCCAATATGCAACTCTTCCCCAGGGATTCAGAGTTCTTGACCAAGTACTGCGGTGCATTACTTAGCCCAGCAAGAACACATGGCAAAAATGTATATCCTATCTGTACACAAAATTAAGGCATGACTAAATATGAGATAAAGTGCACAATCAAATAACAAAATATCAAGAAACAAAAGACACGTTAGGCATGCACATTCAGATGAAAACAGGCAGAACCTTGATTATAATTACCAATGTCGTATACTTGGGTCAACTAGGCTACCTTTTCACCTTCCCTTTTATTTCTTTTTTTATTTTTGAATAGCAAAATATCCTTATTCTTATCAAAATATCAAAGTTTTTATTCTTTTAACAAAAACATTTGATATTGCCTCTTTGCACCTGGTATAGCTTAAATCTTGGTTTGCACAATTCCATTGTGCTAAACTAGCATTTCCCCAGGGAATTCACAACTTTATCCAATTAAATGCATATCCGAGCCTGTTAATTTAGTCACTCAGCTTCATCTAGTGTTACATCAGAGAACCTTTTAAATGGTACTGTTCCAAATTTGCAAATCTCATCGTCGTGCAGAAACTAAGTTCAAAAGCTAATACCGGGCTCTAGCAGACCTAGACCATATTTTCATTAACATTTGATGTTTATACTCATGATTCACAATTTATATACCTTTAATAACCTTTTATCCAGAATTAGGGCTCTTGATGTCTCTAACTCTGAAAACACATCAACAGCTTTATTGTTAAATGTTAACTAAAACAGAAAAGCAGAAGGAACAGTTTACTGAAGGCAAACAAAAGAGATTATCTGATGTGGGAAGAAATTTCACAAAATGAGTCCTGTCTCACTATTAGATTCAAACCACAAAAAGCAACTGCCACAATTCTACTATTAGACAATTGATATCTGAATCTGATAGAGGAAATCTAACCACTCTCCTACATATACTATCACATTGTTGCCTAAATTTAAGCTCGTCAAAGCATCATGCAATTCCAATTATCTAATATGGTTTGATCCTTGCTTTCATAGAACATCCACAATTTGAATATATGGCTTCATGCAGATGCTCCTATCTAAGATTTCTAACCGCAATACATGATAAGAATCCAGGCTCATTATATTGAATACCAGAGAGATGAGAGAACAGACATTCACTCCTAAAACTCAGAAGCATTAAGTTCTTTGTTTGCTTAACAGTTACAAACCTCCTCGGCAGCCGATTTTGGGCTGAGGTATTGGATCAAGGGAAGTGGTAACACTGCAGGAGCATGTGCACAAGGAATCTGGAATTCCTTCACCACTAGATGGCTTATAACCGCCTCTACTCCTGCCAATATATCTATGCCCTACAAAACAAAAATATGAAGGAGAACATGATATCAATTTTATACAACAAAATCATACAAAATAGCCTCATGAGTAGCTATGCTGGACACATTTGTTTTAGGTTTCAAATTAAAAATCACATAAAAGCATCCTGATCACAACTTGAATAGTCTGTGAGAGGAAATATAAGATAAGGCTCTACGCTGCACTTAAAAAGTTTCAGAGATTCACAATAACCAAGAACACAAAGTTATGAAAATAAGTGAGAACTTGGTACACATCAGGATACAAGAATTAACTCAAATGGTATCATAAATAATGAAGTAAGACCACAGGTATTTAACTGGAAACTCACTGAGAATGTTTTAACTACCAGTAACATTAAGTAATATGATCAACTACGACAATAACATGAAGCATGAAGGGGAAAGGAGAAGATAAAAAAGAGAAACTGCATTAGCATCTCTTCTCATTGTAATGTCATTTGAATCTGAAGTCCATAAAACAATCTGAAAATAGCTCTTGATCTTAAAATTGCGATATGTTAATATGACTCACCAGTCCTTGCCGATATTCATCAATGTCATCAACATCATCATCAGGAAAGCGTCCAACAACTGCAATAGCATTTACTTGTGCTCGGTTAATCAAAGTCTGCACAGCATGCAATAGGGAATCAGGGTTTCTAATCCTCCCGGTTGATTGTCCAGTTTTTGGATCTACCCACTTTTCCACCTGTAAAACTAGTTCATTTTCATGCAATTCACAATGGAAGAGAAATTCAGGTTTCTTTAAACTTTATCTGTCAACAATAATAAAGCTAAATTGTACAAAATTATTCCTCTTCCCAAAATAGCCAGATAAGAATAACCAAGCACAAGCCGCATTTCAAATGAGTTCACACACATGACACATTCATTAAAATGGTTTCTTATCGTAATTGCATTTTAAAATGAAAAAATACCCTTATCTCAATTTTGCTATTTGACAGGCTATTGTGAAGAAAACTGCAGCAGTGATAGCATCTATCTATACAACTGTTATTTTCAATCAGGAAAACTGAGCACAGCGTGTAATGTTCACATACTTCAGAGCCTAGCATACACAAGCCTACTAGTAAACAACAGAATGAACAGACCGACATTTAGCATGCCAACATCAACTCCACAAATCCAACATTTCCCAATCTAGTTTGATACCTTCAACGGGGTATCAGTGACAATGCATTCCAAAACAGGCAATCCAAGGGAAGCCCTAGCTGCATCAGCCACTTGCAACTGCCGAATTTGAAGCTCTTCCTCTAGTCCAGCATCAAGAACCAATCCCACCTGCCCCACTCAAAATTCATCACATAAATTATAAATGCAAAAGAAACACCTTCAATCGAAACACTACCTTGTTTTGGTGAACCGGGTTCAAACCCCACAAACCCTCAGCGAACCGGTCGAGAGCATAGCCTTCAACATACAATACATTCGGCATCGGCCAATACAGCATCGCAGCATTGAGCACCTGTTTTAAAGTGACAAAAACGACGTCGCTTCAACACAACCTCAAAGACTTTTAAATCGAAAAGAAAAATATCTGAAACATACGTTAGGGTGAGTGATGAGGCAATCGACGACGGAGGATAAAGCGCGAGCAACTGGCAGGGCGTCGCCGGCGAATCCGCCAATGGTGGCCCCCACTCCCGTTGGGACTATCATAACGCTAGTGTACTCCCTACTACACTGAATCCCATCCCGTCAGAGACCTTCAAATTTTTTTTAATTTTTTATTATTGAAAGGTTTTGAAGAGATCGGAACTGAGAACTGACCTTGCTGGAGCGGTAAGGGACGAAACAGGAGATCTTCGGCTTGATGGACGGTCGGGATTTGGCGGAGAAGGGATAGGTAGTAGGGAGTGATGGAAATAGACGGCTGAGATGAAGCGCCGTCATTTGGCGCAATTTTTTGTTGCAGCGCTGTTGTGTTGACTGATAGTGGATAAAATGGATTCCCTCCTCCGCCCTCGGTGTTCTGGAAATTTCGCTGCATGTTGACGGTTTTGCCCCTATCATGTTCGTGGGCCTTGTCAGCTTTGAGTGTTGGGCCATATTTGGCCTGCTACATGTTACGCGACTCACAAAACTTAGATTAAAAACCAACCTAAATTATATAATAAGTAATTTATTATATTTATATAAATTATGAGAATATGTATAAATTAACATGACAGAGTTTAAACATTTTGTGACATCATTTGTATTGATTTTTTTATAAAATTTTAACTTATGTGGTATTATTTTTTTGGAAAAAGAAGAATTTGAATGGATGATGTGAGGTAAAAGAACAAAATTAAAGATGACATACAATTATGAAGAAATTTATTTTCATATTGAGTCTTCGATTTAGAGCTCACTTAACATGATAGCAGGTTTTGTTGCCTCGACAAAACAAATAATTCAAGGCTTATTGATTTCAACGGTTAATGTCTTCCCCTATTAGTGATGGTATGGCAATGAGCCAGGTTAGCCACCGACCTCATTTAGTTTTTTAAAACCCATGCTTAATATCGAATGGGCCTAGATGAGGTAGGATGGGGTTGGATGGGTGTGCTTTCCCTAACCCTACCCTATTTATTTATTTATAAATGATAGAATATGAAGGAAATATATATTTTGGTATATTAGAATTTACAATGTAGTAACCTAAACAAGTTGGCATTAGAGAGACAAGCTTGAGTTTGAAATCAAGTCATGTAAACGGTTAAGATAATAAGCTTTGGTGGGACCTAGATTGTCGGCAATGAGCATCGAAAGAAAACAAAACGAATCTAATTTTGAGTGCACTAGGGACCTCCAAGAATGTTGATTAGCGCGATTCTAGTATTGTGGAGATGATCGATAGATTCTGACTTCGAAGGTGGTGGAGATGCAATGCAGCACTCGCCAATAAAGGAGGACATATTTGCAATAGAGAGGAATCCAATGGTTGTGCAATATTATGATGGATTCGATAATGAGGCTCATTAGAGATGGCCAGGTGCGGGACCAAATTATCACCAAAATGATCAAAACAAGAGGCAATGAGAGGCAGCGTGGCACGATGATAAGGATGCAGATGGAACAGCTTAACAAAGTGACTAAAATAGTTTTGACTAATAGGCTGATGAAATGGCTTTCAGAGATTTAAAAGAGATCCAAAGCGCTAAAAGGATTTGGGTGTTTTTGTTGCCAAGGAAAATATGAAAGATCTTAGCTTTAATACCATGGTAGAATGTAAAGAAAATATGCATTTTACTATATTAAAATTTACAATGAATAGTCTATTTATAGGCTTGAGAAGAGAATCAAATAATCTAAACAATCTTACAAACAATGTAACTAGAATAATATAATATGTAGCAAATCATAGAAAACAAGTAATAAATTATATGGAAATAATAAGTGAAAATTTTAAACAGTGCCCCCATTTCAAAACCAAAAATCATTTTTATCCCCTCTCAAAAGAAAATTTGTTTTTAACCCTTCAAACAAATAAGTTGCACTTATTACCTGTGATTCCAAAAATGTTTTTGTGAGTAAAGTTTCAAAAATAATGCGACAGGAGAAGCATGACGGTAGGCTCTACCATCACATACAAGCATGACGGCAGGCTCTCGCATCACGCTTGCCTGCTGTCACGCTTACCTCTACCGTCATGCTCAAGGATATGTTGATAAATATGGGATATTAGGTGTAATTAATTTATTTAAAAGAGTAAAATCAAATTTTTTTCTTAAAATGAGCTATAAACGAATTTTTCTTTTAAATTTGGATAGTTTTAAACTTTTCTCAAATAATAACTATATGAAGGATAGCTCTGATGCCACCCAAATTACGTCTCTCCACACCCATCTTTTACTAAATAATTATATTATAAATATAACCATGAAGTAAATTACTTAAAAGGGTATATAACCCAGATCCATAAAATAAATACTGCTCACCGCACCCACACCTTTAATATGTATCCCTTTGTCATAAATCCTAATATTATCATCCACAAGAATTATGTATCAAAAACCTTCAATAAGATTTGTAATAATTTCACTTCAAGCACCCAATATTTAGTAGAAGTATATATTTGTTCAAAGAAAAGAAATTTATGTAATTGAAAATCACAAACTAAAGACTACTGTCTGATAACAAAGTTGCAAATGAATGGCAAACGAAAATTATAACTCGAGAAATCATTTAATCGAGTAAATCTCTAAACTTTTACCATGTGCTTGGATTATCAATCATTCATGAAATGTTTTCTTAGCACTAAAAAGCTGTAAGGCTTTTGATAGAAAGAAGAATGAAGCAAACTAAATTTTATGGGATTTTTCTAATGGCCATGAAAAAGAAGCATTGAAAGAATTTCGTGGATGAGAGGATAATTGTTAAATGTTATTTCCGGAACAACAAAGGTGTACATAGAAAAGTATAAATTTTCAAATTTAAAAATGGGTGCAACCATTGAATGGGTGTGTTTAGTACGTTGTTTGTTGGCACTAGAGTCACCCATTCATTTACTAAAATAAAATAATATACATTTTATTACCAAATCGAACCTCTACATTTGCTTAGATCAAACCATCATCTCTGTATAAAGATGATAGTTCGAACCCTATTTATAAGAATAAACGGAGGCTAGTTCAAATCTCATCTTTACCAATGATAGAGGTTTGAAAGTTTTGAATCTTTATTAGCAAGACGGAGATCCAAGATTTGGATCTCAGCTTCATTTAATATCTTTTTAAAAAAAAATGTACTTTTTCAAAAAAAAAAAGTTTTTTTTAAATGTTTTTCTTTTTATCAAACTCTTCTTTTAATTTAATTGTTTTAAAACATCCCTACCTTCCACTTGATGAAAGTTGAAGATTTAATATTTTTTATTGATTTAACTTTAATGAAATTTTTATAATTTTTAAATGAGATAAGGGTATAATGGGTTATTTTAATGGTGAAATATAGTCAATTATTAAAATTAATAACTTTTAGAGATAATTTGTTAGCAAAAGGAAAAGTTAATTTCATTGATAAAAAATCTTCGAGTGACATTTGTTATTTTTTAAGTTTTAAATATATTGGATTATCTTTAGCTATTTAACATCTAAAAAGAAATCAGGAGATGGCATCAATCCAAAATTCCATATAAATCTTGACACCTATTTAACGATTTCGTGTTGAAGTAGACGTCCATTTATTCTCTTCATTTGGCTAGTCCACAGCCCACACACGTGTCATCAGGGTTTTCACTTTCCCTGTAAGCTCGTATATGATATTGATCTTCATTTTCCTGCATTTTCTCAACAGCCAGGCCGATAAATTTGCTCTTTAAATTAATCGATTTTTCTCTTAACAAAACAATATATGAACTTGTTATTTCTTACTTTCGTCAGGATGGCTGATAATGGTCACGGATCAGACATCAAGTCTCCAAATTAATGTAAGTAAGAACGCATTCTTATTGCTATTTATAAATTTCCATTTTTAATGGAGTTCAAGTATATCAATTATTTACTTTTTTATACTTGCAATGAAATTGGAAATAATAGATCTAAAACTTTATAAGTGTGACTTTTCTTATATGAGGGTTTTAATTATTAGAGTGGTGGTCTAGTGATTTCTTTGTCATACAAGGTTTCCCCAGTGTTTTAGCACAATATACATTAGTTTTAAAAAAAGAAAAAAAAAAATCATGTCTCCCCAATGTATATAGTACTCTCTGTGAAAGAAAAAAAAAAATCCGAGATTTTTGTTCATTTTTAAATAATTTTGGGTTTAGTGGATTCTGACAATTCGTACATTAGATTCATAGATTTTCTTTTTAAATCTCTTTGGACTTTTGACTACGCACTTGGAGATTTTTGAAGTCTTACATTAAGTTTGATCGCGTGGGCTTTGTCTACATATTACTTAATGAATAAACCAATACAACGTGTCTCTCTCTTCTGATCATTGCTTTCCTATACATTGTTGGTTAATCAAAATAATTTTTTATATTTTGGCACATGCACTTGGAATTTTGCGATTCCTACACCAGAAAAAAAAAAATGTGATTCTCGCGTGCTCCCAGTTTTACTTGCTGTCTGGCTTTTGTTATATCTTTTACTAATGTTGTTTTTGAAAGCAGTACGTAAGGATTTTTTTGTATCCTCATAGATGTGCTCATGCTCTGAGTCTGAGGTGTGAGACAGAGAAGTGAAAGAGAGCCGAACTGAGAGTTTATAAATATCCGTTTGATAGTAGATTGATTTCTGGTACGCTGTGTCAACGTGTCGATCACATTGATACCGAACCACTTAAAATCTCGTGTCACTTTTGCATTGTATGTGCTTGACTTTGTGTTTTGTGATTGTCTATTCCTCAACTGTAATACCTCTGAAATAGTTGATCAATGGTGGTGGCATATGAGAATACTGCCTCAAAGATAGCTTCCATCCACATTGTGCTAACTTTTGACTAATTAATGGCTTTATTTGTTGCTTATTATAGCTACATCTATGCGATCATATTTGGGTTAAATTTGTAAAATCACTGTATAAGTTGTTTCACACCCCAGTTTTTGAAAACAAAACTTCTTTTGTTAGCATTGGTTGTCTTCTCTCTTCCCTAATGATGATGGGTTAAGACGAGCCGTAACAATGCTTAAATTGAGATATTTGGGGTTTGTTAGTCTCTTTGAACTGTTGCTAGTTCTTGGAGTTCGGGAACTCCTATATTGTTTCATATCCCACTTGGAATGTCTACTATAACACCGTAAGAAGTTAATTGTGGGTGTTAGCCTCGGAGAACAGTGCCCAGATATATGCGTAAATTGATTCTGAGTTTCAGTAGCTATATTTGATGGTTCCTTTGGTTTCTAGTTTATAGTTTGTGAGCTTTTGTGCACATTATTATACATTTTTAACCCATCACTATCTTTTAATTTTCTTCTTGTTAATTGTTTTAGCTTTGGTTTTAGGATAATTTATTTGTAGAATTGGTATATAATTTTTGTTTCACAGCTAGTTGGTAGAACTAAACCTTAGTCAGCATTGATTTACTCTTTGGCTTAAATTTGAAACCTTAAACACATGTATCATGATATAGATGGCCCTGCGGTGGCGGAAATGCTCGTGTCTTATGTTAATACCGCTTTTGCATTTACCAGTCTTTCGACAATTTTTCTCGTTTGCAAGTCGTTATTGGTATCAAGTCCGGATCATCTTGAGATAAAAACCTGAGTACAAACAGGTCATTCATTACCACCAATACACGTCTGTTCATCCAAAGAAGGAAGGAGTACATCAGGCATTACTGCTGCAGTCTGCAAATGTTATGGAAGTTGCAGCTTCTTATGTTGTAGGTATTTAAGCCTTTTTTGAGCTTTGTGGTCTCTCTAATGTGCTATAGGCAATTTGAAGTTTTAGTTGGAGGCAAGGATTCCTAGCCGGTTTTGTTGATTGTCAATTCTGCCTTGTAGTAAGTGAACATGGATTTTGAATTTTTTATCACCGTGAATTGTAGGAGGTGACTTCATACATTCATGAACTTGTATTATCTTAATTCATGGACCAAATTAGACCCAAGTAAATAAAGAGTTCTGATGTGATCATATAGAGTTATGATTGATCAGTTGTTTCAAAAAATTGAAAATTCTCTTTTCTTAGAGTTCAATATATAATTTAAGAGTCAAATTGGTCTAATAAACATTCAACAGAACCAGCGAAAACTTCTTTAAAAAATAATAATAATAAATAAATCTAATGTGAATTCTCTCATTGCACTTGCTAGTTACTTGATAATATTAAGGGGTTGTTTTATTTTTTTTTTACCTAGTAAAATTTATTTTCATTAAAGTTTTAATCTAAGTAATTTTAATTTGTTTCATTTTTTACTTATAACTTAATTTAAGTTAATATATATATTATTTAAAGAATAATTTTATCATCAGTGTCTCATAACTTTAATAAATTAGTCAATCAAATTTATCAATTGCATTCTCTTTTCTAAAACAAATTCTCTCTTCTATTTAATTCAAATACAATTAATGAATTTAATTGATTCGTCCTAATTTTTTAAAGTTAGAATGGACCAATTTAGTTTAAGTTAATAGATATATTATTTAAAGAGTCATAAGTGTCTCATAACTTTAAAAAAGTAAAACGAATCAATCAAATTTATCAATTGCATTCTCTCTCCTAAAATAAATTTTCTCTTTTATTTAATTCAAATGCAATAAATAAATTTAATTGGCTTGTCATAAGTTGTTAAAGTTAGGATAAATTTAACTTAAATTAATATATATATCTTATTTAAAAGAGTGATTTCATCATCAATGTTTCATAACTTTAAAAAGTTCAGATGAACCAATAAAATTCATCAATTGTATTCTCTCTCCTAAAATAAATTTTTTCTCCTATTTAATTCAAATATAATAAACGAATTTGATTGGTTCGTTTTAACTATTTAAAGTTATGAGGCATTAATAATAAAATTAGTCCTTATTTAAAAAGTCAAAAATTTTTACTTATATTTATAAATAAATAAAAACTTTTATTAATAAATATAATTTATTTTCCTAAATTAACATCTTATTATTATATTATTATGAAACTATCTCTAACCCAAAAAAAAAAAAAAAAAAACCTCAATTCTAATCAAATTCAAGCTCTAACTCTAATTTAACCATAACCCTAAAATCTAACCTCCTTAGTACTGGTTGTCACGACTGTCGATCACTAACTAGTAGTCAGAGCAGGTCGGTTGGCCTTCTCTCTATGTATGATGAAGGAGTAGACCGCCAACCTTTGTTGATGCATTTGGCCAAAGAGGTCGTTGGCCTCCTCCATTTCCAAGGTTGATATAGGAGGCCACCAATAATAGTTGGACGACGAGTCCAATTTAGGGTTTTTTTTTTTTTAATTAAAATATTATTTTCTTTATATAAAATAAAATAATTAAAATATAAAGTACTAAAAATAAAAATGACCATATCTTAAAATAGTATTATCTATTTAAAAAATAAGAGAAATTAATATTTATAAAAAAAAAAAAAAAGGTATAACAGTAATATTTCAATCACTTAATATTTAAGTTTAGAAATTCTAAATAGAAAAACAAACAAAAATCAACATCTTAAATATAAAGTCTTATCAGTATATGTTCATTATAGCTTGTCTATTAGTTAATCCCAAAAGTTCTTCAAAATTTATTTTGTGTTGTTTGGTTGTCATTTTAGTAGAATTTTTAACAATTAAAAAAATTGAAATATATTTACTAGGAGAATCTCAAATTTTGAGATTCTTTAGGTAGATCCTTTTTTGTTTTTTCAAAAAACATTAAGGTGTCTATTATAACCTATTATATTTTATTAATTTTACTCTACCTTATAAGATAAATCACTAATAAACTTTTTATTTAAAACATCATAAATACTTCACATCTCTCTATATATTTGTTTCAACAAAAAATTTTAAAATTTTTTATTTTAAAATAGTAAAATTTTTAAAATACTTTATGTTTTTTTTTTAATTCCCTTTTTATTTTGAAGGTTTTTTTTTTTATGCACATGTATGAACAACATAATGCTAATTATGAAACATTAATATATTAAATTTAAAGCGATAGTATTGTATATAAATGTGATTATTTTGCTATCTTTTAAATATCCTTTTTGATACTCTTATAACTTAGAATAGCTTTTAAAATTAATCCAACCAAATACTTTATCATTTAAAATAGCATTTTTAATTGACAATCAGAGAATCAACAGTTTCTCGGTAAAAGCTCAATTTATAGAAGACATATATCTACAAAATTTATTTTTAAAAGATTTACTTGAAAAAACTCTACTGAATGGAACTTCATTCAATCACTTCGAAAAAGTCCTACAAATTTTAACCAAAAAAAAAAAGTGTTTTTTGGTCCCATCAGCCTTCTCACTTGACGAACTTGAGAGGCCGCATCATCACATTGTCTTCATGATCCAAAATCTGCACATTCGAGGGGTTAATGAGTATGAAAAAATAGTGATAAAACAGAGAAGAAACGTGACAAAATAAAAAATTATTGATATAAGATATATATATTACAAGTAGTTAGCACCGTATTCAAATGTATCAATTCTGCATAAATAGGCCTTTCAGACTAAATTCCATTATAATTTAGAAGTACTGTGCACTACAGTTACACTCCATCTAGTCTTAAATATTTCATATGCGTTAATTCCTTTCATTTTTGTTTTAAGTGTGACTTGATCATTAACCAATTAGAATAATCCGTGAACAAAAATTAAAAAAGAAAATTAAAACTTTTTGAATGATAATGAATTTACTCATCAAATTCACAAAACAGATACTCGGTCGATGAAATTGAGTTAGAAGAGAAACTCACGTGGCAATGATACACGTAGCCAGGCTCAGCAGTCGCATCAAACGCGTACGATGCATTCGAATGTATATAAGAAAATCTCACTAGTAATTTCGTCACGTATCCGGGTTTCATCTTGTACACGTTCTTCCACCCCTTCTCATGCGCCGGCACCTTCAATCTCTTGCCACGTGCATAGTTCCCTATTTGGCACTTGATCGCGTTGTTATATTTCGTCATGCATGCCTTGAACTCCTCCTCTCTCACCAGCTTTGTTTGATCCAACACCACAAACAATCCCAAATGAATGTGCAATGGGTGATTGTCCTCCGTCAGATTGATCACATTCCACACCTCATTGGTCCCTGTCTTAGGTGTCTCGGTCACCGGATCATCATATGATTTTCCGTTGATGTAAAGATGTGTGGGCTCATTACTAGGACTTGTGTACTCGTACATAGCAATATACCGTGTGTGCGACACACTTGATAGATCCGGAGACGGATATTTAATCAACTTATTGGGTACACGCCATGTGTCCAACTCTCGTTTTTTCCTGATGATAAATTTCATGACTTTGCCATTAAAAGGATTGACCGGATCACCAGAAGGGTAAGGATACGGTGCATTATTCGCTAAAATTGCAAAATCTGATCTTGACTTTGCAAAGTCAACGACCACGTCAGCAATCTCAGAAGGGCCCAGGAGGGTATGATTGGTCGTCACAGCTCTACCAAGATATGCTGAATCAGACGCCACATGGATGAATCTCAAACCGTTGGTGAAGTAGAATCTAAAGAATCTTGCATTGCTAGCATTTATGATACGAAACCTGTATTTACGACGTCGTACTGTCATACGTGGCCAGGCTTTTCCATTCACTATGATTGCATCACCAAAATACTCAGGCTGCCACTGAGGATGTATGTTGGGATTGTTTCCGGTAGAATTCATGTATATAGAACCATCTTTGAGGAAGCTACGATCAAAGACAACTAACGGGCGATCGAACTCATCACCACTGGGAAGTCGAAGCGGTGCCTCCACATCATGATGGCGGATGATGTAGGCTCCAATCAAGCCAGCCAACAAGTTGACACGAGTCAGACCTATGGCATGATCATGGTACCATAAATTTCCAGGATGTTGCATGTTGTGGTAGTGATATTTTTTCTTAGTCCAAGTGGGTCCCTTTTCTTTGAATCTAGCTGTGAACCATGACTTTGAGTTTCCATCGCTCTCAGGTTCATCGATGCCGCCATGGAGGTGCACCACGGTAGGGATTCCCTTCTTGGTGGATGGAATGGCCGTGGGGATCGTTGGGTCCCACGGAAGTATGTGCTTTGAAGGGAGGTGATTTTGCCACCTCACGTAGGTGTCAATGCCATGGCGGGCCTCGATCGTTGGACCGGGAATGGTTGCAGTGTGCTTGGATCGACCATAGGCAAAAACCGGAGTTGGCGGCAGGTCCCTATGGAATTTCTGTGCAGTTAAAAAACAAAAAAAACAAAACAATAAAATTGTAAATTAATTTTCATGAAAAGTTATTGGGACCCACAAGAATTGATGCCGGCTTTACAAGTTCATTCAGGACCTAGCTGGGGAAGGCTCCTACTAAACAATTTTTTAGTCAAATTGCTTTCTAATCATCCTAAATGGTCTGCCCACTTTTCCAACTTCATAGAATTTTTATTTTATTTTATTTTCCTTGCTATGCCATCGGTATAATAACAAATTGGTCGCGTTAAAATAGGACCTCAAATCACAATCAAATCGAAAGAACTTTTAGTGGCCAACACAGGAACAACATCCTACTAAATATTCTTTCATGTGCATGCATTTATGATTCTTAGTCATGGTTCTAATTGAGTTATAATTTCTGCTTTATCCTAGAATAATTGATGAAGGTATCAACATCCTACTAAAGAACTTGTAGTTATGCATTTATAATCCTTAGTTATGATTCTAATTGAGTTATAATTTCTGCTTTATCCTAGAATAATTGTTGAAGGTATCGATTTCTCTTGGTAATTAAAGGTGTATAAAGTGTATATATCGTTTCCTACATCTAGTTACTAGTAGTTGTTGGTGAGGGGATAGATAACACACACTCTAGACAAAGTCATTAGAAACTTAAATGGTGAGAAATAATTCCTTTTTTTCCCAATAGTTCCGATGATTATTAATTGTTACAAATTTTTTTCTTAATTTCTTGGAGTTTACTAATAAATGTTTCTGTAAAATAGAATATGATGCAGTGTAAAAGTAAAAATATCTAAAAGGTACGGAACTATTTGACAATTGATAATAGAAATTGTTAAGCTGTATATATATGTGCACGCGCGCCCGTGTTCTACTAATTTATTGATTCACTAAAGTTACTCATCAATAACAATATCTAGATTAGTTGTAAGGGTGATTATTGAAGAATATCTATAAATTGTTATTGATGAATAATGTTAAATTACCAATAAGATGGCCAAACTTATATATATATAGTGTTTTTATAATCAAAACGTCTTAACTTTTTTCTCAATTTTAAAAAGTTAGGACGAACTAATTAAATTTATTCATTTTATTTGAATTAATAGGAGAAAGAATTTGTTTTAGAAGAGAAATGCAATAGATAAATTTGATTAGTTCGTCCTAATTAGAACGTCTTGGTTATAAAAACATTATATATATATATATTTCATTATTGCATATCAATCCTTTTGGAATAGATCTTTGTATACTTTATGTTATGAAATAAACCTTCCAAAACACAATATTAATGAAACGATATAATAGCACGGAGATAATAACGAAATATAACAGACAAAAAAAAAAAAACAACGCATAAAATATACGTGGTTCACCCAAAGTAAACTATATCCATAGAACTGTTGTATATCTTCACTATAGCGAGAAAAATAACAAGTATTTTTCTCCATAGAGCTGCCATAGCACTTGTTACTTTTCTCCTTATAGTGAAGATCTGCAATAGCTCCGTGGACACAACCTACTTTGGGTAAATAACGTAAATTTTGTGTGTTAGTTTTTTTTTATTATTTCCTTATTATTTTATCGCTTCATTAATCTAATGTTTTGGAAAGTTTATTTCCCAATAATTAGTATCAAAGTATAGGTTGTGAATTCTGCAATTTTCGGTGAGGTTACTATTCACATGAATGATAAATTTTTCGATTGTGTTCTAGGAGCTCAGTGGTAGTCTAAGGAAATTCTACCTACTGTTAGATTCCTAAAAATAATAGATTCCTAAAATCAAATAAATTAATGTATTAGAGAATAAGGAAACTCAATAATTCTCTGTATTTGGAAACTGAAAATAAGTAAACTCAATTTTTGTAGTGAAAAATTTTGAGGGTGCATATAAAGCAATTGATGCATGATTTAAAAAGAAAATGTATTAATGGTAATTACTTCTCTCATTAATTACTATTAATGCACTTTCTTTTTAAATCATGCATTAATTGACTTATATGCGCTCTCAAAATTCTTCATTGCCAAAACTGAGGTTTCTTATTTTTATATTTTCAAAAACAGAGAATTATTGAGTTTCCTTACCGTCAAATGCATTATTTTCTTTGATTTTAGGAATATATTATTTTTAGGAATCTGACGCTTCAGAAAAACGTTTCCAAATGATCAAGAGAGTTTTCATCTGTTGTCTCAGACAACATTACAAAAGAGCCAAAATAGATTATTAAAATCTTTAAATGGATGTGTAATTTGTCAAAGGTTGCATTTTCCAAAGGCACTGGAAAAATGCGCCTTTTGACTAATTATCAGTCTTCGTCTGTTACAAATAACTGATAAATTGGTAGAATATCGTAACAAAATGATCATGTAGGAATTGCCAAAAAAAAAAAAAAAAAAAGATCATGTAGGAATTAGTGAAGTTGAGCCACATGTCACTAGTCGCCTTAATTCATTCATATGTTATTGCTACTGAAGCATATTGAAGTTACAGGTGCAATACATTGTTTGCATGCATCTGATTTGGTCACCCAATTGATTCAACCAATTAATGAAGAATAAGACGCCCAATTAAAATGAATTTTGAAAGATTTAATACCCTTAACCACAGAAAACTAAATCCCCTAAAAAAAACCCACAGAAAACTAATAGATTTATATTTTTGTTTGGTAGTGATTTATTGGAAGGCATATTTGCTTGTTAAACTAGCTATTTTCAAATGTTTTTATAGACAATATTGTTTCAAAAACTCTAATTTTGTATCAAAATAATGTTTTCCAAATTAATATTTATATATATCTTTTGAAAACAATATTTATATTTTTTAACAATTACAAATTTAAGTTTTTTGTTTTTAAGAGAGTGGGACATTGACACTAATCCCCAATCGCACGAACATGAAAGCCAGAGTTAATATTCACTAGCTTAACTTCAACTTTGTAAAAAAAATAAAAAATTATAATGGTATCTTTAATCAAGTGTTTGTATATTATCTTTTGGTTTAATATATGTTCTGAATAATTTTTTATATGTTAGCCAAACATTTTTAACCAGAAATCCAGAAATCCAATTTTTTAAGTATTTAACTGATGCCAAAATCACTCCTAAGCACAATATTATATATGGACCCTACGTCTCTCCTAGAAACTATCTAAACCAGCAAAGTAGAGAACCAAGAAAGTACTAACAAAAATGAAGGGGAAAAAAAATCAATATTGAAAGAGAAGAATATATAAAAGAAAAACAAATGAAATATTTCTTACCCAATGCTTCTTGTACATGCCAATCTTGAGTGACTTTGATTTGAAAACACCATTCACAACATCAAAACCTCGGATTCTAGGCATATCTGGAAGCTCATCCACAAACATCTCCAACTGCGACGGACTTATCAGCCCGTCTTCACTCCAAGAAGAGCTCAAAACTCCTAACATCAAACCCAAAACCATGACCGAAACTAGCTGGGTTCTCTCCATTTCATGCAGAGACAAAGAGATACAGAGAGGGAGAGAAAGAAGAGTTTGGAAGATGAAGAGAAAAGTTGCGATGTGTTTTCGGTGGTTTTTGAAAGCAGAAATATGTTCACATTATCTGTGAAGGGAATCCTTTGATTGGAACTGGGCAAGGGCTAGCGTTTTGTCCTTTGGTGGGCTCCGATGTCCGCGAAGAAGAAAGGCTATGTATAGATAAAAGACACGTCCAATAATTATGTGATATTTTGCCAGATTATGCTGGGCATGCAATTTTTTAATGTATTTTTATGACATTTTTTGTCTCTTTTCCTTGTTTCTGTGGGTGTTATTTTTTCCTTCCAAGATTTTTTTTTTTTTTTTCCAATTACTATTTCGTATTTACCCAGTTAAATATATTTACATTTATAATAAGAAGGTGTTGGAAACCTAACTGTAGTTCTAACAATAAGCTCTTGTCACCCCAAAATCACCCCACGAACAAGATAGATTTTGAATCAATAAACTCACAGATTTGGATAAATTGATGCTCAAAAGAGGCAAAATAAATCTAAAATCAAATTACCAAATTGATTTAAATTCTATCCCAAACGATCCCAAATATGGCTACCCAAAAAGTTGAAAAACACAGATAAATTATCTTATCAAGAAGCGAGATTTTATCAATAATTCTAAAGCAAAAACGTATATTAAATGAGTTTAAAACTCTTATTTATAGCCAAACAAATTTTTAACTTCTCTAAGAAACAAGGCTTTCTAAAAAAAATAACTAAAATAAAAATAATATCAAACAATAAATAAAATATAATAATATTAAGCTTCTCAAATAATTTATTCAAATTCATACTCAAATGATGTGACATGTGAGTTCTCAAGATCCTATTAATTATTATATCATATCATGATTTATAAGATATTGACAATTCATATATTACATTATTTAGACATGAATTCTAGTAAAATATTTGAAAAGTCTAATATTAATTGATTAAATATAGTATATCAAGCAATTAAAGGAAAATCTTAAAAGGAAATAAAATTTAAACCCAAAAGCAACTAATATGAAATCCTAAATTAAACCAATTCCTAAATTAGATTGTTGTTGACCTTTCTTTGACTTGTACTGATCGGCAGAAATTCTCATGATTTATAAGATATTAACAACTCACATGATATATAATTTTGGTATGAATTTAGATAAAATATTTGGAAAGTCTAACATTACTTAGTGAAATAAAGTATATCAAGCAATTAAACGAAAATCTAAAAGAAAATAATATCAAATCTTAAAAGCAAATAATATCATTTAGACATGAATTTAGGTACAATATTTGAAAAGTCTAGTATTACTCAATGAAATAGAGTATGTCAAGCAATTAAAGGAAAATCTAAAAGGAAAATAATATCAAATCTTAAAAGGAAATCAAATTTAAACCTAAAAGCAAATAATATCAAATCCTAAATTAAACCAACTCCTAAATTAGATCGTTGTTGACGTTTTTTTGACTTGCGCTGATCGGTAGAGATTCTCATGATTTATAAGATATTAACAACTCATATGACATATCATTTGGGTATGAATTTGAGTAAAATATTTGGGAAGTCTAGCATTACTTAATGAAATAGAATATATCAAGCAATTAAAGGAAAATCTAAAAGGAAAATAATATCAAATATTAAAAGGAAACAAAATTTAAACTTAAAAGCAAATAATATCCGGTCTTAAATTAAACCAATTCCTAGATTAGATCGTTGTTAACCTTTCTTTGGACCCGTGCTGATTTGCACATATTCTCATTAGAAGGCAACTAATTCCATCCATAGTAATTTTACTATATTCCCAGTTTTATCTTTAAAAAAAAAAAAAATCTATTTTTGTATTATTTAAAATAGTTTGTAGTAAATAAACTCAATTTTATTTTTTGTTTCATTAGTGTTGAAAGTTTTTTTCTTTTTTTTTTTCAAAAAAAATATCATTAGTGTTTTAAACATTTGATAATTTTATTCATATAATTTCTTGTTGCGAATTCAACAATTTATTTTAGGACACTAAATAGTGAGCATCAATTTTGGTGTGCTCTCTGGCATGATCCCTTATTGATGGTGAAATGTGAGACAGTGAGAGTTTATGGTTTCATTAATTCTTGTTCTCACATAATCAACATGAGACTTCTTCAAAAAATAAAATAAAATAATAATAATCTACATGAGACTCTGTAACTTGGACTTAAATTTGATTGATTAGAGCATCTCCAATGGGGCTGTGGATTGTTTTTCACAATTTTTCACAATTCATTAACATGTCATCAATGTCAAGAGAATTTATTTCCTATATGGCATCAATATGACTTAATAGACAGTCAAGTTAAAATGTGTTCTCCAATGTTTCACATAATTTCTGTATCAATTTTTTTCAACCATAAAATTTTTTCCATTACTGGACAATTCTACCTCTCCTGTCACTATCTCTCTCCTTCCTTTTTACATTTTCTACTCCCCAATAACCACTCCATTGATAATCAAAAGCAAAATATGATTACTTGATTTGTTTAATTAAAAAAAATTAACAAAGAGTGGAAAAATTAATGGAGCTTGGCGTGGAGGTCCCGTCGCTGCTGACAATTGATTGGGTGTCCTGGAGGTCCCGTCGTCGCTGCTAGATCCTAGATCCGAAGTTGATGATTTCGCTTACGATCTGGTTGGTGTGGAAGTGAACCGATCCAGTCGCTTACGATCTGGTTAGACGGAAGGGAGACACGACGACGATGCTTGGGTTCAGTCTCAGTCGCGTCGCCAACAGAGATCCACCAGGAGGCATGACCACTACAGTGTCGTTTGTAGTCGACGACGGCTACTGTTCTGGTGCCAACGACGGCTGCTATTCTAGTGCCGATGGTGGCTGTTGTTTTGGTGCAGACGACGGCTGCTGCTTCTGGTCTTGTCTTCTGGTCCTGTCTTCTGGTGCTGCTTCTGACGACGTTTGCGACCGACGACAGTGCTGCTGGTGCAATCTTCTGGGGCTTCTGGTGCCATTTGCGACCGATGGTGGGTCTTGCTCTGGTGCCGGCGACTGGTCCTACTTCTGGTACTGTCTTCCGGTGCTACTTCAAATGGCGTCTTCGGTCAGAGATTTTTTTAGAGCAAGATGAGGAGATAGATTGGGAGTATGCATTGCCGGGGGCATTGATTGGAATAAAAATTAATTTTGCTTAGTCAGACTGTGCAATAGACCCTCTGAAATCAGACAGTCACATTGACAGCCTCTATGTTTTTTTTTGCCACCTCAGCTTCACAGTCAGTTGAGATTGTATCATTGGAGAAGTCTAATTTCACATCATGTCTATTTATCTGATGTGGCACATTAATTTTTCACAATTCACAGCCTCATTGGAGATGCTCTTAAGGTGGTGTAAATAATGGGGTCAAGTTGTCAAGGTTGGTAAATGAATTGGACATTAATTAAAAGTCTCAACACAAACAGTTGGTCAAGATGATAGAGTATCAAGTATCAATTAAATACCATTGTAGACGGTGAGAGTTCATAGTTTCATTAATTCTTGTTCTCACATAATCTACATGAGACTTCTTCAAATAATAATAATAATAATAATAATAATCTACATAAGACTCTGTAATTTGGACTTAAACTTGATTGATTAAGGCGGTGCTGTCAAGGGTGGTAGATGAATTGGACATTAATTAAAAATCAGCAACACAAACAGTAGATCAAGTTGATAGAGTATAAATTAAATACCATTATTAATTTTATATTAAAATTGACAGAAAAATCTCTCATGGAGAGCTTGGTTAATGTATTATATTGATGGTAACATGACCTTTTAATAATAAATTAATACGTGATATTTTTCTTTTATAAAAAATTAATGTTGGTATTACCTTTTAATAATAGCGTAACACGTGATAAAGTTTTTTAAGTTTTTTTTTTTTATAAATGATCAATGATATTAGCATCAATTTTTTAATGAAAAAGAGATATTATATATTATATTATTATTTAAAGATCATATCATCATTAATATAATACGTAAATTAAACATTTCATTGAAGGTTTTCTTGAAATTGACATAGGTTTCATACCTAACACATCATGCGGTGACTTAAAAACTCACTCGGAATGGTGCACCACTGTACACGAGTTGATTATAGATATGAATAATTTATAAGCATCAGAATAAAGTGCTTTTGTCAAAAGTCATCAAAAGTCATTTGCAAAGCCTAACAGAACCTACGCAAAGGTACAATTATACACGGTCCCATGTGTGGAATTTTATTTATCAAACATGTGGCCTCTTTCCACTGACGTTTACTTCCATCTGCTCCTCTCACACACGAGAACCAGCTAGAAAAATCTCAAACGCACGGAAAAGGTTTCCTTGCTCCTTCTTTCTTTTTGGACTGGTGTTTATTCTGCGAAGTCCTTAATGCGGTCGATGTATACTAGTTTGTCCGATTGCGGATTTATATTCAACATCTTATACTGGTCTTTTGCTGTTAACTCTCTTCAGAAAAAGAATATGCAAGTGTAATTCTATGGAGTAAACAAATCCTTTTAGATTTATTTATGATCATTAGTTTATTTGTTTCACTGCTAACCTTTTTTGGTTATCAATTTTAAAAGAGGTTAACATATGTTTTAGGATTTAAAAATTCAATAAAAGAATTGTATTTATTTTTCTGAAATATCGAAATTTATATATTAATATATTAAGAGTATTGTTATATTTTTTAAATATTTTATTCAAATTCATATCTAAATGATATGATATATGAGTTGTCAAAATCTTATAAATCATGAAATGCTGTAATAATTAATAAAATTTTGACAATTCACATGTCACATCATTTAAATATAAATTTAGATTAAATATTTAAAAAATCTATCATTATTCATATATTAATAATATAAATTATTTAATATAATTTTAAATTATTAACTTATACCTTAAGGCGAATACATACTTTTTTTTTTTTTAAAGAGCAACACGACCATTGACAATAAGCAAAAACCCAATTAGTGCTACTAAAAAAATAACCCTAATTAGTAAGGCTTTTAGTGTGGTACGGACCTTTTTAAGGTCCCGTATTGGCATACTTGTCATCATCATCATCACTGGCAGAATCCTTTTGATGGGGTACAGTGATTTAAGTATGATGATTCTGAATTCTAGAGAATAGAGTAGTGTTAGTAAATGAAATATTTAGTTTTTTTAAACTAAACCTACTTATTAAAATTACTTGGAAAATTAAATAGAAAAGAAAAACAAAAGAAGCAAAATGTAAGGTTGATCGGTGGCATGTTTTTTTTTTTTATCATATTTATAATATTAAAATCATAAATTCAAATCATATCTCTTTTCAAATTTCTGAATTATTATGATTATTAAAAGATTTTTTTTTTTATTTCTATATCAATGAAAAAACAAATGCAAAAGGATGATATATTTGGTCAACAATAAGCACAAATAACTAACATAATTAAAAGATCAACCATGTTGAGTAATTATAAACAAATTTATATACTTTAATCCCTCTAACAATGGTCCTTTCTTAATCACTAATTCTCAGAATTAAACTACAAATGAGTTGTTTTGCTCCTCGGGTTTGAAATATGACGGACCCATCTTTTTCATTTCATAAAAAAGTAATGATTTATTTCAAAAAAATAAAAAATAAAAAAGTAATGATTGCAGTGTGCAATTTTCTAGTAGTAGTTTTATTGCTGCCTCCTTAACGTCACGAACTATGATTGATCCTATCCATTCAGGTGAGCCAAGTAGAAGTGCTTCCAATTAATTAATTAAGCGTTTAAGTGAAAAAAATATTGGTCGTGTGTGGATCTCCACCGTGTAAAGCACTACCACCAGTAATAAGTGCCATGTTGGGTGAACTGGTGAAGCATTATCTAATTAATTAGTTGAATTAAAAACTATATTATTATTGGGAAACTGTGGTATATGATAATGTAGAAAGTTATCCACAAATCATATCACTTTTAGCCATTGATCACATATGATATTATACATGGGCACGAGCCGCAAGCGATCACATACCACCTTCTTTCAAATATATATATATATATATACATACACACAACATTTCTATAGTCCATACCTACTAATATTTAAAAATTAAGATAAATCAATTAAATTCATATATTGTATTCTCTCTATTAAAATAAATTTTTTCTCTTATTTAATTTAAATGTAATTGATGAATTTGATTTATTCGTCATAATTTTTTATTCATCATAACTTTTTTAAGTTAGAAGACTAACTATAGAAGTTATATACATATGTATGGAGAGAGAGAGAGGTGACATGTAATTGATCTAGAACAATGTTTCAAGTGTTGGTGGTGTCATTCAAAAAGTTTGGATATATGTAGGTGACATGTGATTGATCTAGAACAACGTTAACAGTGTTTGTGGTGTCATTCAAAAAGTTTGGGATAAAATTGAGATATAATTTGATAAGTGAAAATCTAAAAGTAGCAGTTAAATTTGTATGAATTTTGAAATTAGTGTGAATTTATTTTAAAAAAAAAATAAAAATTAACACCATCATTTCGATTGCAAACTTAATTTAATTTGTGTATATAAGTTTTTTTTTTTTTCATTTTTTTTTTTTTTTGAGAACAAGTTTTTTTCTTTGTTTACAAACTCAGTATTGTAGTGGTCAAAATCTGTAAATGTTAATTAGCCCAAACGGTGAAGGCCCAAGTCGAGTCCCATTAGGGATCCTAAAGTGTCTCGATCCATGTCTTCAACAGAGACCAACAACCCAAGGTGCAACCACATCTACTGGGTTTAAGGCGCCGATCGGCCCAAGTAAAGCTAAGAGCCCAGTAGTAACCTAAACATCCATCTTCCAGCCCACACTCAAGTAAGGCAATTCTACCACATACCAATTTGAGGAAAATTGCTTACACTGGATCCAAAACAGGCAACGCATGCTATAAGGTTAGGTGCCAAAAATAGAAAGAAGATTTCAGGCATTAATGACGAGAATCAGGGAGTAGATCCCTAGTTTCTCTCCGACGGCTCCCCTTGACTTATTTCCTTCCAAAGACACTCACCACTCCTATATAAAGGAGTACCACTAGATAACAAAACGCATACAGTCGCAAAGCAAAAGCCTTTACTCTGCTAAATTCTTACCAGAGTTCTACTGTTTGTCTTTCTTCTAATCCAAGTGCATTCAGAGCAATCAAACCATTGTTACCCCATAGAGGGATCTTCGGCACGCCAAGAACCATATTGTGATCTTATTCTAACAACGTTCGATGATGTCTTGCTCCTTTCATTGCTATTTTACTTTTCTGTAATTCATTTTATTTTCAATATCGGTTTAAGCATCAAAGTGCCTTTAACCAGTATCACTCCAGTGTTAAGGGTCACATTTATGCAGGATATAGGTTGTCGGATTCCTAAAAAGCTAATTGGCGAGGCATGTTTCACGTCAGCATACAGTACAACGATTATACTATAAATATTAGTTCGTAAATAAAAGAAGATATTAAAAAATTCATTTTCATAACTTACGCTAGTTTTAATATTTTTTTTTAATAAGTTAACCTATTATTTTTTTAAAAAAAAAAAACACATACCCAAAACAACGCAAATTAACATAAATGAGCGGACATTAACTCAAAATTTCTCTTTGTTTTGAGTTTAACATTTTTATTTTCTTTGCATTACTAGATTTTAATCCACTGCTATTGACTATCCACTAGTGTCATAAGTCTATATTAGATAATATGCAACCCTTGTCGATCATGTGCAAGCTTGAATTACAGAAGTTACCTTAATTGGAGACATACTTGATTGTCAGAATAGACTGGGTTAAGTCCGAGAGATCACTAGATTGGTATACAATGTTGTTGTGTATATATATACTCCGTTAATCTTCTTTTCATTGGGTCCGGTCACTTCAGCATGGCTACGAGGTGTCGAGATGGTTGGATCACATTACATTGCTTTCAATCTAACGGTTGACTGGTTGAGTTAAAACGATGGAAAATAAACTTACCAAAAAATTTATAATCACAAAAGTTAAAAAGTTAAGAATTTTTTTTTGAAAAAAAGGGAATTTATTTACATGTGTATAAATTGATGAACGTGCCTCTTCCACTCTGTAGATCACTTTCTGAAAAATTAAAGTCATACAACTTTGTATAATTTTTTTAATAAAATAAATAATAATTATCAAATTAAAGGAATACTTCTTTTTTCCATCAAATTATACTAGGTGATAATATTTTGTATAATTTTTTTTTAATAATCATTATCAAATTAATTAAATATTTTTCACCGTCAAATTACATTAAGTGATAATATTTTATATAAAAAATATATATATATTTTTAGTACTGATAGTAGCTTAAGGAATAACCGGATCAAAGAGCGAGGGGGTTGGGGTTGACAACTCACAAAAGGTGAGGAAAAGACCCACAAATTGTAAGAGAAACGAATGTACAACCCATGACTTGAGAAGGTCATATGGTGCGGTAGCTTCCCACTGCCCCAAACTGCATTTTTATTTAATACTGAACGTATAAAATTCAATTAACCTAATTTGACTTCAAAGGCCCGTTTGGTGCTGTGGCATTTCGTTGGGATTAAGAAAAAAATTTTGCTATTCCACTTGTGCTGCTATTTCGAGAAAGCGTGGGTGAGAAAGAAATTTTCTTGAACCCACCCAAGTCCCATGTTAAAGTCCCATTTGCTTGGGATTCGTAAAACCCACCAATTTTGGTGGCTTTGCAATCCCAGACAAGAGGGATTTATATTTTTTTAATATTATTTTTAATTAATTTTTATTTTTTGTTATTTATAATAAATAATTTATTAAAATATTAAATTAATTTAATCAAATCTAAACTTATCTAATCTCAATTGCACAAGATATATTATAGCATTAATTTAATTTCATCAAATCCAATCTCATTTCATTTGATCATGTGCCCTAAATGAGACCCTAATTAAAGAGGAAGTTAGAAACTGTAGGGAGAAAAGTGGATCATTTCCTAAATTCATTAGGTCCAAAATTGAATTGATGTAATCAATTCAACTTCGGGCCCAATAGATAGATTCATAAAGCAAAATTAGGAAGGAAATTGATACAAGTCTAAGCCTAATAAGCTAAGGAAAGGAAGCGAGTATCCAAGCAATAGGGCGAAAAATCGCTAGGAGGGAAAACTTGAAATAAAGCATCTGACCCCTCACGTCAGCATGGTAGTAGCTGTAGGTCTATAGATCTGGCTTAAGTCTGATGCATCAAAGGGGAAAGGACGTCGGTCGATAGGTGAGAAAATGAAGAGTCATGTTTGCGCCACGTAACGCAAAGACTAGAAAGGTCAAAGAGAATTCGACATGTGTACACGATATCCGAACTAAGGGAAGCAGGAAACACCAAACGCAGAAAAGAAAGGGCAACCAGCCAAGGGAGGCCCTGAATAATAAGGTGCTGAAAAACATGTCGGGGGGATTAGAAGGAGGTACACATAAAAGAAAGTGTGATAACCAACCTTGAGCCTTACGAGAGCAAGTATAAAAGGTGGTTACTATTTAGAAGGAAGAGAAGTGAGCAAAAACAATTAGAACACTAGTGAGAAGGGAAGTAGACAACGAGAAGAGAGTGAGAACACCAAATTAAGACTAGAGTCTTAAGAATCTCATCGTAAGGTGACCCGAGCTTCCATTTTCTCTTATCAAACGGGATTTCGTCCCCTTTTTTCTAGTCAAAAGGAAAGGGAAATCGGTCCAAGGGTGGAGGAAAGCCTCCAAAAAAAGGGTATTGGGCACCTGGAGAATCTTGTATATCATTTCATTATGAAGCTAATAAAATAGTAAAATCTGTTTGTTTCACAGGTTGTGTTTTGATTGTATTTTATTCATATTATTGGTGTGACTATTGAGTACAATTTTCATATCAACAGAAACTATACCTAAAGGGGCAGGATCGGGGGACACAAGTTTTAACACAATTTGTTGACCAGTGGATAGAGAGAATTTTAATAGTTTAAATTTATTCACACCACTACATACAACTTCATTTTACACTCTACATAAATGTTTTCTCTCACATCTCTATTCATTATTACACTATCTCTCCTCTCTTCCATTAATATTAAAATCTCAATATTTAAATTATTTTTTTCTCACCCAATCCAATTATATTTAAAAACCCATCAAGAAAATTAAAAAAAAAAAGCTACAATTGTTTTTTTTTTAACTTGATAAATTTATCATTTAAATGATAATTTATTTTTTAAAATAGTTTAAATCAAACAATCTTTAGTAAGAAAAACTTGTTGGTTAAGTGTTTTGTGTTTTTGAAAAATAAAATCTATTTTACTTATTTTGGTTAGAAATTGTTTTTGAAATAAGATTTCTTTTTTAGTGGTAGTAAAAATTTTCTTACTAAAAATTACTTGGTTTAAACTATTTTAAAAAATAAGTCATCATTTAAATAATAAATTTATCAAATTAAAAAAAAAAAAAACAATTGCTGCTTTTTTTAAAAAAATTTTGTTGATAAGTTTTTAAATATAATTGGATTGGGTGAGAAAAAAATAATTTAAATATTGGGATTTTAATATTAATGGGAGAGATGAGAGATAGTGTAATAATGAAGAGAGATGATGTAATAATGAAAAGAAATGAGAGAGCTAATGTAATAATGAAGAGAGAGATGAGAGAAAATATTTATGTAGAGTGTAAAATTGAGTTATAGGTAGTGGTGTGAGTAAATTTAAATCATTAAAATCTTCTTCATTCAATGATCAATAAAATCGTGTCAAAATTTGTGTCAAAACTTGTGTACACCGATCCTACCCCATACCTAAATACTACAAGTTTACCAAATTGAGGAGAAAAAGGAAAAAATTTCTATGTCCACATAACTGCTCATACAAGCTCTTCTATTTATTTTTTCATCCTTTATATGTTTATAAGAAAAAGGTTTTTCATTTTATTTTTTATTTTAAAGAAAAAAGGTTCTTATCTTCAAAGACTTGAAAACGAGTTATCATTTCCTACAAATTTTCAAATCCTTTTTTAGGTATATATTCTATTTTCCCATAATTCATATAAAAGTAATCTCATCAGCACTCATTCAATTTTATCCATATGCGAAAAAATGTGCATTATAAAGGTGTGGACAAGGAGAAATCATGCTCTAATTTATTTTCAATTTTCGACACTAGAGAAGAAAAACAAGTTGCAAAACAATTACAACATTTAATATAATTAAAACTTTATTCAAGACATGAACATATATTAAACTGATGATGGATTTATTCTTTGAGTTTCATGTAATTAATTAATATCCACCAGACTGTAACAGCAAACAGTACCAGTCATACAAATCTCTATGTCTTTTTTCGTTTATCATCTGCCTCCATGGATGCTTTAACTTGATAGCCAAGCTGTTAACCAAAGAAATGAGAGAAAATTAAAATATATTTAACATAAGATTATTTAATTAAAACAACTAAAATTTAATTAAGATTTTAAGAAAAAAATTAAAATTCTATTAAGTGTATTAATTAATTAATATATATAACCACGAACCTTAATAAAAGCATCCAATCTCTCCTTGACAGTGTCAAGCTCCCTTCTCATTTGATGGAAAGAAGCCATTGCACTGCACGCAGTTAATAAGGTTTAAGTCCAAATTAATTAAAAATGTATCAGTCCAACTTTAATTAGATTTAATTTCAGAAATAGTTAATATAACATAAAAATCAAGTATGTATAGTAATAATCATATTTATTTTACACCTATGATCGATTATAAAAATTTAAGTAAAAATTAAATCACCCTTGCACATTTCCTCGTTTGATAAGTTGCATAGTTTGATTAACTTCACTGTGCACTTTGTGGGCACCGATTCTGCAAAGAGCAACTGAAAAGTTAATAAAATGTCGAAGAAGACTATTGTTTTCGTTTAAAAAAGAGAAACGATAATGAAATTAATTACTTAGCAATCTTTTCTTCTAGTTCTTTAAAGGAACCATCCAAATCCGGATTAGATATCCTGTATAGCCATACAGTGACATTAAATTTTCGATTGACATCATTAATTATTGTTAAAACCTAAACAAGATAATTAATTTTGAAGCTTAAAAAAAAAAAAAGAAAGTGTGACAAGTTTAGAGCTTTGTTTTACTTACATATCTTTCTCAATGGTAGCTATAAGTTCAGTGGATTCCTTATAAAAATTATTGAGCATCTCCTCAGCCAAGTCCACAGTTCCAGGATGAAAAAAATACATATCAAGAATTCTCTTACATGATCAAACATAAAATTTATCATGTCAATATCTTTGTTTACACCGAAATTTTCCATTATCAATTGTTTCAGCAAAAAAGAGTATGAAGTATGCAATAGTACGCATTAATAATATAAAAGAAGGATTTTATTCAATTAGTAGCAATAAAATTCTTTTTATCCCTTTTAGAGAAAATCATTTATAGTTTATAAGAGATGCTTAAGGTAATCAGGAAACAAAATCTGAACAGAAGATCAAGATAATTGATTTTCTATAAAGTGGACATGAAAAGTTTGATCAAATGAATAACATATGTTTGAATACTTAAAATGAAAAGTAAAAAATAAAATAAATGTGTGCGCACGTGTATATATATATATATATATAGCAAAATAAGCTAAAATGTATTAATTGAAAAAAAATAAAATAACATTAATATCTAGGTAAATAAGAAAAAACACATACCTCTGCAACAATGGAGTCTCTCATGTTCATAAGCCGTAGATACATTGGATTGCTCTCCAATAAATTGCGGTCCGCCATTAATCTAAGAATAAATAAAAGAAGTTTCTAGGCAAAAAGTTCTTAACTAAAACTATATAAATCGCTTAAAAGAGAAAAATTTTGTATTGCAAGATGACTGGCGGAATCAGAATGTAATAAATATATATGTATAGTCGAAAATAATCAAAGGAAAATTAAGGAGAAAAAAAAAAGGAATGAAAGTTCATCAACGAACATGTCATGAGGATTAAAATGAAATAATTTGCATGACTAATGTAACAAGATTTGAGTTTCCTAGGATTCTATATGGATGATTAATCAATCAGTTTGTAAATATTTGTGAAGCATTCAAAAGTAGTTTATTTAAATTTTAAACACAAAACTTACATGAAGATTATATTAAAAGGTAACTGCAGGCTTGACCATGAATCATGACTAGAGTTGTCACACAAATGGCAGATGTATTGCTTTGTATATAGTCTACATATATCGGTATACCGGTATATGTACTTGGTCTCCCTACTCATAGGGATGTCAATGGGGGTAAATGGGTTCCTTTACCTTTCTCCATCCCCACCAAAATGGCCCATTTGGTAGCAATGGGGATAAAGGTTAATTGGGGGTGGGTTTCTCCGTCCCCATCTCTATTCCCTAATTTTCCCCTGTGGCCTCTATTTTTTCATTCTCATTTCATGCCATTTTCTCCAAAATTTAAAAAATATATAGATAATTAAAAACATAATTCAAGATATAATTCCAAAAAATTTTAGCATAATAAAATCACAACATTTCAATATATGAAATCCGTAATATTGTATTACAATTACAATCTTTTTACATAAGTCATAACATATAACAAAAGTTTAAACGATAACATATGATAAAAGTTGTAAATGGGGAAATAGGAAAAATTATTAGAATAAATAATAACTATTAAATATGTATTTTTATATTATAAATGAGAGGAATAGGGGAAATAGGAATTGGGTTCTTATTCCCATCCTCAATTCTCAAAAATCTCCCCCAAGATGAGGATGAAGATTTGGGGATTTGAGGCCCGTTAAACAATTTTACATATCCACAACCTTTTTCAATTTGTATTTTTGTTCTCTCTAGTAACAAATCAACCTCACTATATATGTTTTTCCTTTCATGTAATGCTTTTTCTTTGAGTTTTCAAGGAAAATCAATAATAATGTACAAAAGAAAAATATTATACTTGACTAGAAAACTCAATCATGAGTGAATTTAATATCAAAAGTTTTAAACTAACTCTTGCAAATTATTCAAAAAACAAATGTCTATGCTGAACACATATGATATCTCCTTGCCATTTTTAGTGTATCTAAGTGGTAATCCAATTTATAATTCCAATTTAAGAATCAAATCTTCATCACGATTTGTAAATATGAAATATTGTTGTTGTTTTTAGTTGAAAATATTTTCTCATTTATAACTCACATAGAAATGAATACCAATTCTTTAATTTCGTATAAACTAAGTGTTTCCTTGTTTATCTTATTTAACGATGTCGAAGCTGCTAGGTTTTTATTTAATTAATACAGATCAAATATGCATAACACTAATTCCCAAGTCTTAGACCTTCGTGATTTTCACATATAAATAATCATGAAAACATACCTTGATCCATAAGATTGATCTTGAAGAGAAGTTATTTACAAAGAAGAACAAACTAGAGAAAACTTAGTTTTTCTCTCTTGACCTCTTTACCTTGACATACGTTTTTTGATAGAGAGAAAACTGTATCAATATTGGGTAGAGAGAGGACCAAATCTAAAATAGAGTCTATTTATTTTCAAGTTCCATCAATGTGTATAGTTATTTAGAAGATATATCCTCTACTGACGAATAGGAGTTTAGCACTTAATATTATTAACCATAACTATCTTTTAAATGGGCCACTTGGTAATAAAAAATATACTACGTTCTCCATTTTTTTTTTTTTACATTATATTACTGGAAATAGCCAAAAAAAAAAATCGAAATCAAGCAAGATTGAACATTGGTGGCATGGCCCGGAGTGCAGCTCCCATACGAGAGGAAACGACCCACAAATAGGTGAAGGGACAGCCTATAGAAAGGTTGAAGAGGGGGTGGGATGCATTACCTACATGTAGGTGAGAGAAATATCAACAAACTACTGCCAAAGAATGTCAGAACCATCATGAGACCATGGAAGGCAGCAATTCTTAACCACAACACTGCTACCCATTGACAACATTCTCCCTCTTGACCTATATGACATTATTATGGTTTAATAATAACACGTAGTAGCATAGTAGAAGTTAAATCATTTCATACAATGGTCATATCATAAATCATCATTAAGTAAAAACTAATAAGGATCACCGCAATCATATGTCATTAATTCGATATGGTTCCTTCCATGTATCACGATATTAGTCTCAAACTTAACATGACCTATAATGAGATATACCATAATGGTGTAATGTCTTCTTCAGAGACAAATCCTGTTAAAATTTACATAATTCATCATGTACATATACTAAGGAAATAAAATAGGAAATTCAAATATCAGAAACAATATTTAAATGAGCTTAGAGTGGCGAATACATAAAAGCATAAAACAATAACAAAATGACAATAATGGTACCCAACAGTGCCCATCCTTTCAACAAATTCATTAAATGTCTTTGGTTGCAATCCTTTCGTTAATATATTCGCAATCATAAGGTTTTTGCTAATTTACTCAATTGACACCTTTTGGTTCTAAACTTCTTCTTTAATGACAAAGTATTTCACTTCCATGTGTTTAGCACCCTTTGAATATGTGTTGTTTTACAAAAAGAAGACTATTGCAGGGTTATCATAATAAACTTTCAGCAACTTGGAAATACTATTAACACTTTCAAGTCCTAAAATAAAGTTTCGCAACAATAAACCATGAACGGTGGCCTCAAAGCGTGCCCACAAACTCAGCCTCTATAGTGAATGTAGCAATAACAGACTGTTTCGCACTCTTCCATGAGATTGCTTCTCCAATTAAAAGAAACAAATAGTCAAACGTGGATTTTCTTATATATCATCGCATCCAGCATAATTTGAATAAGAATATCCAATCACCTTGAGGTGACTAGACCTTCTATAAAGTGAGCATGTGATTCTTAGTTCCTTGCAAGTATCTCAACACTTTCTTTGCATCTTTCCAATTATCTAAACCTAAATTACTTTGATATTTGCCCAACATTCCAACAGCAAAACTAATGTCTGGCCTAGTACAAGTGTGAGCATACATCAAGCTCCCAACAACAGATGCATAAGGAATCCTTTCCGTTTCTATGTGTTCCAATTCATTCTCCAAGCATTGCATAAGATCGAATTTATCTCCTCTCTAAATTGGAACAACACTTACAGAGCACTTTTCCATCTTCTATCTCTCTAGAACTTTAACACAAAATATCAGAAAACTTACTAATTAAAAATGAGTCTTCAGAGTTTTTTTATTGAAATAAATACATAGAATAAAAGTTGAGTGTTTATACGTTAAAGAAAGTATTAAGATTTTAAGTTTAAGGGTATAGTGATTTAACAAAATATAATAGGGTTATATTAGATAATTTATTTTTATTTTTAAAAAACTCAAAAAGATTTATTTAGAAAAGCTCAAAATTTGAGCTTCTTCAAGTAGATATATTTCAATTTTTTTAATTATCCAAAAACTTTATCGCGAAGACAACCAAACAACATTTGAAAAAAAAAATAAAAATAAAAAGTGCTTTGAAAATTAAAAAAAAAAATTTGATCACTAGATAAATTATATAAAAAATAGTGTAAAAAGACGAGAGAAAGATCTACAATTTTGTAGTTCAAATCAAAGACAAATTTTGAATTAAACAGTTTCATAATTGATGGACAAGATGGTACAAAGTATGGAGCAATCCAATTAGTCAAAATTTGTTCATCAAATTCAACCAAAGCATTAATTGAATGTACAATCATCCACGACCTTTAAAGCCACAAAATTTCTATAATAGGGGACTTGTTGAAGGTTGAGATAGCTTGGTTCCATTTATCCAAGTTCATCTTTCATCTTGTATCATTGATTAGTTTATTTGCAATCTAAATTCTCTTTTGCTAGTTGGGTTTTTTTTTTTTTTTTTTTAATTTGGTTGTTCTTTTTATACATTCTTTCCTCTGCTTGTTTCTTCCATTTCTACTATGAGCAATTAATTTTCATTTTGCTAAGTTGAAAGGGTGACGCTCTTGGCATGAGAATAAAGATTTATTTAGCTCTTAAAATGATCTTGAAGTTTTCATTCTTTGGTTTATGTTAATGCATCCACATGTTTTATATTGTTTTTTCCCTTATGAATTCTGTTTAATCTTGATTTCTTTCTTTTGTAAGTAGGAGTCTTGACAAGTTGTAGTGGACAATCCTAGTCATAATGAATACTTGATTCCGTCTAGAAATGCACGGTTATATTTGGTAAAGGAATTTTGATTCATTGTAGACAAATATCGTTATGAATACATGATTCCGTCTAGAACAGTACGGTTGTACTGACACCTTTGGCAAAGGAATCCTAATTCATGGTAGTTGATTTACACAATGAGTAATTGTGCCCATTTCACATAAGACTGTAGATTATTGATTGTATTATAATAAAAGGGAGAGAAATATAACTTCATGGATGTTTTATGTGTTTAAATTGACTTACTTTCTGATTCGAACTTCCTTTTGTATGGATTCCAATTGAGTCATACAAAGAATTAAATATATCTTTATTTCATATACCAAAAGTGGATCCTCTAATGTCAGCATGTTTTTAATTTGAGTATTATTTATTAAATTCACTCATCCTTTATCACTTAAAATAATTTGTTTCCTCAATTACTTTGTTTCTAAATTTTTGTTGGTTTTGTAGGTTCTCCTTCCCTAAAGATCGACGCGGTCTCGTCAGGTTTTTTTTTTTTTGAAGGTCTCACCAATTTTATTTATTATTTCGACACTTTTACACTTGGGAAGGAATTCAAATTTCGGATGTGTCAATATATGTTAGAGCAACTGATCATGTGAAATGATATATAACATGCCAATTCACTATGTCAAGCAGTTGATTCAATAGAAAACAATAACCTAAAGTCCAATATAATGAATCCCAGATACAAAGGAAATCGGCATACATACATACAAACATACACACACATATATGTAAGTGCTATCAAGTCATTCTGGCTATGAATTTTATGGGCCTTTGTGGACTTATAGTTTCTATCTATAATCTGTAAGTAATAATTCTTTTTCTTTTCAAACGAAATTCCTCACTTATTGGAATTCAAAAAAAAAAAAAAACCAAAAATCACTCACTTGTTTTGAAACTAAGAAATTACTCACTTGTTGAACAAAAGACAGATCAAAATAAACCAAGGCCCAATAACCAAAGCCCAAAAGAAACCCGCCCGATTTGGGCCCATCTTGGTGACCCGCCTACTCGTTCAAAAATGGTCCCTCAATTCGCGGCAAAATTTTCTTGCTCTCTCAGTCACTTCTCACTCCAACATAAACAAACCAAAAAGAAACCCAACTCAATCAATCTCTATCTCTCACCATTTTACAATCACCAAACCAAAAATGGCACAACTCAGTGAGACGTACGCTTGCGCTCCCTCCACCGAACGCGGCCGCGGCATCCTCATCTCCGGGGACCCCAAAACCAACTCCATTCTCTACTGCAACGGACGCTCCGTCCTCATCCGCTACCTCGACCGCCCCCTCGACGTCCAGGTCTACGGCGAGCACGGCTACCCTGCCACCGTCGCCCGCTACTCCCCCAACGGTGAGTGGATCGCCTCCGCAGATGCTTCCGGGACTGTCCGCATCTGGGGGACCCACAACAAGTTCGTGCTCAAGCAAGAGTACAAGGTCCTCTCCGGTCGGATCGATGACTTGCAGTGGTCGCCTGACGGATTGCGTATCGTCGCCTGCGGTGACGGCAAGGGAAAGTCGTTTGTTCGCGCTTTTATGTGAGTTTTTAGTTAACGTTTGCTTCTCTTTTTTGGTGGTTTTTTTTTTTTTTTTAACATTAAAAAAAAAAAAAACACCGCCCAAAAAAAAAAAAATTAAGTGGCTGTTTGGATCTATTTCTATCTGATCTTAAAACTTTTTTTTTTTTTTTTTAAAAAAAAAGGTCTTAAAACTGGTTTGCCAATTGTTTTCAAAATATTATTTTTGAAAAACGAATGATAATAACATTATTGTAAAATTATAATTAAAGAATTAAACATAATGTCATTTCAAAACATGACTTTAACAAAATTTTTGAAAAGTGAAAACCATTAATTTTTTTAAATAATTAATTTACTTGTTTTTAAAAAGAAATATCAAATGTAATTGTATTATGTTGAGTTTGAAAGATTAATTTTGATAAATGTTGTCAACTATATTTTCATTTTTAAGACAACAAACATCATCTTCAATTACAAAAATATTTCGAAGTAAGAAAAAATACAAAAGTATTTTAAAAAATATCACTTACCAACCATATACTAGTGAGCACTTACCTTTTCTTTTTTCAATAAAAATAAGTTGTTTCAAATAATGGAAAATTAGATTATTTAAAAAAAAAAATTATAACTAAATAAAAAGTTGGTGAATTTGTATGTTAGAGAAGCAGTTACAACAGAAAATGGGATTTGCACAGGTGGGATTCGGGAAGCACAGTAGGAGACTTTGATGGACATTCGAGGCGGGTATTGAGCTGTGCGTTTAAACCAACAAGGCCATTTCGTATAGTCACTTGTGGCGAGGATTTCTTGGTCAATTTGTACGACGGTCCACCTTTTAAGTTCAAGTCATCTATCAGGTTGCTTCTTTTTTATTGCACTTTTAAGTATTCATGAATGTGACGACTCTTCATTTGGTCTAGTAATGTTAACAGTGATCTCTGCCGGCTTACTGGGAATTCTGCAGGGATCATTGCAACTTTGTCAACTGTATTAGATTCTCTCCTGATGGCAACAAGATCATCAGTGTCAGCTCAGACAAGAAGGGTTTAATTTACGATGCGAAAACCGGGGACAAGATGGGAGAGTTGTCCTCCGAAGATGGTCATACAGGCAGCATATATGCTGTCAGCTGGAGCCCTGATAGTAAACAGGTCAATACTAGACAACTTTTGTCGTATTGAATATCAATTCTAGTTCTCTACTTGAAAAGAAGAACGGAAGGTTTCTGTTAGTTGCATGTGTAATCTGTATATTGATTGAATTCAGGTGCTTACTGTCTCTGCTGACAAGTCTGCCAAAGTGTGGGAGATTTCTGAAGATGGTAACGGGAAGGTGGTTAAAACATTGGCCTGTCCTGGACCTGGTGCGGTTGAGGACATGCTTGTTGGATGCCTTTGGCAGAATGATCATATAATCACTGTTTCCCTTGGTGGCATAATTAACGTTTTTTCCGCGGGTGATCTTGATAAAGAGCCCTTTTCATTTTCTGGACACATGAAGAATGTCACTACGTTAACAGTACTTAGGAACAACCAGAAGATGCTATCCAGCAGCTATGATGGAATCATCATTAGTTGGATTCAAGGCGTCGGGTACACTGGTAAAATAAAACATAAAGATATCGCTCAAATAAAGTGTTTAGTGGCTGTTGAAGAAGAGATTGTTACATCTGGGTTTGATAATAAGGTGAGATATAGCTAGGAATATTTGATTATTTAAAAACAAAATCTATGTGAAAAGTGAGATATTGTTCTATTTTATGTTTTTTAATGATATCAAAAATTTAGGGGATCTTCATTCTTTTGATAAGCCAAAAGGGATTTCTGCTATTTTAGTTTTACTTTGTTCTGTGTAATTGAACTCAAGTTGTGATTGAAGTTGGCTGTGATAGATAGCTTTTCTGCAACCCAATAATGGATGTTTTAGATACAGGGAATTGTGGTCCATTGACTGGAAGATGTAGATATGCTTGAGATTAGTATAGAATTGAAGCTCAAGTAGAGTTGAGTGAATATTCTAAGAAATATATGTTTTTTAATGTGTTTCTGCCTTTAAAATTTTGAGTGAAATTTGGAGTTGCTCTTTAATAAATCCTAAGATGTATGTACTATAGACAATAGCTCACAAAGACATCATATACACTTGCAAAAGGAAGAGGTGCTGCTAGAAAATGATAAATTCTCAACAGTTGTAATGCAGATATCATCTACCTTCATCATTTATCAAGTTCGTGAATAAATTATGAATGCAAGTTAGATTGAAAGTTTGATTAAGTGATAGTGTCTTATCTTGCACTGAATGTCAGGTTTGGAGGGTTCCTCTCAGGGACGGGGAATGTGGAGATCCGGAGCATGTTGATGTTGGCAGCCAGCCTAAGGACGTGAGCCTTGCCCTTAGTTCCCCTGGACTGGCTTTGGTTTCAACTGACTCTGGAGTTGTCTTGCTGAATGGTGCGAAAGTAGTGTCAAACATCAACCTTGGTTTTAGTGTGACAGCATGTGCAATTGCACCAGATGGAAGTGAAGCCATTGTGGGTGGTCAGGATGGCAAGTTGCACGTATATTCTGTCTCAGGCAATACTCTTAAGGAAGAAGCAGTTCTTGAGAAGCATAGAGGTGCAATAACTGTGATTCGATATTCACCAGATGTCTCCATGTTTGCTTCAGCTGATGGTTTCCATGAATCTGTTGTTTGGGATTGTGCCTCCAAAGAGGTAACTTGGGATCACAATTGTATTATTATTATTAATTTTAAGATAAATTAAATGTAGAGAACCTTATAAATTTATTCATTAACTCAATCAACCTGGTGCATGCTTTTCTTGTACATAATATTAAATATGTGAGCTAGAAGTCATGCTGAAATGGTAGGCCAGAATACTTTTGGCCATGATTTTTCATCCGCACACATGACATGTTTGTGTGCGGTTGAGAGATCTCTGCCATTTTTGAGGTATCCAATGTTTTTGAATATTTCTTGCAGGTGAAGCTTAACAACATGTTGTTTCATACTGCTCGATTAAATTGCCTAGCTTGGTCTCCCAATAGTACCCTGGTAGCAACTGGATCACTCGACACTTGTGTCATCATCTATGAAATTGGGAAGCCTGCTTCAAGCCGGATAACTATAAAGCATGCTCATTTGGGTGGAGTTTATGGCTTGGATTTTATTGATGATTTTAATGTGGTGAGTTCAGGAGAGGATGCATGCGTACGCTTATGGAGGCTAACACAAGAATGAGAAGAAAGAGTGCTACCTCTCAAATGCCAATTACAGGTCTGGGGTAAAAATTGTAAGTTGAAATTTCTTTTTGTGGTCTTCTGATATGATATATCTACACAGTACGTACATAATTTTAAATGAGAAGTGGCCATTAGCCTAGGTTTAAATCAGCTTATAGTTTTAAGTAATAGTTAAGGAGTAATGTGTACATTTTCATGCCCGCACAAAACTGTAAGTTCTGTTGTTCATTCAAATTAGACAAGGTTATCACTTTGCACTTAATCAATGGAATTGGTCCAATGAAATGTAAAAATAGATTGAAGATTGATCATCATAGATCACAAAATCTTATTTGACCCGCCTAATCATAATTACCAGAAGTTATGACCACATTTGTCTTGCATGTAGAGAAGATCTTCTTAATTATTTTATTAACAGTAGTTATTATAATAATTAATCATTAGTTCCCATGTTGCAGGACAATGTACATTGCACAATGGAGCCAAGCGATGAAGAGAAAAGAGAGAATATGTAATTACTTTGTTATAGCATTTCTCCAAATATATTTTTACTGATATTTCTTGTGCTGCTTTGTTTCATCACAACAAATGAGAAGTCCATAAAACAGATATGGTAGCATCTATTTTGATAGTCACTATAACGTCTTTGAATCCGATATTGTTGACTACATTTATGTGGTTTGGGAAGTTGACAGAGTGTTTGAAGTAAAATTCATGATTGCGTAGAATCATAGTTTTATGCTTTTTCTGCGGCTTTGGACTTGATTGTATAAATGGCTTTGCTGACCATAGATCTTGGGATAGATCTTACTGTTGTTTGCTCTTATTTGTGTACATTTCTCCAAAGCCAGTCAATTCTGAGGTTCAAGGAATTTTGCCAATGCCTAGAGGATCTCCACCAAGGAAGCTAGTGTGGGCACTAACAGGCCTGCTGCAGTGGAATTTATGGCAGACTAACAGAATGAAAAGAAATATTGGAAGATTAGGGTGATTTTAGGCATCCTTTTTCTGATTGAATTTTCTTTATTATTCTGTTCCCTTAACAAGGAATTTAGTTTATTAGTCATGATGGTTCCATGTATCTATTGTACAGCATTACTTCTAGACTTGCTGAGTTTTTTAAATGAGTTTAATTCTTATTTATCTTAATGGCACATGAGCTTTGTATATAAGGAATTCACATTTTTGTGTCAGTAAGTTGCTACAATTTAGACCAAATTTTGAGTTGTGATGGTTTCACTTTGTTGCCTACGTTTTCTAAAATCCTAGCACTTGCAATCCAATCATGCATGTTTCCTTCTCTTCCTTCACATTTCCTTCTTTTCATATTAACTTTGGCTCTCCTTAAATGTCACTTTTGCTTCTCACAAATGACCATCAGCAGATTCGTTCTCTATTCACTTCCCATCTACTCTATCAAACCATACGTTTTCCATTGATATGGGATAAATTCCGCGTAACTGGGAAAATATATTAGAGTCACAGTTGCGTACAGTAACATAAATATGGCACAGCTAGCAACTGTGATCATAAGTGTAGAACGTAAGCCAAATTTGAAGAATTTATTGGCCAATTTTTTGAATTCTATTTCCTTGACATATATATTGTTTGTTTGTAGGGAAAATTCGTACTAGTATTTACTACCACTATATTCTATCAGGGGAAATGATTAAATCTGATGTCATTTATTATCTATCTAATGCATTCATGTAAATTTATGTGGATTGAACAAATGCGTTTGTCTTTTTATGTTCAAATTTTTGTATGGAAGAGGACAAATGAGCTACTGGAATACTTCTTTAACAAACATTTTAAAAGCCAGCAACTACACCATGGCAGCAAACTAAATGTTGGTTAAAATTTCAGTGTTGGAGATTCAGACCTGTGCCAAACACAGCTAATATATTGTTTGGATTGGGTTGATGACTTGCATCATTGTACAATTGTACACCCCCAAAAGCTAGCTTATTAAGTTGTGGATACCATTGAAATATGAACCATTATTTTTGTCTTCAATTATTAAACGTGGGATTTGTTCCATTTCTTTATTTTCCGAAAAATGGCAGTGATCTGTCATGGAGTTTAATGATATTTGTAGTAAATTTCTCTCACCTCGAAGGACGTTCTAAAGGAATTTCAAGACCAGTGAAGCTTACGTTTATTATAACACTATAGAATCACAGAAAAACATTGATTCTCTGTACCTTTACTATTATTTTACTGTCTTTTAAAACTGGGTATAGTTGCTAAGACTAGGAAGTATATTATCCAAATTATATCTTCAGCTCCATTGTATAGGCTCTCCTGTAAAAATGTAGTGACGTAGTAAACCAGAATTTGCCTCAAATCAATCTGTTTCAAAACTCGCCTGGATTGATTAGAGAAATTATTTAAAGTGAACAGTTGTGCTTGGATTGTTTCTAATTGTGGTTTCATTTTATTTTTGAAGGAGATAATATCAGATTCCCAGAAGTGCATTTAGAATCAGAAACCTATAACATTCATTCTCCCAAAAAAGGAAAAACACAAAGAAACCTATAACATTCCTTCTATTGTCAATGAACACCTGGGTTTGGTTCGGTAGAGATTCTTTAGGTGACCCATCTTCCTAAGTCTATTTTACATTAGACCTATGTGCTATGTGACCTGTGACCTGTCCTGGCTCCTGCTTTTCTTTGCTCCTCAAGTTATATCCTGAATTTTATGATCTTTATGTGGTACACTAGAAAAATATTACACGGTCCTTTCCTGTCGGTGAGACTATAAATTACAAAAATTAAGCACGTGAAAAACACGTGTGCATCTAACTAATATGCACTAATGTCACACATTGTCAACCCAGCTGTTCCTACTCTCTGCACACAGAGTCATCATGTCCCTGCAGACTTACAGTAACCGCTGTCACCTTGTCTGCTCTAGGAGTTATAATATTAGAGAGACCCGATATTGAGCTTGGTCTTCACAAACACACACCAATGCTTGCATAATTGTTTATGGATTATATTAATCTTCGAACTTCTTAATTACTGTATAGTTCTACTCAAAACATAAAGCTAAACAAGTCAGTCCACAAAGAAGCAAACAACAAAGCAGATACAGCTGGATTTGATAAAAAGAGAGAAAACATAATCTTAACAACTACACAGACACACTACTGATAAGAGATTTCACTCGGAACATCCCATCTCCAACCTATCTTTTCACACCAAACTACGGAATACTGTCAAACACTACTAGCTCCACTGAAGAGAGAATTTCAAACGTTGAAAGTCAAAAAGACATTCTCTCTCTCTCTCTCTCTACATGTTTTCATTACATTATTGAGCAGCTGTTTGTGTTCTCATCACTGAACATGTGGGCTGCTGAAGAGTGGTCACCACTGTAACTAGGTATACGTTCAGCAGGATAGGAGTATGGAACAGGGCTATGATTGTAATAATATCCTGTGCTAGGAGGAATGAAGGGTGATCTATGGTACATCATTTGGGGTTGTTGCATGGCATGATGCCTGTTTTGCATGTTCATGTTCATCATCATCTGTGATGCAGATGTTGATGGATGGTTTGATGGATGGTTGTATCCATTCATGTTCATGAGCATGGATGATGGATACTGACCAGTTGCATACCCACCATTTGGAAACATTGCTGTAGGTTGATTCTGGTACCCATTGTTGGGTTGAGGTTGAACTGCTTGAAACCCTCCCAAACCATTGGGATTGCCTCCTAAGGAGGCAGCAGCAGTATTGTTGACATTACCACTACCATTTCCGTGAAAACCAGCCAGCCCCATCATAGCATTAATGTCATTTCCCCTTTTGACATCCCCACCAGCAGCATGGATGTTTCCCCCACCACCTAAATGAACATTGTTCATTTTCAAAGCTGCCATAGTTTTCGGATCAATCCCACCTGGATTCATTACCTTCATCCCCAAATTCTGGTTAGGGTTACCTTTCTTTGCAGCATTCACATTCCCAACATTGTTCATTTTATTATTATTGTTGTTGGAGGCTGCAGCGGCAATGGCTGCTCCTACCACACCTTTCTTTGCATTATTTGCATCAATAGCTTGCTGCCTGAGCAAATTCAGTTGACCCAGTTGGTTCGCTTTGAGGAACTGCAGCTCATCCTCTTCATAATCTTCCTCATCATCATCATAAAAGTCATCATCATCCTCAGAGAGGAATGTAGGGAACTTCTGCTGGCTCTTGAAGGCCTCCAGACCCTTCATTAAACCTTGCTGCTTCTGATTTTTATTGTTGTTCTTATCATCTTTGATGCAGTTGCTCTTTTGCTTCTGGTTCTGATTGGATTTCTGGGACCAAAGCTCAGCATGTTTCCCAGCTCTTACCAGTTTCTTGATCAAAGTTGCGGAATCTACAGTTCCAGACACTGTGACTTTCTGCTGCTCTGCATCTATATTCACTTGGTAAACACCTGCAAACAAAGATTAGCCATACACAAAACAATCAATTATTAAGGCCACTGGTTAGAGATTCCCAAACACAAGTATATTTATATCCAGATAAGTACATCAATGATTCATAGTTAAAGCACAGTAAACAGTGTACTTACTAATTTCCCCAAATGTAAGAAACTAAATTGGTCAGAGCATATCCTCAATAAATGCATATCATACTCAATATTTTACTCAAGTAATTTAACTTTAGTTTTATCCAAAATCCTAGAAAATATGTTGATTCATAGCACTTCAGCTTCAAGGAAGTGACATTAGAGCATCTAAATAAAATGCATGTTCTAATAGCTCTATCTTTGACCTGAAAAAACACGGTCAAAAAGCTATAGCCTGTCGTTGCTGAGGAAAGACATTCCTTTCTTTTACCATGATAAAATGGTCTTTAAAGAAAGTGAAAACTGACACTAAACAAGGACAAAATTGAATTATTAGGCTGAGTTGAAGGGATATTTTGATCTACAGTTTCATTACTTCATCAGAGAAAAAGTAGTCACCAATTTATTTTCTTTCCCTTTTATTTTCTTAGCAACCAAACAATACCATAAAAAATTAAAAACTTCAGGGAAGTAGTAGATAGCAGGTAGAGAGAGATAATTCATAACAAGTCACCAACAAAGAAAAAACAAAACATTAAAGATGAAAAGAAGAGGTGAGATGAGAAGAGAGTGAGCACCTTCAATTCTCTGAAGAAGTTTCTTAACTTTCTGCTTACACCCATCACAATGTATGTTCACTTTGAGAACAAAAGTCTGCTTCCAGATGATAAAACACAACAAACAACAAAAAAAACAAAGAGGAAAAAGACCAACATTCAACTTTCCTAGAAAAAATACAACCAATAAACAAAGAGAGAAAAAAAGTGAAACTCAAAAAGAAGAAAAATGTAAGTACCTGGATCTTGAGTAGCTTAAAGTCTTCTTCTTTAGTCATTTCTCTGAGTGGTGTTGGTGTTGGTGTTGTTTGTAATCCAAGTCTCACTCACTCACTCACTCACTCACAAGAAAGGTAAAAAGACTCCTAGGCTAGTGGGGGGAGGCTGAAAGGTTAGAGCATGTGAGTTTCTACTTCCAATTAAAAAATATAAATAAAAAGGGTATATAAATAAGAGAGATTCTTGTTTTGCTTTTTGGTTTGCTTTGCTTCTTCTCTCGTTGTAGAAGTTGCTTTCAGAAACAAACAAAGCAACAGCACATGGGTGTTGGAGTGCTTCTTTATAGAGTTTTCAAAATGCAAGAGAGCTAACTAGAAGTAATACAAAGCAACAAACATAATAAATAAAAATTGAAGGCCAGGACAAATAAGGAGAAAATCAAATAGCAGAAAAAGAGAAGATACAGAGAGAGAGAGAAAGAGAGATGAAATGCAATGTAAGTCAGAGAAGGGAGTAAAAGGTGGGAGATATAGATGTAGAGATAGAGATAGAGATAGAGATAGTACTGAAACGATGTGATTTAACGTTAAAAACTGAGGAGGGAAAAACAATAAAAAGAAACTACAGCGACTTGACAGGCCGACTTCTATCCCTGTCCTGTTTGTCACAGGTTTCCCTTTTCTTTTTTCCTTTTTTTTTTTTTTTCTTTTTCTCGTGAAAATGAGAGAAATATCTATTTGTATAAGAAAAACAGTAAAAATAGAATAGTGATATGAGTTTTTAAAATACTAGTTGTTTTCGGATGATGTGAGTGAGTCAGTTCATCGATTCTTGGGCCCAACGGGCTTTGTCTAACTATGTTGGAATTCAGTTATGATTCTCACTTTCTCCCTCTAATCTCCACTTTGTTTGATTCGGTTTCTTCCTACGGCTTGTTTGTGTAGCTTAGATTGTGAGTTTAAGAGGTGTTTTTGACTTGTTATTATATTACTAATGTCCAATTTTGAGTTTTGAAATGAAAGTATAGAAACAATTATTTTAGTTTCGACTAAATCATGGGACTGTAATTAGCATTTAATTAGAATAATAATCGTGATTTAGGCTTGAATTTGAAAAGTAATCTTTTTAGTTTCCGAATCGAATTTTATATTGATTAAAAAGATCAATGGAATTGTACAAGATAAATGACTGAATTTATCTGTTAAATCATGGGGCTGTAATTAGCATCTTGATAGAATAATGGGGGAAACCTAGTTGAGTTGGTATAATAATTAAGAGGATGGAGAAAACTGGTGTTTGTATGTACTTTTTTAACCTTGGTAAGAAACTTTGTTATAAGTATATAATAATGGGGTTGTTCTTATGTGAAAAGATGCTGGTTAAATTCAATGATTGTTTGTCTCAACATTCTTGTCACATTACATTCCAACATCCTTGCTAAGACTGGTGATTCCCCACAAGAAAACAAGAATTTTAAGTGAAGAGAGCATTCAAATAAATTACTTGATAATGTGCTTCTCACTTCTCGTCATGCTCATTTGATATGTGAAAAGCAATCTAATTCATGTCATTATAGAATTTTCCAACTTCATTGCATCCATCTTCTGGATTTTAATTTTCTCTTTACTAATACTTCTTTGTTTAGCAAAGTATACAAATAACAACTCGATATATATTTTTTCATTTATTTTTAAAATTTTAGGGAAAAAAAAAAACGTGTTTATTCTTCATAAAAAAAATATGGTTTCTTATATGTCTACATAGTTTTGGTTGGAGGGAAGAGGAAAGAAATACTAGGAGTGTTCGACAATTTTATTAAAATTTATATGATGAATACACTAACTCATAAATTAAATGATTAATAGCAGTACACTTCCCCTTTTCCCATTAATGATGAAGGTTTAAGTTTTATTGTTATCTTAGTATTGTGAAATGACATTTTTCTCTATACTTAAATCTTTATTTAGGGGAAATAGAGATAGTGGTATTGGGGGTGACTTCCACTATTCATATTTGATCCTGTCTAATCAAGTTTAAAAGGGAGAATATTAAAAAAGAATAAAAATATAAATATAAGCAAAAGTGAAAATAAAAAAAAAAAAAAGAGACTATGGTTCTGTAAATAAAAGAGACTGAAAAAACAAAATTATATTTTAAGATGTTAATAAAATAACTTTAACCATTATATATAAATACAATTTACATTTTTATATTTATAACAATATAAATGGGAAAAATTGGATATTGAGACTCTTCCCCATCCCCGAGTGGATTTGGAGATGGAAATCCCCACTTCTAGTCCTTAAAATCTCTAAAATCTTACGTAAATGAAATAGTGATTTGGGTACTGTAGACCTCATTGACATCTCTACGATACTATAAGAGTAGATTTTCAACCAGTATTATGAGATGAAATTTTCATCAAGCATATGTAATCTAGAGAGACTCTACCATTTGACAATTTATACCATATTATCTTTTGCCTTATACATATTTTCACACATATCATATTATAGATCCTCAAATAAAAATTTTACTCTAGAACCAACAATTTTAAAATTCCATAGTGGGTGTAATTGAGACAATTTGACTAAGTAATTGTCGCAGTTATACAAAAAAAGGTCAACTCAAAAATTAAAACATGAAAAAGTATTTGGAGGATTAAAAATGCTATGAACTTAAATTCATGTTTATTTTTCTTTTCGAAAAGGAAATTCATATTGTTATTTAGCATAAAAAAGTTGCAAAAGAATTTGTAAGAATTTAATAAACAGTTTAAAACCTTGGGACAAGGTGGTCGAGCTACATAATTGGACATTATTAACAGCTTAATTAATAATATGATTAAAGAAAAAGAGAGAAAATTCATTAAGTGGGCCGGCCCGTTTAAGCCCATTTTATTTATGAGTCGTGAAGCGAGAAATTCAGCTTATCGTGATAAATAGAAAGTGATGATAAATTGATAATTAATTTTTTTTTTTTTTTTTGAAATAATTGATAATTAATTTTATTTACTAACAACTAAAAAAAAACCTGATAATTCTCACGTTTCCCGTGAACAGGTGGGTCCGGTCTCTCTCCACTGGTGTGTGCACGACAATAGGGTCGCACTTACGAGGACCTTTTTTTGTTCACATGCCCCTCATCTTTTTTTCTATTCCGTATCTGCCCCCCATTCTTTTTCTTTTTGATCTTTTACCACATACCTTATCCACATTTGAATTTTCAATATAATATCGTTGGATTTTGGAATATTTATTTAAAGCCTTTGATCACGCAATTTTATTTTATTTTATTTTCCTCAAATTGGAATTAAATTGACGAAATGAAGAAAATATCAATTTACCTCATTTAATACAGTATGAATTTAAAGGCTACAATCCTATTTATGAAAGAAAAATGAGATAAAAAATATTTTTTCTATGATATATTTTAAAATAATTAAAATAGTGAAAATATGCAATGAAGTGAAATATTTTCACAATTTTCATCAAAAGAGGCACAAAATAATTTTAAAACAATAAATATACGAACAATCACTTATTAATAAAGGTGAGCAAACACCTTCTTGTTCATTGAATTACCGGGATTAAAATTCCTATCAAATGTATTTTAAAATTTGTAAGGGTGGTCTTTTCAATTTGTTGTGAAAGTAGAATAGATATCTGATAGTACAAATTGTGTTTGATCTCGATAGATTTTAATAATCTTTTGACTCGTTTGATTATATATATGTGGTGTGTGTATTTTTTTTTTTTTTTTTGACAAATGGTGTGTGTATTTTTAATAAGTAAGAATAGGTATGAACTTTATAATCATGTATTTAATCTTTCTTGTGTGCCCATATGATACTATAAAGCAAAAGAACTTTTAAAATAAAAACATCTGAAAATATATTGTATATTTATAATTATTGGAGAACAGTTCAGCAGTTGAGAATGTTCTCTAGCATGCTCAAAATACATACCAATTCTCAATAAATGCAAATGCTGCAATGCATTAAAGCAAAGCTTAATGCTCATCCATGCAAAAGAGAAAGTGCAGAGAGCAGGATGACTTTTGAACATTGAAACAGAAACATACTTTGAGTCTGAAAATGGAATTCATTCGTTCATTAAACTAGTAAGAACCAAAAGCAAATGAGGAAAAAGGTCCCTTTTCTACTTTATTTATTTTTTTGTTCACAATTCCCAAACAAATTAACTTCTCCTTGTATGATCCTTTTCCTCATGAAACCTTATTGGGATTTGTTATCTACCCCCTAAAAATAAATTAGACATAGATAATAATATTACTTAGAGATGTCATATTACTACACATTGTTAACTGCAATTACATGTTACAAATTTTATGTGTGATATTATAAATTCAATGGCATCTATATAATAAGAAAAAAATTAGTTGAGAGTGTTAATTTATATTCTCATGTTAGGTTTACGTTTATCAAAATATAATCCATTTATCTTAAATTAATTCAAACGTGACTTATTTAATATTATGTCAAAACTTAGAAGTAAATTTTTTTTTGTATTGGTGTCATCAATGGTTGTGTAAAAACAATTGTATTTAGGCCACTAATATTCGTGCTATTATCTAATGTTCCCGTGATTTAATCAAACTAAATAAAATTCTTCTAACTTTGAATCAATTCAATGTGTAAAAAATTTCAATCCATTATTAATAGGGTCAGAATAGCAAAACCCAAGTTTATATAATATAATATAAGAAGCAAGTTGTGTGAGGTTTTTTTTGGTGCTCGTGTTTGTACTTAGGGTTTGCTTCTTTGTTTATTATTCACAGGCAGGCAGCAGCAAGCAGAGCACGCAATCACACGAAGCCCCATAAAATAAATAAATTAAAAATGAAAAGAAATAAAAATTAAAAAAAGAAGACTTGAAACTTGTAAGTGAGAATAAAAAGAAGTTAAAAAAGAAATAGAGTGTTAGGGCCATCATTACTTGCTCCCCAGCTTCTGCAACAAGCTGATGCATGCTGCTTCCAAGACAAGCACTTTTCTCTTTTTTATTATTAAAAAACTAGGGTTTGCTTTTGTTTTGTTTTTTTTTATTCCGTTTTAGTGCCCCTTTGCTTTGCTTCTTTATCAAGTCTCTGTGGCCTGGTTACTTTTGCATCATCACATAATTACCTCAACTCGCATTGACTTTTGGGGTTTTGTTCTCTTTTTGAAAGTCAATTTTTTGTAATCTTATATGTTAGAGGCTACACTACTTACATAAAAAGAAACAAAATCTCGAATCAAACTGCTTAATTGGGGACAGTCAAACAGAGAGGTTTTTCCCACCTCAACACACTTGTTCGAGAGATATTACTTGAGGGTGTATAAGACGGAAGATATATTTTTCATTCCAACCATATATTTATACATACATATCTATGATTGATTATGTATATTGTACTATAATATGATTTAAATGATGGATTCATAATGTACTAAATATATAAAAACCTACTCTCAAAAATATATATATATATATATAAACCTTTTGATTGGAAAAAGAAAAAAGTCAAAATGAGTTATAAATTGAAATATTCCGTAATATCGATTTCTTACCTTGGATGAGTTTGTAATTTAACTAATGCTGTGAGTCCAATGAAGTTGGGCAACAAAGATTATTCTCTTTGTCCACAAATACAAGAAAGATAAAAGTCATTTCGAGTTTTGTCAAAATCGGTTTGCTGATTTATTACAATTTAATTGAAATATATATTTAAATTAATCAAAATCTTTTTCATAATAAAGGCCGATACAAGAACAAGTAGATCATCTAAACTTTTTTGTGTTTAAGCAATATTATCATATTTTATAAGTGTATAACAGCTCTTAAATTATCAAAAGTCTCCTGGTGTAATGACACAAACAGCCTCTTGTCCAATGCAAATAACATTCTCATCAAATGTAGGTAGATCTCTTTCAATTTTTAAAAATAATATTTTAAATCGTTTGATAAATTTCTATATCAAAATAAGATCTCAATGGTTGTTTAATCTTAAAAGGTTAAAAATAATAATAATAATAAAAGCTCTTAAATTAGAAACAAAAGTTGAAAACGCAATTTAAATAAAATTCTTCATTAAAATTTATCCGAAATGACGATTGACCAAGAATCAATGTGTCTTTTTTTTTTTTTTTTTTTTTACCGAACTTGAAGAATCAGATTTTTTAAGATGAAAACTTAAATGCAAAAGTTCAATTCCCCAAGAGAGGTAAAAATTCTCTGAGATGAGCAGGAGAGGAAACTTAAAGGAGTGTGAGTGTGGTACAATTAGAACGTGATGGAGTTAAGATCATCAACACTTGATGATGAGGGGTCCACAATTTTTGGCATCCCATGCTTCTAATAGTGATGGTCCATCTAATCTTTTAAATGGGACCCATCTCTTTAATTTTTGATCGTTTATATCTTTGGATTCTCACACCTCACAAGGGAACCTTATTGGGCTGGGCTGAACTGAGCTTGGATTTTTTTAAAAGACACATGATAGTTGTTACATTCACGCAATATTATCGAATTGACGGAATTACAATTTAGCTATCCACGCGAAACTCTAATTCAAGCGGAGCACATGTTTGGATATTATTATAATTTACCTACCTCCCGTTATCAACTTTCTGTTACCGTGAACTGATTCACGGGTAAAGTTGTCATTTCGATGGGCAGTGGTCTAAAAAATTAAAAAATTAAATAAATTAAAAAAAAAAAATTTCTCAGATGTAGCAGATGGAAGAAGGTGAAGGAAGATGGAAGAGGTGAAGGGATGAACGCCAAAGGAAGAAGGTGAGGGCAGATTGAAGAAGATGAAGGAGAGAAAGAAGAAGAAGAAGAGAAGAAGAAGAAGAGGAGGACCGACGGACCTAGCAGCTCCGACCAGACCAAGATCAACGCCAAGCTCGTCGACGCAGCCACGATCTCGCCACAAACCGAGCAGCCGAAGCAAACCAGACCCGTTGCTGCACCCCAACCAGACCGACGACAATGACGAGGGGAGCTGCCGACGCGCACGACCTGTAGAACCCAGCTCAAGCCGACGCCAAGCACTAACCAGACCTCGCCGAACTCCACCAAGACTAGTCCTTAACGCACGCAGAACTGGCGACAGATTGAAGGTAGATCGGAGCAGAACCGGCGACGACAAGTGCCATCACGACCACCACGAAGACCCGAGAGGAGCTGCCGACGCGCACGACCTGTAGAACCCAGCTCAAGCCGACTCCAAACACGAACCAAACCTCGCCGAACTCCACCAAGACCAGTCCTCAACGCACGCAAAACCGGCTACAGATTGAAGGTAGATCGGAGCAGAACCGGCGACGGCAAGTGCCATCACGACCACCACGAAGACCCGACGCGAAAACAAGCTGATCCACGCCATTTTCAGCTCGAGATTAGACCCCGAACGAGACCAAATCTTGTCGGAACAGTGATGAAGTGTGACTGGAGCTGAACCAGAACAAAGGCAGCAGTTCAATCTCTATTCAATTTTTCAATTTTTTATTCGGTCAATTACGTCAACTTCAGCAATCAAGGGTATTTTCGTCTTTTTACTTTTTTTTTTTTACTGTTCACAGGCAATTTTAACGGAAAGTTGATAACGGGAGGTAGGTAAATTGTAATAATATCCAAACATGTACTCCGCTTGAATTAGAGTTTCGCGTGGGTAGCTAAATTGTAATTCCGTCTATCGAATTTCTAATTATTTAATTTAAAATAGTCTAGAATCTGAGTTTGATAAAATGTGTTTTTTTTTTTTTTTTGAAACAGTTTGATATAATGTTTCTAGATAGTGAAAATATAAGTATGAAGAATTAAATTTAGGATATCTAAATTTTAAGACTTTCTAAATACGAAGTTGAATTAATCATTTATATAACAGTTACCACTGTAGAACGAAGTTCCCTTCAAAGTTTAATTTCCATTATTTTTCATATATTTTACTTTTAGAAACAATGTATCTAAATTTCAAATCAAACAGGATTTGATTGTTGTACCATATCCATACGCCTACATTTCCTTTTCGCAGTCAATGTTTGGACCCTAGGGGCTATGAGAATTGAGAAGGCAATAGAAGCTATAGAGAAAGAGAGTTTAAGTATTCATTTATTATTCCACTTACAAACACAATTTGTATTTCCTTGTTTGGTTTTATTTAACAAATGGAAACCTAAAAGGCCTTTAAGTGGACAGCTTCAAGTTTATGGAGGTCGGTACAATTCATTATTGGCTTACCAGTTTCAGAAATATGACCTTTTTGTTTTTTTTGCTGTTACAGTCGAAGGTCTGGTCCACTTTTCCTTAAAAACATTAAATTGTTTGAGCAAACTAGGCCCAGTACTATCATAGGTTTTTATGGAGTTCAGTGTTTGGTACATCCGCCAAATTGTCAAAATGATCGTCCGTGAGTTCGGTGTTTGGTACACCCACCGAAATTGTCAAAAGGATTGATTTTCTGATAGAAGTATTTAAAACTAATTCGATTTTTTTTTAAAAAATTATGATAAGATTTATTGATGAACTTTAAAAAGTTTTAATTTAATGTAAGTAAATACAAAGATTATGTCTGTCCTCACTCATTATTAAACTACTGCATATTGCGAATGACAATACAGAATTGAGCTATAGCTACGTCCTTTAATCATATTACAAACTAAGATTAGAAGGCAGCAAGATGACGTTTGACACGCTCAATATAAAGTTGTGATCTTGAATCAGGTCATTTTTCTCTAAATCTCGAATTGCAATTTTTGTTTTGTTTTGTTTTTGTTTTTTTTTTTTCAAAAAACCCAAATATCATAGGTGCTGGGAGACAGGAGACCCCTTCTCCATGTTGTGATATACTTGATCTCAGTGGGTCTTAGCTAATCTAATTTCTACAAAAAATTAATTGGGATTTTTGTCAAATATATATAACACTCCACGAAGTTTGTGCATATTTCAACAATTTATAAAGAAACCGGCAAAAACCGAGGCTCGGATAATAGCTATCACGCGGGCTTGACAAGCCTAGTGTTGTCTAATGTTGCACTGGGCCAGGTCTCAAATGAACCGAAATGGGTTGACTAGAAGTTAGAGCATAAAGCAGAAAGTTAAAGCCAATTTATTAATCTTCTACTTTTCTTCTAATGATATATTAGCAGCAATCTAATTCTTTCATGATATATATATATATATATATATTGTCTTTCTATGATAAAAACATCCTGACGTTTTTATTTTAGGACAACTAATTTCAACCACTTATTTTTAGTGTCTTATCACTTTGATGAGATAGAATCTATTGAAAAATGAATGATGGTCTCTTATTACTATAATAAGATCTATTGAAAATATATGATAAGATCTATTAAAAATAAATGATTATAACTAATAATTCTAAAATAAAAATTTAAGGATGTCTTACTTGATAATTTTCCTCCTCCTCCTCCCGTTCTTGCTCCGCCTCTCTCTCTCATCCCTCCCTTCCCCCACCACCACCACCACCCCCCCCCCTCCCCTTTCTCTCTCTCTCTCTATATATATATATATATGTATGTATATGAAAAGCTTTATGTACTTATGCTCCTGTAAGTTGTTAGTTTAAGTTAACAGTTAGGATAGTTAAAGTGCTTAGTTTGTAGATGATTGGTTAGTTTTAGTAACAAATGGCAGTTTTAGAGAGGGTAAGAGCAAGAGAAATCTACTAACTCTTTTGACTTGTATAAAAGGACTTCTTAACACACATTTGGTGTGTAACGAAATAAGAGAAATATTTTTCCAATTTCTGGTTGTATCTTATTATTGTTCAATATATACAAAATTTTGCTCATGTATTGTATGCATCAAATCCGAAATGTACGAATATAAAATTGTATTATTTATTATAAATATAATCACGGTACAAACACATATCATAACATGATATATGGGATCTTAATTTATGCTTAAAAAGTGTGAAGAATTGCTGTTATAGATTCTTTTGAACTCTTTATGATCAAGATTCTTGATGCTCCAATGTCTTTTTTTGAAAATGCGGATAGCTTATCAAATTGGTGAGGTGAACAAGGTCTTATGGTTGTAAAAGTCACATTATCAAAAGACGCATATCAAGCTTCACTCACATTCAACTCATGAAAATGTAATTTTATTTTGCATCAACCAGACAAATAAATGTAACTTTTAATAGGAAAGAAAAAGAAAAAGAAAAAGGCAAAAAAAACAAAAAACAAAAACAAAAACAAAAACCAAAAAGGGTGTTTTGTCTTTGCAAGCTACATTATTATGAGTTCACTGTTTTTCTTTAAAAAAAATGAAATAATGAATTAATATAATTGTTCAATAATGTGTTAATATAACATCAATGTACTATCTTCTCTTAAAATGTATTTATATAAAAGTGTTTTTATAGATAGTATTTCTTATTAGTGTACTCGAAAAATATTTTATGAGAAAGCACTGGAAAACAATAAATGTTTTTCAAAAAAAAAAAAAATTGTTGAGTAATTTTTAATTTATTATATACACATAAGTAGATGGAATTTAAATATTTTTTACAAGTCCACTTCCTATATTTTGTGAAATCACCAAAAATACACCTAGAATGTGTTAATTAGGATGCTTTTGTAAAATATGTATCTATATAAAAACAAATTAATTGTAAATGTTTTTGAAGTATCCGATTTTATAAATTTTTTTTTAAAAAAAATCCATATGCACACATGCACGTGCACACACATCTTTTAACACATATATAACTATATCAGTTTTATGTAAGATCATTTTGAGTGTTTTTTATCTTGCAAATGTTTTTTTTTTCTTTCAATTTCAATGAATTACCACATGGTATAACTTTTTTTTAAAAAAAAAGGAATTTAAAGAATTGTTTAAAGTATATATCCATCAAAATTTCTATAAGTATAATAAATTTTACAACTAGAGAAGTAAATCAATCTCACTTATGCATGTAGTTAGAAACGAGAAAACATTTAATTATCGTTATGTGAATCTTAAGTTTTGATGAATTTTATCGATGCATAGATATTATAATATATAATATCAAAAGTACTTTTAAAGGTATTAGTGTTAACCGATGGTTGGGTTAGAGGCCTTAATGCACGCTATCAAGAATCTAATACAAAGTGCAACTGATAAAAGAAACCTCATATGTTAACGATGAGCTTCACTTTTAGGAGAATATATTTATCTCCCTCTTCCAACAACAGAAAAGGAAGCACCTTAACTTCTTTTTCTTTTTAAACTTCCCAAGAGCCTACCGATTAACCGAAAATAAAGAAGTACTACTCTATTTGGAATCTCTCTGTAAAATTAGGGCCTCTTTTCTCCCTTTGTTTTCTCACTTTATATATTCTGATCTTTTCTTTTCAAAGAAGAAGAAATGTGATTTGAAGCTGCTCTTATTATTATGATGTGTCAATGTGTTAGTGATGAATTACTTCTTCTACATGATTAGGTTTAATTACAATATGAAGTCAAAGGAATTAGTATATTTTCAGCAACATTATTTGCTGCTGTTACAAGCTTGGAATAAAAGTTTTGCATTGTTTGGGACGTGGAGAATAAAAGGTCTATATAATTTGTGTGTATGAGTTAGTTTAACATGATAAATATTTTGCCTTCTAATTTTTCTTGCATTAGCATTGGAGAAGGGTTTGGCAGTTAAAATAAACAATGAAAGGATTTGTAGAAATTTAAAATTAAAATAATAAAAGATTTGGACAAAGATCATTGACTGACATCATTGACTGACATGAAATTCAATATTGATAAATGTAAACTTGTGATTGGTGTTTTTTTTTTAATAAAAAAGAAAGAAATAAAGAACTTGTGATTGATTTAAGTTAGAAAATGAAATGTAACAAACAATCAAATATAAACCACATATTTATGATAATAGATACGTGCTACAAAATTCTTCATGACTTTTAGGATTCCGATGATCAATCTGTAACAATTATCCAAAAAGATTAAACCGAGTGTATGCATAGCCTTAGAGATATAATGATTGAGACTCACTATCAAGATCGATTTCAGGAAACCAATAGCCAATGTACAGATCAGGTTTCATGGATAAGCGATACATTAAGACTGATTTTTTAAATTAATGTCGGTTATCCTAATAAGTATTTATATGTGCACATTCGATCTCCCAGTGAGTGATGGTTACCCCCAAGTTGGTTAATTCACATATGTTTGGATAACAGATTTCGCTCTTTTGTGTCCTTACAATATATATCATTAAATTTTGCAGTCCACATTCTTATAAGAAGAATTATCTTTGATCTGGAACTTTAACATTCACAGGTGCATACAACCCTTGGTTTATTTGCAATATCTTCCACTGGACTAATGGTTGACTAACTTTAACCGTTAGTAAATATGTTTGATCGTGTAAAAAATATTGAAAAACAAAATTACCATTGAATAAATTCATTTTTTATTTTTCTTTTAAAATAAATTTAAAAAGTTTAAATAAATTAAAAATAAATATAGTGAGATTTCCACCATCCATCTTCGGCTGGACGGTGAAAATTAATTTGAGAAAAAAATTTAAAAACCAAAACTAAATAAATAAATAGAAAAATAAAAGATGAAGATTTATCTTCATCTTCAAACAAAACAAAATTGAAAAATAAAAATTTAAAAATAATCTGGGTTGAACAAAATTTTTTAAAAAAAGATTAATTAAATAAAAAATTAAAGTTGAATCAAAATAAAACAAAATAATTTTTTTTTTAAGAAAAAAGAGAGATATACATTCAACTCAGTTCTTCAAATTTTGGTTCAACCCAAACCTCTCATTTTTTAAAAAAATATATTTTGTTTTGATTCAACTTTAATTTTGATTTTTTTAAAAAAAAAATTTTGTTCAACCCCAATTTTTATTTTTATTTTTATTTTTCTTTTTCAATTTTGTTTTGTTTGAAGATGAAGATGAATCTTCATATTTTATTTTTAGATTTTTTTTTTAAAATTTTGATTTTTAAATTTTTTGCTCAAATTAATCTTCATCATCCATCTGATAGAGATCTCATTAAATTTATTTTTAATTTATTTAAAGTTCTTAACATTTATTTTAAAAGAAAAATAAAAAATGAATTTATTTGGAAGTAATTTTGTCTTTCAAAATTTTTTATATGATTAAACACATTCATTAACGATCAAAGTCAGACAACTGGTAATATAAGGGAGAACGCTGCAAATAAATCAAAAAATTATATGCATATATGAATATTAAAGCTTAAGATAAATTGAAAATAATTCTCTTCATTCTTATGTATAAACGAAAAACGGTTGACAAAAATCTAAAAAAAAATAATTAGTTCAGTTGTATCAAGATTAGCGGGATTTGCAATGACAATATATGGCCACATGAAGTGGCTCAAATTAAAATTCAAAGACCTCATAATTCTATCTCAGCATTATTATTATTATTACTTCCTCCTTTGATTGAACCTGGAGCAGAACTTGATAGTTTATTCTCTTGACTTGACACATGCCATTGCAGGAACAGATGCAAACCCGCATGTGGATTTGAATTGTTGGTTGAAGACTGGTAGTGGTTTAGAACCATCCACGTAACCCTGCGTGTTGTGACAGTCAAATCTTAAATTATAAGGTAATTAATCAAGAATAATTATTTTATTATAAACTGAGAGATAATTGAGATTATATGATAGAAACGGAGTTCCAGGTTAGCTAGCCAGGTGGAGTTTTATTTTATTTTGAATATTGAAACTTGGCCAGGTCCTCTTGATGTTCAAAGAACAAAACTTAAATGATAACCACAATAAATACCAAAACAGAAAATGACAGGAGAGCTATTTAGTCTTTCTGTTATGAGACAGTTGTAGCTGCTCCTACTTGCCGGTCAAAACTGGAAATCTTTGCTTCGACTCTGTTGTAGGATCCTGGGCCGTGTAATAATTGTAATAATTTACAGTATTTTTAGGATAATTATTATATATATTTGGACAAAGTTCAAATCGTTTCTTTTTTCACCAAATCATCTTGGTAAAAAGTTTGGTCAATTGAAAAAAAAAAGGATTAGATCAAGATGACATGTTTTTTTATTTTTTTCAGATTTATTTTTCAAAAGCAACCCACCATGAGATAAGAGACTATCACAAGCTACTGAAATTAAATATTAGTTACAAGATCCAGATATTTATTTTGAAAATTATTCACACACTCATTATTATGTGATTGTAATTAAACCTTCGACATCTTAATGAATGGGAAGACGCCCATGACTACTAAAAGGTGGAGTGTTGATTTTAGTCAGATTTTTGTGTACAATCCAATTATGATTAATTTGATTCAATGCAATTGTAGGTAGAAGTAAATCATATTGTAAAACTAAATAACCAATATAAAGCCCAATGTCCGTCTCATGATAAAGAGTTCTCGTTTAGATGGTATTTAAAAAAATAAATAAATTAGTAATTAATTAATATGTGATATTTTATTTAGGTTTGTTTAATTAAAAAAAAAAAAAAACCTTCATTATAATTTTTGAGGTTTTGAAAAATATCAAGTTTTAAAAGTTCATTTGAAAGCAGCTATTTTCATTCTTAACTTTTTCAAAACTCTTCAAAAAAATTCAAACCGTCAATCAATTGATTGTCAACATTAACGAAATACATTAAAAAATATTTTACCATTAATGGTTGTTAGTGGTATATAAATTATTAGATTATCCTCACAAAAAAATGAATTTATAAATTAAATTATCTTAAATAACTCTGAATTTAAGTTATTAAATTATAATATAAATGGCTTAAAGTTACCATTGGACATCAATTGATTAATGGTTTGAATTGTTTTAAAGAGTTTTAGAAAAGTTAAAAATAAAAGAGCTATTTTTAAAAGAGTTTAAAAATTTTGATATTTTTGGAAACTTTGAGATTAAATAAAATTTTGCCTTAAAAAACCTGTGTCCCACTATTCAATCAGTGCAATTTCACGATAACCATTAGCATGAATCTTTAAATATATAAATAAAAAGATACCAATCAATCTTTATCTCAAATCTTAAATAATGTAACAGATTGATGCAGATAGATACATGACACTGAACTGTGATCAACCCGCCTTTTTCTTTTAAATGTGACCAACCCCACTTTTACCCGTAGGTTTCTTGCAAAGGAACTGTTTTCATAGTGGGGGGTCCGAGTGGCCAATACAATGGCCTCGTTATTACGACTGAAATCTAAGATAAAACTAAAATCCCACCTAACCCGATTGAAATGAGTGTCAGATTGTTTGCTTTTTAATCTTGATCATCTTTTTTTTTGTTTTTTCCTTTTTTTTTTTTTGTTTATTAAATAAAGTCATTTTTGCACTAAAAAGTCTTTTGGCAAGTTCTCTATACGTCATGGTGATACTTACATATATTTGGTTAAAACTTATCCTTGAATCTCAAATTCAGTGATGCATTGTGCTTATTTATCAGAACAATCCAGGTTTTTTTTCCTGGGTAGTGACACAATTAACATGGCGTAACTTGGCTCAAGATATTATTATTTAGCGAAAAATACAAAAAATATCAATACAAGATCTGTCAAAGTTTATTTTTAGCCAATAAATTGATAAAAAGTACATGAAGCCTATCTCATCTCTAATAATATTATTAAAAATGAATAATAACGATGATAATTTTAAATTTCAATTTATATAAGAACTGACGAGATACAGAAGTGGTGATAAATATGTTTTTCATCCCTCCATGTTGAACGCTGTTTTTAATTAATTTATCTAAAGCAATAATTTTGCAGTGAAAGTTGCCTGAAAGTTATCTTCATATTATTTAATTTTTAAGTAACCTTAAACACTTGCAAACTCTTATGTCCCGGGACACGTGGCAAACACCCAACAGACAAGATGCACATTGGTTCTACGGTCAATATCACATCACCTAAATGACCCAAAACATAACAATATGTTAAGTTTCATAATTGACCTAAGTGGAGATGTTGATTTGGGATTTTCCAACCTGAAACACTATTAATACCAATTAAGAGGTAAGTTTTGTAATATATATATATATATATATATATTATTTATTATTTGATGGGTAAGATAGGTTCAATCTAATTATTATTATGATAGGAAATCGCACAATTGCTCTGATAAAAAATTAAGGTGCTAAAATTTCTTACCATCTTGGGACTCATCAAACGCCTTCTTCAAAATCTATTAAAATACTTTGCTTAAAAATATATATATATATATATATATATAAATATTTTTATCATTGATAAAAAAGTCAACACCATTAGACTATCTTGTGATTGAGTCAGATTTCAAGAGATTTTTTTTAGTTCATTTTTGACACCTCAATATGCATGTTTATATATATATATATATATATATATATAATAACTGATATTTAGTTCAGGAGATAGTTGAGATCAGTGGGAATATAACTCTGGGATACAGTCTGAAAAACAACTCTTAAGAAGAGAAATTATAACCTAGACCTGGTGGAGGGCAATCCATACGCGTGGGAGAAAAGTCCACATATTGTGGAGGTGCGATGTCGAAACTATAACCTCATGAAAAGAAGCAGGGAGCAACACTTTGTAGTGTTGTTGCCCCTTTGAATATTGTTATTGGTATTGTAGAATATTTTTTGTCCAAATTTATGTTTAAATTATATTATATATGAATTATCAATATTTTATAAATAATGAGATGATATGATAATTCATATGATTTTAACAATTCATATATCACGTCATTTGAATAAAAAATTTATAAAACCTAACATTATTCTTTTAATATTATTGATATGATATGGATTTGTAAATTAATTAAATGATGGAGCTGTGCTATTTGATATCAATCCAGGCTTATCTGAATTTCAAATCCAAATCCTGAAATCAGTGCAATGGAGGACAGCTGGTGCTGCCAATTCCAAGTGACAGTCATTTTCTGAGAAAAATTTGAGTTTAGCTAAAGAGATTTAAACAACAAATATTAATAGATAATCATTCTATGTGAGTGCACGATTAGAATTAATATAGAGTGAATGGTTCCACTGTTGGGATTATCAATGAAATAAATCACCAAAAGGACTGGTTCAAATCCCTGGAAAAAGTGTCTGCTTTTGATAGAAGCTTCTCTACTAAAAGATCCTACCAACAATTATTCTTCCCCTTTCACTGTGATATTAGATTACACAAAAATTTTTTATATAATTTCTATGTTTTTTGGTCACCTTACTTTCAATAAATAAATTATTTTCTCAGCAGGAAAAAGACAAAAATATAGAATATATATATTTTTTTGTTTAATTATTTGGTCACGGCCGAAATGTATGTCCAATAATTTAATATTATTAAGCAGGCAACAAAGAGCTAATTTTTTGACTCTTCTTCTGTGATCCCTAATTTACAGGGATACCTTGATTCGTTGAAAGATACGATGACATCAGTTTTGCTAAACAATCAGAAAATTAACCTGTCTCCACTCTCACCAAATTATTCGAAGCAGTAAATGATGTTATCATCTTTATGTAATCTAAACTTGAACATTTGCAATTTTTCTACTCATGGCATGTTCTTCTAAGAATTACAATATTAAATCAACAATGTTATACCCAGGCTAAAGCAATGACTTAAATCGAAAATCGGGTATTACTTTTGAATTATTAGTCATTTATACTACGTACAATATATATATATATTTGTCACCACCAGGAGATGGACACTACATGGATGTGGTTGACATTGACCTGGTGTAAGCCCCTTATATCTACATTATTACATTGTGGGTTAAGTCATATTCTTAGCCTCCAACCCCCAAACTCGTAATGGCTACAAAAACTAACAAAAACTACATTTTTTTTTTTTTTTTTTGGTGTAGGTACTTACTCAGATGATAGTTGAGTCCAGGTCAAATTTGACTCTATATTATAAGTTTGTGATGATAATAGATCTTTTACACATATATAAGATATATGTGAAAGAAATTTAAATTGAAAATGTGTTTAGTATGACTTTTTAAGAAATTTAAATTGAAAATTTAAATCCTATCATGTCCTGTGTAATAGACGGGGCACAGTGCAATAAAAATAGGCTTAATCTTCATACGTAAAAGAAGATGATTATTTTATTAGATTATTAATTATTTATCATTTTTTTTATTTACTAATATCATATTAGAACATTATCATGATATCAAATTTTAAAATATGATTTTGATATCTATTTTTAAAAAAGATTAAATGTTATTCATATAGCGTGATAAAATTATTTACAAATTAAATAAAAAGGGTGTATTTTGAACCCAACATATAAGTATGGATGAGGAGCTGTTTTACCACTCCAACATCCCAATTTTGCGCACAATAAAATCTTTTATTAGGTTGTAAGGATGAAAATTGGGATACCAAATTTAATATTTGCATTAAATCCAATTGGAAAACATTACATGGGAAGGTTGGTAGGCACACGAATGTATGAATAGCCAGTTGTCCAATTGAATTCAAATTAAATAGGGTTAATATTAATATCCTAAAATAAAAAGATGACAAAAGTGAATGTAAAACAAGTTAAGTTATAAATTATGATATTATGATTTGACTTCACAAAAGGAACGAAACGACTAAGGGCTAATTGATCAATTACAACCTACACGCTGACTGATAAAAATATCAAAAATTAAACTATTTTAGGAAAATGACAATTTTGGTAAGAGTATTTATAATCTCATACATAAACACTAACTTTAAAAGAATTAGGAATACGACGATATTAACTTCTACATAAACAACATATGTAACTTTTTGGTAATTCTTTAACATTGAAGCTTAGAGTAAAAAGAATTCCGATTGTTTAGACATATTTGGACAACATTTTACTGCAGGAAAAAAAAATCACCATGGACTATGACTAGAAAGCTAAATATCTCACAAAAAATCTAAAAAATTGATTCAAAGCCAGCTAATTATAAGACTTCTTTCCATACAAACTTTAAAGTACATACTATGACTACCAAATCACAAAAGCCGAAAGACGAAGAGGGTCCTAAAAGAAAAGGCACTAAAGTCTAGAGAAAACTGTGCATTCCAAGCATTTGGTTTACATATATTTGCCTACATAATGGAACAAGCGTTTGGGTTATCATCACTGAAGAGAGTAACGAACTTCTCATCCGGCGCATTAGGGCTGGGCAGTGCTTGGACCACGTTTTTGACATAACCAGCTGGTGCTTTCTTGTCATAAGCCTGAGCCACATAAGGATATGCCACCAAATTGTATGGAACATAAGGCCAAAACTCAGCTCTTTTTCCTGTGCTTTTCACTTTCTTTAACACCTTGTTTGGATCCACATACCCTGTCACCGTTACCCGGCTTTGCTTCCTGTTCACCTCCACTGTTTTTGCACCTACAAGCATAGGACAGATGATCAAAATTCAAAATCCACTGTTTTTTTTTTACTTCATTACTATCAAAATTCAAATCTATTGAAAATTTTCGGCCAGGATTAACCTAATAATGATTTTTTTTTTAAAACGACAATTGCACACGTATAATTGTGTCTAAGCCAAATTAAAATACTAATTATGAACGAAGGGCTTAGTATGAATGTATGATAAGGGGTAAAAGGACAGTAAAAATATGTTGTGAATCCTGGAAATGACATGGTAATGAGGTCGGGTTAAGAACTTTTGTTTACCGGACTGTTTGGTTTGCTTCAATTGTTCTTTCAGCTGGCAATATAAATAAATAAATAAAGAGAAAGACCAGGAGTGTGGGGAGTAAAATAAATTTCTATTTCCAGGAAACTTGCTTTTCTTGTGTCATAAATGTCGCCCCTATCACAAAAAGAAGAAATCTTAGGGTATTTATACACGAGAAATGGCAGTGCTGTCCCTGAAAAAAATATTATTGATTTTAGATTTCCAAAATAATTGTACGGATATGTCAACCTGTAGCTCACTGTTCATTTCAGTTCTCGATGCGACGAAGCTCAAAAATTACAATCTATTTGAATCGTATTTTTATTTTTATTTTCCAAAAAAATAATTGAAGCCCAGCTTTTGTTTTGTTTTCCTTTTTTTTTTTGGAATATTATTGACAGATTTTCTGATCTAGGCATCTAGCCATAAAAGAAGGTCCAAAAAATAAGGTGCAAAGGTGAGAAAAGGGAATAACATGCACATACCTTTTAGAAGAGTGTTGAAAATGGAAAATTGATTTCTCGTATAACTTTTTTGCATGAATTGTCAAAATTCTATAGGTTTCGGTGGATTAAAAAGCAAAAACTAGTTTTTTTTTTTTTTTTCAAATACAAAGGACTGCCCGTCGACATGAGTGTTATAACTAGTTATAATAAGAATTTGGAGGAGTTATTTTTATTTTTATTTTTATTTATATATCAATTACGTTGAAAAAACAAAAAAAACAAAAGCAAGGCTTATAGTCAGTTCATATATAGAAAGCAAAAAGCGGAGAAATTTTGAGACCTCCAATATGCACAAACACCAGAAGAGTAACAAAACCAGTTGGTTCTGTTTTTGGTTTTAAAGGAAAGAATTATGAGAGAGAGAGAGAGAGAGAGGTAAGGTTTAAGAAGTTAATAAACACCTTTGATGGAAGAAACAGCATTTCTAACTCTTCTTTCGCACCCATCACAGTCCATTTTCACCTTGATTTCAACTGTCTGTAAATTATATAAGCAAATAACAACTAAGTTTTTCTTTGACATGAAAATAAACTCATCACTTAAAATCCACTAAAGAACCAGGGAAAAAGAGGGTTTCATCATATACAAACACACACACACACACACACACTTTTGAATACCTGCATCGGCTTGCGTTTCTTCCTCTTAGGAGTAACTTCGAACCAGTCTAATATATGGTCGAGAGCACCCATTTTCTTTTTCTTCTTCTTCTTTTTTCTTTTTTCTTTTTTTTGTTTCCTTTTTTTAGACTAAGCACAGAGAGAGAGAGGAGAGAGACTTGTTGGGAGTCGGAAGAGACTCGAAGGATGGAGATACAAGGAGAATGATTTGGTTCTATATATAGGAGAAATTGAGGAACTATTTAAGCTTAAACTTAATTAATTAATTAATTAATATAATAAGCTGGAAAATGACTTGTGTCTCTAAATCATGCATAGCATACTCAAAAAAAAATAAAAAATAATCATGAGTGACAACTTGGCAATTGAGGTTTGATTGGTGGTGTTATAATTAAATTAATAATAAAAATAAATAGGAGGGGGAGTTTAAATTTGTTGGGCTTAGTGGTTTGCTTGTATGACAGGTTGATTAAGAGCTGTTGTCTTGGGTCTAATGGAAGACAGATTATAAAAATATGTCGTAGAGTGGTTCTCTTGGTTCCTCTTGTTTTCTGGACCTTGGCCAACGCGGTCCTTTACAAAATCTCACGCTACCACCTGCCGCGGTTTCTTCTCTTTTTTTATAATTATTATTATTATCGTCATCATTTAAAATTCAATCTTGCCTTCCTTGTTTTTAACTGTTATATAAATATTAATTAATGAAATAAGTTATTTATATAATTAAAAAAGTTATTATTTTATTACTGTATTGAAATGATAATTTTTAAATAATAAAAATTGTTATTATCATTATCTTTTAGTATTTGAATTTACATATATTGCATCATATCAAAATGAGTGTCTTTTTTTGTTTTCGAGAGAGCAAAACGAGTGTCGTTGGACGAGAGTTCATGTAGTTTAATAATAAACCTGTCGTGTTGATATTAATGAAATGCGTAGTTTTAAGTCATTACCCTCTTCTTTGTACTAACTCTAACATATACATGCATATATATATATATATATATATATATAAAACGTTATTATTTTATGTTAAATAATAACCCATCTCATGATTTTCAATTTACCTTAAAGTTCATTGAATTTTTTATTATTTCTTAAGAATTTTTTTTTATAATTTTTTGTGACGATATTTATGTAAAACCTTCTTGAATTCGATACAAAGATAGAGATAGTTAGGAGTTGTTTTGTTTTGTTTTGTTTTTTTTTTTTTTTGTTTTTTTTTTTATAAATAAATAAATGATATTGGATTATATGTGGAAAAATATTTTCACAATCAATGATCTGGGACCCATATATTCTGCTCCTGCATTATTGTAAATGTGAAAGCGTTTTTTTCTACTCTGGAATAAGCTTAGCCCTTGATAAAACTTGAGAACGAGATTCAAACCCCACAGGAAATTAATGAATCGTCTAGTACTTGTTCCATTGTTCATATCAACATAGTGTCAACGGTCAACCTAATTAACATTTTGTTTTTTGAGAGACCAATTAACATGATTATTAACCAACTTTTTTCCGAGTTGTACCTAAAATTAGTTCTAATAATGATTTGCTTGCTAATTATAAGTCCACTAATTTTTTTAGATATCATTTACATTGCAACGATTCGAATTAAAAATATTATTATGTTGTCATTAAACCGTATTAGACAGTAGTAATTATTAATCCATTGATAAATATATCTGGTGAACATATCATTACTTAAGATAAAGATTTTATTTTCTTTTTATATAATTATAAGGTTCACAAAACTACTTATACTAATACTTAGAGGGGGCAGGATCGGGGGACACAAATTTTGACACGATTTTATTGACCATTGGATGAAGAGGATTTTAATGGTTTAGATTTACTCACACCATTACATACAACTTTATTTTATACTCTACATAAATATTTTCTCTACCCTCTCTCTTTATTATTACATTAGCTCTCTCATCTCTCTTCATTATTACATTATCTCTCTCCTCTCTCTTCGTTATTAAACCATCTCTCATCTCTCCCATTAATATTAAAATCTCAATATTTAAATTATTTTTTTCTCACCCAATCCAATTATATTTAAAAACTCATCAAGAAAATTAAAAAAAAAAAAACAACAATTGTTTTTTTTTTTAATTTGATAAATTTATTATTTAAATGATGATTTATTTTTTAAAATAGTTTAAATCAAGCAATTTTTAGTAAGAAAATTTTTACTACCACTAAAAAAAAAACTTATTTCAAAAATAATTTCTAACCAAAATAAGTAAAATAGATTTTATTTTTCAAAAACAAAAAACACTTAACCAAAAAGTTTTTCTTACTAAAGATTGTTTGGTTTAAACTATTTTAAAAAATAAATTATCATTTAAATAATAAATTTATCAAGTTAAAAAAAAAAACAATTGTAGTTTTTTTTTTTTTTTTTTAATTTTCTTGATGGGTTTTTAAATATAATTGGATTGGGTGAGAAAAAAATAATTTAAATATTGGGATTTTAATATTAATGGGAGAGAGGAGAGATAATGTAATAATGAAGAGAGAGGTGAGAGAAAACATTTATGTAGAGTGTAAACTGAAGTTGTATGTAGTGGTGTGAATAAATCTAAACCATTAAAATCCTCATCATCCAATGGTTAATAAATCGTGTCAAAATTTGTGTCCCCCGATCCTGCCCCTACTTAGAGTTCTATTAAGATTTGTTAAAATTATATATTATGCATCATTTAAAAATATACGTTCACAGTTAAGAGATGATTTTTTACACATACTCATTAATGTCTTGTGAATGAGAACTGCACTAATAATCTGAGTTATATATCGTTGTACATAAAAATTGTAATTTTAACAATCCTTGAAATTATAATATGAGTATATATATTTATATATGTTAATTGAAAATTTTATTTTTTTTATTTCATTGTCTACTTGAACAGGACATTGTCAATTAATTCAACAATTTTATTATGATTGGAGCTATTATGTCCTTGTTGATATTGATATTACAGGTTCAATTTTGAATATTGAAACAATATTTTTCGATATGTCTCTATTTTCCCCATCAAAATATGTACTTGTATTTTTAATTGATTATTGACAAATTATTAACAGCCGCGAAATCAATAGGACTCATTTATCAAATTGTTTATTCAAGTCATATCACTATACTATTAAATAGGTCATATTCATGTTAACTCATATATTAAATATCTATAGCTCTGATAATGATGCACAGGCATTAATTAATCATCACCACCCTAATATCACTCCATCAGATTTGGCTTCCATTCGTTTTCTAAAAAAAAAAAAAAAAGAGATTTAGCTTTCATTCACCTATGCCACATTTTGTGATTTTTTTTTCCAATAATGTGTAACAATATTTTTTTTAAGGGTATTCTTAACCTAAGGACACTAGTTAATAATTAAAAAATTATGAATGAGTTTATAAACAATTAATCGTTTATAAAAAATCAAGACAATATAACATGACAGATTTCTAATATGTATGACTTGAAAGGATCATTGTGACTACCTAATTAAGCATTAACCTATCTAATATTTAGTTTAGTTGCATGAGATCCATTCGATTATGGCCAATATCCATGAACATGTTTTCTTCTTCTTTTTTATTTTTCCTTTTAGTTTCAATAAGATCAATGTATAAAAATTGCATCATAAAATTTTCAAATTGTTATCACATTTTTTTAAAAGAAAATCGTTTAGGAAAACACCAAAAAAATGTATTATTTTTGGAAATGGAACGAAACACAGCTAAAGGTACGTTTGGATATATTTTTTAAATGGTGTTTTTGAAAAGTATTTTCAAAAACCAATAACATATTTTGAAAATGACGCTTTGAAAAAGAATAATGCGTTTAGTAGTATTTTTTAAAATACATTTCGAAAACGAAAAATAATAAAAAGTTATTTGATACCATTTTTAAAAATAGATAAAAACTAAATATGTATTTGGATAAAAATTATTTTTAAAAATGACGATATAACTGTTAGATATGAGTGTTTTTATTTTTTTAAGTTTTACTGTATAAAAGAAAATGGTTTTTGAAAATGATAGAAAATGAAAAAAAAAAATCATTTTTTACTTTTATCTTAAATTTTACTGTATATTTTTGAAAATATATTTTCCATTTATGAACACACATTTTTTAAAACGATTGATAAATACATTTTCGAGCATTTTTCGTTTTTTTAAAATAAAAAATAATTTTAAAAAACAGTGTCAAACATCACTTAAGTTTTCAAATTAGTACTGAAGAATTAAAATAATATTTTTAGTATTATCAATATTCACAAATTATAGTACATAAATATTAACAATGCTAGAAAAACTTAGCTTTTAGTTTTTTTAGTGCTACTTAGATAAAATTCCTTTTCCTAGTATTATTTTCAAATCATAACAAGAAGATTCCAAAGAAGTTTTGTTGTTTTCTCAAAATGATGATTCGGAAATGTAGCATTTATTGATATGGGGCATATTGTGGAAGAATTATAGGTGAGGCAACTCCTAGAAGGCAACACTGTTCTTGTCTATCTTATGTCAAGTCTTTACTGCTCCAAAACTGTTGTCCTCATGAGGAAATTTTATGGTTAATGCTCTCATGCAGGTCCATCATTCATGCGTCATTTTCTTATGATGCATGCATTGCCATTATTCATTAATATATAGTTGTTGGCAACCACAAACCGGCGCTGGCTTTCTCTGACTTACTAGTAGTGCTAATTAAGTTAATTTCTATTTAAAATTTGGACATCACTAGCCTATCTCTAAGCCATATACAGATATCAATAATTGTGGATATATATTCTGCATTTTGAATGCAGAACAAACAATAAAAACAATAGTAAGGTCTATCTAATGATTAAAACTTCAAAATTTGTTTTAACGAAACCGCGGTCTTTTGCTAAGGATTTACTTCGAACTTCTAAGCGTTTATCAAAAATGGAGGCGTGAGTTTCTTTGTTGATTATAAAATCTATACAAACAAAATGGTTACTTACAATCAACGTCCTTTTTTGCTGAGATCCATATTTGACCAGGTAATATGTCAAAATCTAACAAAGTGTATGCCAGCTCCAGCCACAGCCCACCCACACACAGACTACATGTAGGAAAACATTGGGACCATTGAAATGTGAGAGTTGATGATTGAAGGCAAGCCAAGTCCAGCTGTTTCAAGTTGAGTTAGCTGGAGTTTTGGTGAACGTCCTTTTACAGCACTTCCAGTTCCCACCTTTTCATCAAATCTTTTTTTGTCTTTCCATTTTTTTTTTAATTATATACTCAAGAAACTTTTAGCAAATCAAATTCATCGTATCATTTCACGGCATCGTGATATAGATGTACTTGGCTAGTGGTCCCACTTTCAATCATTTAGAAGAGACTTTCGAAAGTTATTATAAAAATAGTGTGAACTCCATCATTGATTAATTTGTATATATATATTTTTCAATGAAATTGATATTCAAGGGATATAGGGGAGATTTTTGGAGAATTTTGAATGAAAATTTAGTGCATTTCATAATAATTATCCTAGTTCATATGTATTATAATATAAAATAAAGTTATATTATTCGTGCATCAATGATGAAATATAAATATAAATTTTTTCTTTATGTGGTTTCTATTTTAATTAATTTTATTAGAATTTGATTGACATTAAATAAAGAAGAAATATAAATAAATTATTCATGGTTGTGTCTGATCACAATTATATTCCATGAGTTGAATTAGATTGCTCAGTATCCAATTCATAGTAAGAAAAGATATAAATTCACTATTAACTCTATTAGAATAATCAAAATTTAACGGGAAATGTGTTATAATTCAAAAAAAAAATATCATTTTTAGCATGTACATTCTCAAAAGATTCCTTTTTCAAAAGTTTGCTTGTGATAAGAGAGTAATGTACTTTTGAATTTGCTTGTAATAAGAGAGTAATATATTTTTGCATTCTTTATATCAGAAAGTCAAATTATTTTAAATTTAGTTCTAAAAGCACAAGCATAAAATATTACTAAAGTATGAAAACTCATACAAGCAAGTCCAACAAGTTTGTCCAATAGCTAGGGTAGGGTGTTCGTGTTGTGTAACCATATACAATATAGTCGGAATTCCCCACCGTTTCCTCAAAAATATGTCACATCTCTTGTGAATGATTTATTGATTTTCTTTTTCGTAAACATTATACATAAACGTGGCAAGCTCATGACCAAAATTTGAACTGACCAAAGCCACAAGTAACGCCATATTTGAAGGGCTCGCGAGATCAAATACCAATAATTTAACCTCTTACAGAAGGCAATATTCTTGGTTGCTTTAACCCTGTTATACATAATTTTAGAAATTCGCAATTATTGACTAGAATGAGTTCTTTTAATATTCTTTATTTGTATATGCATGCAATGTGATTTTTGTGTTTGTTTTTATTTGTAAGAAAAAGTCTCTAGGATGAAGCCGGAATTTAATATTTGATTAGGTTAGAATATATTACGGTTTCATTGGAAGAGAATTTTTTTTCCCTTTTTTAATTTGCCGGGAAGTTGTTGGATGCGTGTTTATAATAGAATTGTTAAAATTCACAAGGTTACGAAATTTTATATTGAACTTAATTAAAAAATATATAATATCTTACTTTTTAATTGATACATATATATTTTAAATACCATTAACCATCAACCATGTAGCAACTTAAACCTCAATTACTGTCAACATGGATGAACACTTTTTATCACCGGACTATATTTTTAGATGGTTTCAACTAGTATTTTTCAACATACTAATCATAACTTCCACTATTACAGTGTAATAATTGTTGCATCACTTTCACAATATCCATCTTTAAATTCATATAGATTGACAAAGATAATGTGATTGTATCAATTGAATTATTACATGATCAGATAAAATAATTGAATTATTGCATGATCAGATAAAATATGTTTTATTTAATTATTTAAGGAAGATAAAATATGTTTTATTTGTGTTTCTTTGGTTTTATTTTGATGGAAGTCCTGCTATATAATCCCGAATGCACTTGGGTACAGATTCCATGCCGTTACTTGTGTTTTGAGAATTACGTCCGACGTTGACATCATTTGGATAATTACGTCTGCGGCTGATCTCGTTTTCATAGCCTTGGAGACTCATCCATGCAGTTGAATTATGATAAAACTCTTTGGGACCTTGCTCGTCTTGGATCCTCAATGTCGTCATATATTGATCATAAGGCCCGTAATTAATCAATTCATGTTCTTCTGGTTGGTTTCTGTTTGGATCAGGAGTTGGAATTGGATCCACTTGTTCTTGTGGTTGGTTTCCATTTGGATCAGGAGTTGGACTTGGATCTGATTCTTGATCTGGTTGTGGAGTTGATGTTGGACCTGTGCTTGGGCCTGGATTGTCTCTTGGATGTTGTGATTGGCTGGACTTCTTTTTCTTTCCTGAAATTGATTTAAAAGAGAACAATGATTACAACATTGCATATGAACAAGATAATAGAACATAAACATCAAGTCGATGTTTATTAAATGAAAACGAAACATATAGAAGTTGTTGTTTATCATTTTCAATTTTTATACTAAGTTTAAATGAAGTTGGAGTACATAATTTCGTGTTGTGTTCTGAAAAGAAATATTAGACTAAGAGATATATATATTTTTTTCAAAAGTTTTGAGTTAAAATTAAAAAAAAAAAAATTAAATCAATGATACTTTTCATATTTTTTAAAAAACAAACTTTGAGAAACACACAGTACTCTTTTTTTTTTACCCCTAATACAAGTACGTAAATAAGCTATCAATATTTTCTCCAAAAAAGAAAAAAAAAAGCTATCAATATTTTAGTGATGAAACAATTAAATTTTTGATGATAAGTCATCACACATTTTTTTTTTCAAAATTTGAAAATGCAAAACAAGATTGAAAACAATTTTGCAATAAATTAAGAAATGGATCTTGAATTTTTCTTCTTTAACATATGAAAATGAATTTGGTAGCATATTTGATTTCACATGAATGTATATCTATAGCCGATCAATGAAGAAAATAAAATAAAATAAAATTTTACCGGCTAACTTCTTCATCTTTTCATACAAGAAGAACAATTTTTACTTCCTTAGCACCCTCATATAAAGGAAGAGTAATAATAATATCATGCAAATATAATTAAAAATGGATTTTATTTCATAATAATAATTAAATTCTTATTAATGTAGCAAGATATAATTGCAATCCTAGCTCCCAATTAAATTTGAATAATTTTGTATATTATTTGGATAATAATTATGGAGAAACATGCCAAGCACGACCTTATATGAATATAAAATCAAATAATTTTGTTCATTATTTAATTCATAGAGTTTTTAAAGAAAACGTTGCTTCTTTTTCTAGATTAAGACATAGATAAAAATAAAAATTACGATTAACAACTATTTAACCTGTCGATGTTCGGCTACAAATAGTTTAATTTTATGAATAATTTAAATATATAAAATTAATTTATACATGATTGGCAAGTTTTAAGAAGACATAAATATTTTGTATTAATTTTTAAATCAGGAATTTGCTAAATACATTAACAACTTTATTGTTGACATGTTCATTCTTTTATCACTTCAACTATTGTCTTTAAATAATTATCAAATTTCTATTAAATCGTTTCATTATCACTTCAGAAGTAATGACCGATACATTGCATGAAGTTTCTGTGTTTTTTTTCCTTCTTTTTCATTTTTTACTCTTTCAACTCATTAATCTACATAATAATTAAATTATAGCGATTTAATTTTATATGTAAATGCATAAAGAAATTGTCACGTCCCAAATCTGAAAACATGAAGAAGATATAACAATTAAATAGAGAATCCGAAAACATGAATAAAATATAACAATTAAATAGAGAAGGTAAACCTATCATTTTACTCTTTTATTAATTTTGTTTTTTATATGGTAATACACACCGTGACTTTAAATATATTTGTTAGATGAAAAATCTAGCTATGTAGATAATTTTGATACAATAGGTGTGGAAACCTCTTTTTATTTTTATTTTTATTTTTTTTTATTTATGTGTATAATATTTATTCTTAGTTTTATTGTCATGTATCTTTCAACATTTATGTTATAGTATTTGTTTAATTTTGTAATAAATTAATAGACGTTATAGATTATAATGTCAATGTATACTCATGCGGATAAAATTTATAACTTTGTATTTAGTTCACTCTTTTGATACAAAATCTTGGGTTCGCATGCATGCTATCACAGGAGTGAGCTTTTATAACACAGTTATTTTGAACATTCTTGGGATTCAGCAAATTATTTAAAAAAGTTACAAATTTAGAGAAACTAGCATTGGACTTCCGATTATGAAAATAATGCATATTTTAATACCTTTTTGTTTTCTTCGTTACAATATATATGTAAGTCAAATCTAACTTTCTCCATATGTCTTTTGTTAAAATTTGGTAAATACATTGAACCAAGCAAAAATTACATCCACACAACACCTTTTAATAGGAGTGGTTTAGTGCCTCACTTGATCTTAAGAGATCAAGGATTTGAGTCATATATTTATTCTATTAAGATATAAGAGTTTCGGTTCTGACAGTCATTTATATTAAAAAAAAAAATAAAGCCAAAATTACATCTAAAATAAGAGTTCATTAAAATGGTTGGGAGGGCCATCTAACATGACAACATTACAGGAGCTAGACAGAACCAATTGAGTAAGTTCATGAGCAACTTAGTTGCCTTCCTAGAAACATAAGAGAACAGGACATTAATCCAAATACTTCAAAATAACTTCAATAAAATTTAAATATAAAATTTAAATGTAAAACTATAAGATCTTTTAAACGTTAGGATTTCTTGTAATTGGTAATCACTAGGAATACATTGACAATAGTTAATATAAATTGATAAGCTATAATTAAAATTTTATTAATTTAAACTTCGATGTTAATTCTCGTAACCTAGAAGACATTCTTACTTCTTGTTCCCCTAAGTGCACCTTCGTCTGCCACATTGAACAACTGTATTATGTCGGATTAAATATTGGATAATATGAACATGAACAATTGTGTAATTGGATATAACTAAAAGAAATTTCCAATAATGCCCAACATGATTCTTCAAAATTAACTAATAAAATATTTGAAAAATATATTGATGCTCTACGGCAGGCAAACCATCACATATAATTTGCTAAGCCAAAATCCAAACGATAAAAATTACTGACATCAAGACATAGATATCTATTTAATATTTCACGTTATTAGCTGCTTGAGCTACCATATTTGTTGAAATTGTAGACGTTATATTCGAGATGGATGTAGTTGGGACCAATAACAAATTTGTCTTGCTCATGCTCAAGTAGATTCAACGTACGATCGTAGTTGGGACCAACGACTGCCTGTTGCGGGTGATTATAGTTTGTAAGAGGCAGTGGCGGATGCTCAATGATCGGTCCCAAGTCAGAAGGTCTTTGGGGATAATCGGGGGATACTGAGAAGCCCGTGCTTGACGATTTTCGAGGGGATGCATAATCTGGACTTTGGAGTGGTGCAGTTAGGGGTTTTTGAGTTGCAAGTACTTCCGGTTGATTTTGATCATGATAATCATGTGATGATCTCTTTTCAGATTTTTTTGACTTTCCTGAAAGAACAAAACATCAACTGAAAAAACAACATTCTATATTTTGATTAAAACATAAAAGTTGAGAAAAATAAAGAAGAGAAGACTGTTGTGAAGTTTATTATTTCACCTATGCAAGATCCCATATCTCCTTTTAGATGAGAAGTCTTCTTCGATAGGTAGGGTTTTTGAAAGAAACATGAATTTATAGTGAAATTGTACATTCTAATATGCCTAAATTGAAAACTGAAAGATCTTTCAAAAGCTTTGGAAATTTAATGAATGCATGTCAATATGGGTAAGTAACAAAGGAAAGTCAAACGAGAAAAGGAAAAATTCAAGTTGGGTTGATTGATTCTGTTTCATGTATTAGATTACCTTTTTTTTTTTTTAATTTTTTTTAAGGAGTCTTAATTAGCTTTGAGTGAAAAGGGAAGTCAAGGAAAAGGGGAAAATGCAAGCTGGGTTGTCATTAATTCTGAAAAATTAATTAGTTCTTTTATGTTTAGGCAAATTAACAAGTTAGTAATTTTATTTCCAAAGTAATTTCTATACGTCAAAAACTAAAATAAAAAAACAAAAATGAGAAGGAAAGAGCCGAAAAGTACTATTACAATATATTTGTTTATTTGCTTTGGAGAATGCACAATATATATGCTGCACGATAATAGTTGTGGACAAAATTTTATATGTTAAAAATAAGGAAAGATTTAAAAAATAGCCTTTTGGACAATACATTTATGAAATTTACCCATCCCAATAGCTTTTATGTTAGAGATGAAAATGACTCTCTTAGAAGGTGATTTTTGGGTATTTCAATTCTTTTAATTTTACAGATTTATTTTCTTTTTTCTTAAAAAAAAAATGTATTAAGGAAAATATTCCTGTTAACTTAGAATGCATTAGATTTGATTACTCTACTGCTAAAGCTTAATTTAATGTCAAAAGCTCTTTAAATTGTTTTTACCTAGGTTGGCATCAACTTAAAAGGAGTTTCTTTTTCAATAGTAAATAAGTTGTTTTAGGATTGCAAGAAAGTTAAATTTTTAAAAATATCTTTTTTAGATGTAGGTTTAAAAGAAAGTTAAATTTTTAAAAATATCTTTTCTAGATGTAGGTTTGATACAACTTATTTATTAATCAAAAATATATTTTTTATACCCAAAACTCTTTTTTGTTTTTTATTTTTATATCGTTTAATTGTCATCTTAGCAGAGGTTTTTGGACAATTAAAAAAACTGAGATATATCTATTGGAGGAAGCTCAAATTTTGAGCTTTTTCAAACAGTTCTTTTTGAGGGTTATTAGTATATTTTTTTAAAGAGTGTATTAGGGTTTAAGGATATAGTATATTAGGATTTAAGGATATGTTGTTAATATCACTATATCCTTAAACGCTAATGCACTCTTAAAAAATGCCCTAGTATACTTTGTTTAAACATATAAAACACTCTAGCCTCCTATTATATTTTATATTCATTTGGAAATCTAAGGTTTATTCAGTAGCTTGAGTAATATCTTTAACTTTGGACTGAACTTTATCTCTAAATGAATCTGTTCACATGTTTAACCACTATGAAGCAGAATGTGCACATTGCCATTAGTTGCTAATTGTGACTGAAAATTGATTGGTTTAAACAATTTAAACTTGCCTCTCTAGCTAAAGCTACTTGTTTTCTAGCGTGACATTTTATGTGTTGATAGTGGGGGCTGCTTCTTAGCAGTGACATACAAACTAATTTTACACTTTTTTGTCCTTTGTGCAGGAATCAATGAATCATTGACTAATTATGAGTTTCAGATATCTGCCATCTTAATTGCTGTTCCATTGGCTTACTTAATTACTTGACCTTCAAAATCAAATGCACCTATGGGAAGCAAATCGAGCATTGAAAGAAGATGACTGACCGGAGAGAAATCCTACTCTCATCTTTTTCCCTGAGAAGAGACTCTATATTCTGCACTTTGAGCAATTTTTGTACTAATGCTAGACTCTTAAATATAAGCTGTGTTCTACTATTTTTCACTCCATCAAAAATGGATTGCATGGCTGCAAGGTTTCTTCTTTTCTGAAAATATCATGATGTCTCATGTTCTGGAATTCTGTAAAACTTCAGAATAAAAAACATAAAGGTGTCTCATATCTTTCTTGATAAATTTATAATCTAAAAGAGTTTTGAAAAGAAATACAATTAAACTATCTACAATTCAAAAGAGTTTTTTCGATTGCTAACTAAACAACCAACAACTTCTTTTTAAAGACTTAACTTGTAAATGATCTATTTCTAAAACATCTACTTGAAGAAATTGTATCAAATGAAGTCTAAACATTTTTTAAATAATTATATTATCTTAGATACCTTGTTATGTTTCAAAATATCCATTTGAGTACGAACATTCTATTTGTCAAATAACATGTAATTAATTATTACTATCTGAATAACTTGTATAAATATATATAACCAAAGAATCTACCAATTTAAAAGGATTATTCTTGAAAATTCAGTGATCTTTTAATTTTTTTTTATTATATATTATGATAAATTGATAGATGGTTAGTGATGAGCATAATTTATATACATTTATCATCCTTAGACATAGATTTATTAGTTCAATTTTTTGTTAATTTTACTTTAATTAATTGTGTTTCTGTTGATACAGGAATAAAGAGAATTTAAGTGTTAAATGATAATGAATTATAGTTTTTGTCAAGTCAAAATCCTAGTTAATTAAAGATTCAAGTTCAAGCCCAAGACATATGTCAAGCAATCAGAAAATTTGTTGAGACAAAGAAATAAACCAATGAGAAAAAGACAAGAATGGAAGCCAACAAGTGAAAGAACCTTTTTTTTTTTTTTTTTCAGTAATATTAAAGCTGCAGCAAACAAAGAAAAGGCAGGCAACGACTAGGAGGAAGGAGCAGCAGATTTTGAATGAAGTAAAAATAGAGAAGATAGAAGAGCAGCAGTTCTTGAAGAAGCAGAAAACAGAGTAAAAGAGGGCTAGTTTGGGACTCATTTTGTGACAGAATTGTGTCCACTATTTCACTTTCACGTCTGAGTTTTAACTTCCTTTTTGTTCTTGTTTTCATTATGACTATATAATTTTATTTTATGAGATATAAGATAAAACTTTATTAACTTTATAATGATTTTCCTGTTCAAGTGTTATTCTCAATTTGAATTGTAACATTTAAATAATTCTTAGTTTCATCAATTGATAAAATAACACCATTTCACCTTCAATACGAGGCATTTTAGGTTGGTACATAATTATATTATTACTCCGACTATGGATTGCAAAAGTTTTTATATAAGATTTTTGATTATATATTTTTTAAACATTGGATACATATAATACTTAGATCTTATAAATTGTAATTCTTGAAGTAAGAATTTATAAAAGTTTTATTTTTGAAGCTTAACTAATAAATCCTGAAAAAATCACAAATTGATTTTTAGATTTTTTTTTTTTAATTTTGAGAATAATATTTTGAATAGTAAAATATTATAAGTTGATAACAGTAGATTCTAAACTTTAGATTTTCATTCCCATTTCTTGAGTTTCCACATCAATTTTTCCTTGTTAATTTTGAATTTTACTTTTTGTTAGTTTTAGTTAATGTTAAGTTTTCAAATTTTGTCAACTAGATTAGAATTGAATTAATTTCGAACTAAATAATATTTGATCAATCTCCGTGAAATCAACCTTATACTTGCATAATCTATTGTAAAATAGACTCGGTCCACTTGCGAGCATTTAAAATTTTGCACAACAATTAGAAGATAGCTTTTTATTTATCTTACAACTGAAGTCTAAATCGGCCAATGTAATTAAGACTTTGTTTTCACTTCCAAATCAGAATTGGTTTAATATCATCCTTTATTCGTGAATTAAGTTTTAGTTGTTTGCGAATTATCAGAAGTAAAAAAAAAAAAAAAAAAAAAAATCTCTTTTTTGTGTCAGTTCCAAAACGACTATTTGCTATCCTATTTTTCATCCACTACATAAACATAAATATGCAATGTGTACAATTAAAAGTTGTAAGCATCCAAAAGATTCCATAAGAAAATTTAAAATTAAAAAAATATATATTTAGAGGTATAGATGAAATTCGAAACTGTTAATTCAGTCTTTTTCTTCCAATTCCAAGAAAGAGAACCACATTCCTAATGATCAGGAGTAAAATATCATCTAATCTTGATGTTCAAGTTGTGAGCTGGTGATGTTGATGATCAATGGTTAGAGTGCCTAACTATAATAATTTCCTGATGATCAGGAAAGTATTACAGAGTTGATGTGACGCAGCTATGCCCTTCTAGAAAACTATAAGAGCGTGGGGAGCTTAATTCTTGAAGTCATTAGATAGGAGTCAGCTAGTTTCTTGAACCTGGATAGAAAAGAGTCTTGAGCTTAACTTCATTACAAAGTTAGCTCATAAGTGGAAGTTTACCTTCACTTTATAAACTAATACAAATTCATTTTTTCTACCTATGTGAGACTATCTAATATCCTCCTTCATGTGCAGCGTGTTCACTTGCAGCACCTACACCTATGCAAACGAGTTCAGGTCATGTATAGTTAGATAGAGCTTAACTCAAGCTTCGATACCATGATAGACAAGGGTTTTAGGTTTAACTTCACTACAAAAACTTTCAAATTAGGGATCTTTAAACTTTGATATCATATTATAATGGTAGGGGGCGTTTAACATATGCCAATTTCAAGTCTTAAATATTATAGTTGAGTCATTTTCTATCAGCTTCAACTTTTAAGTCTGATAGTAACTAACAAACATGATATTATGCATCGGAAATTTACATATAGTAATGTCCGCCTCTTACCAAAAACAAGTCATTTATGGATATTATCAAGATCTGGTGTAATTTTTTTTTTCCCCACTCTACAATAAGTGTTGATAATTTATTAACATGACTTTTGTTAGTTCGGCAATCGGAGCTCTTTCTCTCTGTTTTATTTATTCTTTCCAGAAAAAATTGGTAAAAGTCTTCCATAAAGACCACAAATGAGCGATTTTTTAGTTTCATTTCGCATTAAAATTAGGTTAACTTAAATCAAATTCTATTGAAAGTGCCTGCATTATAATTAGTTTGAATAAAGTGATAGGAATATTAATATTGTATAACAATCCAATTAAAAAAAAAAAAGATACACTCGATAAAGAATAGTAAAACTAGGTAGAATGAAAACTCAATTAACATCCTTTTTAAGGAGTCTAAACTAGCAAAAAAAATTAAAAACTCTAAATTTAAAATAACATATGATGCTAGAGAAAGCCTTATAATCATGACCTTTGCAGTCATTAATTAAAAAAACTGTTAATAACGTCAAACTTCCACTTCTCGTTCTCCGGTATCTCTTGGTAAGGATAATAATTCTGATGAGAGTAGTAGTGAGATGGAGGAGGATAAGTTGGAGTAGGATGATAATATCCTTGTTGTGGACTATTGTCATGTGGAGCAAATGTAGGATCATAATAAGGGTAATATCCTTGCTGTGGATTATTATTATATGGAAGCAAATATGGGATCATGATAAGGATAATGACTTTGTGGATTATAAGTAGAATTAGGATAACCATATTGAGAGGGTGGATTCTGAACATTTGAAACATTCTGTGGATTATTGTATTGAGAAGGCCCCGATCTCATAGAATTTATATCAGAATCAGTTTCTGAATAATGCTCTTGCTTTCCTATTCCTTCTTCAATCACAATGCCTTTTCTTGTGTCCGACTGGCGTCTTCGAGGTCTTTCAACTAAGATGCCCTTTCCTTTGTCTGTATGAGCATGAGACCTAGGAACATGTGAGCTAGGAACCGAAGCTAGTGATTGCCGCGATGACTCATTATCACCTGTTTGAGTATGCACACTACGTCTTTGTGGTGTGTTATCAGTTGTTTGAGTATGCACACTACGTCTTTGTGGCGTGTTATCATCTGTTTGAGTATGCACACTACGTCTTTGTGGCGTGTTATCATCTGTTTGAGTATGCACACTACGTGTCTTCGGTTGACGCTTGTTCCTCCCAAGTTTCTCTAACATTGTTACAATAAAATATGTTAAATAAGATCAATGTCCAACTAGAATAAATTAAAATACTTGCTACAATTAAAGCTTCTTTTACAATAATAATAATAATAGTAATAATAAATTCAAATAATAATAATAAATCAATGCTTAACACATTGAAGAACGCTGCCTAGTAAAATAACAACAAAAATAAAATTCATACCACGTAAGAGACTGCCAAATCCCATCTTAATTTGCTGATAGATGTGCTTTGCGTGAAAGTGCTAAGAGGTCAGGAATTGTGTTGATATGTAAGTCAATTTATAGCAAAGTAATTGCCTCCAATTCTGGGTTAGAAAATTATAAGAAATTTTCATTAAACTTGCAAGTTCTCAAAGTGTCAAGTTTTGGAAATGTTGTTAATTTCTTTAAGGGTAAGTGAGAAGAAAACACTTTTAGCAAACAAGTTCAAGAAATTCAGGAAAAAAAATCAAAGAAGGATTCTATAAAGAAAAGGAAAGAGAATATGTATGACAATATATAATGGTAATCCCCTTATATTTATATATCCCGTATTGCATATTCAATTCTGCCAAAACCTGCAAGATCTTTGCCGATTAAAGTTGGGAAATCTAAATAAGACATGTCATTATGTCAATATGGGAATAATGGGATAATGAAAACGGAAGCCAAACGAAGAAGGAAAAATCCAAGTGGGGTCGCAATTAATTTTGAAAAGATTTCCAACGAATTACAATTGGGCCTCCGAGAGTTTTCTCGGTTAGTTGTGGAATTGAGACACAACTTTGGGCCGCTGATGACAGAAACATTTTTTCCATTGAAAGTAGAAAAAGAAAAGAAAGATTGGTTTTTCTGGGTATTTTTGAGAGGGAATTAAGAAACCCAAGGAGACCCATTATGAGACAAGAAGACCCATCAAACCCAGAAAAAGAAATCGAGGGCGCGAAGACTTGAAATCAATTGCATGTGTAGGTTAAAGCAAGGGCTACGCTCGGTTTGAGTAGATATATGGACTACAAATTTAGAAATGAATATGATCAATAGAAATATAAAAACTATAGAGCCACCAAAAAATTTTCTTCATCCAACCCCATATTGTAAAGATTTTTTTTTGTTTTATCATAAAAATTTCCTTAAATACAATTATTTAAAAAGACACAATCAATTAATTAAAAGAAAAAAAACTTTTTGCATCCATATTAGCTAGATCTTCTTCATTGCAAACCCTAATGTATTCAAAATTAAATCTAATGTCATTATAATTAAACATAATCTTGACATGTAATGTCTATTGTTTTATATTAAACAATAAAGTTAGAATTTTGCATCTATGTGGGGTTGAGACTTTGGGATACCCTGTTAAGTTTGTCAAAAATACATGTCTAAGGGGTTGTTTATTTTTATCACTTTTCACTTAATGAGTTTGAATTATATTTATTAAGTGATATTTTTTTGTTTATTTAAGTGGTCAAATAACTTAAAATCATTAAAAATAAAAAATTTCAATTTTATACTTTTCATTAAATGTCAAATAATTAAATAGTTTTTTAAATATATTATTTTAAATCTATCATTATCAAAATAACATATTTTTAAATTCATTCTAATTTTACATTATACAAATTCGTTTTAAATGTAATCAATGAAATATCGTGATGACTAAAATATATATTACTTTACAATTTTAACTTTTGTTGCAATAGTAATATAACTCAACAACATTTTATTTATTTTTATTTAAATATAAAAAATTAACTTATTTTACTATGATAATTTATTATATATAATTTTCAAAAAAAAATTACTATAATAATTAATCATATTTTAATTATGAATAAAAATATTATTAATATATACATAAAAGTGATTTAGTATTTGTTAAATAATTTATTATAATTTTTTTATCTTATATTAAATGAAGTTACATAACAACTAATAATAAAAAGATATTAATGTTAAATTATTAGTTTTCAGATAATTTTAACTTTAAAAAACAAACAAAATTACTATACATTCAGAGGTAAAAAAAAAAAAAATGTTATTCAGATTTCAAGTTTCAATTAATATTCAGTCTTCAGTATTCTGCAATATTATTTAGTCTTCAAACAAAAAAACAAACAATCCCTAAACTTATTGATTAGATGAAAGAAGGTTTTGTGAAAATGGATTTGTAATTTTGGAAAAATATGTAACTTTGCTGATTAATTAAAAATGTTCACCCATGAGCTATTATAAATACTTTTTTTTTTTTTTTTTTTTTTAATTTTAGTTTTGTGTGGCGAGAGAAAACAAAAAAGAGATTTTATATGTAAACATTTCTTTATAATAGAATGAGTTCTACTACCTTTCGTAGACACAAAAACTTTATTGAATCACATAAAAATATCTATAGTGACTTTTGGTCATCATGGTGATCATTTGTCGATAAAGAGTTTTTGGCTTTGGCCCCGAAGAGTTGTGACAAAGGTTGGCCCTTATTGAACCACAAGTCTGAGATAGAGTGGAGTAGAGTGCAGAGGACAGAGCAAAGTATGGTAGAGACATGTTATTCTTAAACCATAAATAAATGGGCAATGTGGCATTCCTAAGAATTGAACTAAAGACCTATAGGTATTTTGGTTATAAACATGATCTCCAATCCATTTATTATAGCACTCACTGAGTTCGGCACCACCACTCCCTTTTGCTGCACTGACGATGCATAAACCATAGAGTTCATCGTCGGCTGGAGATAGAGATAGGGAGGATGAAAAGAAAAGAAATAAAGAGAGCAAGAGAGAGAGAGAGATATTTTAACTATCACCTCTACAATTGTAATGTCTAATTTACATAAATAAGTCTGGAGATGTCGGTCAATATCTTGATTACAAGCTCTAGACAACTTACCTTATTGTTGCACAAACAGATCAAAGTGAAGACAGAACAACAATGATAACAATAATCGTAGTTCAATATGGTTTGGTAACATAGAGTTCTGATTAATTAGCTTAGTAATAACTTTGGTTCGAATAGTTATACTGAGTTGGTATTTAAAAAAATTAAAAAACCATGATAAATTACATATAAAAAAATTTACGTCATGCAATATTTTCTTATTTTATCTATATAAAGACAGCATTTTTTAATAACAGAAATGAATTTTTACAAAAGAAAAATTCATTAGCGGAATGAAGTTAAATCACAAATTACCTTAAAATCAATTTCCTGATAGAAAGTGGCCGGTGTCGAGATGTAAATTGTTGCCCGTGGCCCAGTTTAATGGATTAATTGATGTTGTTGATGCAAAAGGGCTTTAAAAGGCTGGTCCACCTAGTATAGCAAATTAAAGTAATAATAGCAGAGATGAGATAGAGATTCCATGATGGCACGGCCTTATTAGAGATCTTTTCTTCGAAAAAAACTTCCATGTGTATATATTATTACTGATGTAATAAAATGGATCAATAAAATAGTATCATTTTTTTTTCTTTTACTTTTTATATTGATTCTTTTTTTATTTTACAGTTATAATTAATTGAAAACGGTTTTCATTACATGATCATGTAATACATAATCATTGTATTTTTCCCTATTAGTGGAATATTCTGCTTTGAATCTCTCTCTGTTTTTTTTTTTTTTAATATTTTTGAATAAATAGAACGAAGCTAAAGGAGTATTTGCATCATAAGCAATTTGAAGCATCCCAACTAAGTTGGCAACCAACAAATCCTTAAATCATGTGCACATAACTCCTAAAGTCCACCAATTTTATTAATAAAATAATAATTACAAAATACACCAAACCATGTTATAGAGGTCAAGGAATACAATGCAATAGCAAAGGAGAAGAATCCTTGGCAGCAAAAGAACAGAAGTACGGTCCTAAAAACCACCAGTGATCTTGAATCATAGAGAGACCATGAGAGTTTAAACAATCTACCACTTGATTACTCTCACGATAGATGTGGGTTACCGGAATGTTCGTATAGAAAAAATAGAATAAACATCCTCTCCAAGAAGCCAATGTCGTCAAGGCTCTGAAGTGAAGTGAGTCCGAAGTAGATTCACCATGTAAATGGAGTTGCATTCAATCCGAAGAGTAATCCAATTAAACCAGCCGTGAACATAATAAATGGCTTTGATAACAACCAACAATGACGCTTCAAATGTTGTTGAGAATTTTTTAAAGGACATTAAACACCCTTTGACAAAAACTCTGCAATGGCGAAAAATACCACCACTGTTACAGAGACCAGGTGCGTAAGGTCGAGAACGAACTTGAAGTTTGCATAAGATCAGTAAATCGGAAAGTCGATTAAACATTCGTCCAATAGTTGCCTTCAAGGCTGAGAGAATGAAAACAATGGATGAGCTCACTTGGAGAAAATTATTCTAAAAAGTAACTTGATTATTTCAAATATTAGTAAAAGAAAGAAAACTTACGAGACACAGTCAGGAAAGCCAAAAGCAAAAACTCGACTATAGGAGAAACTGCTTTCAATTACAGGGGAGGTCCTTTCCATCAAACAAAACCTGAAAAAGAAGATCCTCGTCAGAGCTTCTGCTTTACTTGTTTTGGAGGCTCTGCAAATATTTTCACTGTGTTAGAACATTGGACAAAGAATTGGATTCTTCATTAATATACATACAAAATTTAATATCAGAAATACAAAGTATACCCCTGCCATCATGCAAATAACATTTTCTTAATCCAATCTTAGCAAAGTAACCAAGAGTTGCGCAACAGCCAAGTCCGAACATGAAAAAAAGTTCATTACCTGCTTGTGTTCTTGAATTTCATAAAAAACTTCAAATCTAACTCGCTGGGCTGTAACATCGGTGGAGATGATGAGCTCTACTCTTGATTTATCAAGAATATTTTGTAAATTTACATTTTAGCTGCTAAGAAAGTGTTAATGTTGGTAATAATATATATTATTCACAGCAATAATCATGAAACAACAATAAGATGGGAAATTAAAGGTATTTTTAAACGATAAATGATAATAGCTATTACAGTCTTTAATACATATGCTATAACTTGACCTCAGACATTTTACCATTGCAGTGACTACACACAAGAAAAAAGCAATAACAGAAAAAAAAGTAAACAAACAAAGAGGAGGAGGAGGAGCTAGCATGTGCCAATGAGATTGAATTCTTCTTTCCTCCTGTTTTTATTCTTCAACCAATATTCGACCTCTGTGTATATTACTGCAGTGAACATGTGACAAGTAACGTAAGATTTACAGAAAATAAAGCAGAAGCAAAAATTTGCAAAATTGAAGTAGAAGATTAGTACTCAAACCTCTCACTGGGGAACACTTGTATCTTCTAACATCTGCCTAGCTACCTTCCTTCGTAAACGAGCCATGTAAACTTCAATGACCACGAGGAGCTTGTCTTTTGTTTCGTCAACCAACCTAAAATAAGCATGTCTCCAAGATCTTTTAATAATCAAAGTGCCACAAACAGCCCAAAATCCTACAATGAATCCCAGAGCCATGCCAACAAACAACCAGAATTTTTCAGATCCCTCTTCATCTTCCACTTCTTCAGTTTTGTGTTTGGTATCCCTGCGGCTTGATGAACAGTTGGTTGTCAATGGAGGACCACAGAGGTAGGGGTTGCCCTCGTAAATGGATCGATCATCGAAGGTTCCGAATTGATTGGTTGTTGGAATTGGTCCTGACAAGTTGTTATGTGACAAATTCAAATGGTTCAGAAACGTCATGGAAGACATGCTTGGAGGGATCGTGCCTGAAAGATTGTTGCTTGAGAGATCAAGAGTTTCCAGTTGTTGCAAGCACTGAATATTGTCCGGTATCTTCCCTGTCAGTTGGTTCCATGATAGATTCAGGGTAGTCAAGACTGAGAGATTTGTTATCTCTTTTGGTATCTCTCCTGCCAAGTTGTTGCTTGAGAGGTCTATGGCGTTAAGAAGATGAAATGTCGTTATGAACTCACTCATTCTTCCTTTAAAAATCACTTCCCCATTGTCGACTAATAATGGTAGCGGGATTCTAACAGTGACCATAAATTTCAAAGCTTTCAGGTTACCAAGACATTTAGGAATATACCCAGACAGATGATTATGGGAAAGGTCCAAGACGTGGAGATTAGGAAATCTACATAATATTTTAGGAATGTTTCCAGTTAACCTGTTGGCTCGAAGTCCTAAATATGACAGATTGAATAGGTTTTCTGCAATTGGTTGTATGGTTCCAAAGAACTTATTTCCTCCAAGATCAAGAGATAACAAACCTTTGCAATCCTGCATGGACACAGAGAGCTCCTCCGAAAGACTGTTACTACTCAGTTTCAACCGAACAAGTGATGCTGATGAGCACATGGATCTTGGAATACCTCCTGAGAAATTGTTTCTTGACAGGTCTATGTCCAGTAAGGTTAAATTATGCCAATTTGAAGGGATCTCTCCAGATAGAGAATTGTTTGATAAGTCAAGAACCTTCAAAGTTCTTATTTCACCAAGGGATGCAGGAATGCTACCATTTAGTAGGTTTCCTGAAAGATCTAGCGTTCCCAATACTGACATTTTATGGCCAATGTTTATGGGAATTGATCCACTAATTAAATTCTTAGTTAATGATAGCCCTGTTAGATTCGGCCAGACTGGAAGTGAACCCTCAAAGTGGTTAAATCCCAACATAACGAATGCATTAAGCCCAAGATTTATTGCCTCGGGAAGCTCTCCTCTTAATTGATTAATTGAAAGATCCAACCTGGTTAATCTTGGTGATCTCCATAACCAATTAGGTATGCTGTCTGATATGGCGACGTTTGAGAGAACTAAAAATTCAACATCTGTTTGAGTCTTAAGCCATGAAGGAAATGCAGGGCCCAACTGGCAGTCTCTAATCATTATGGCATGTAGACTGAATGGAGCAATCCAATCGTGTCTCATATTGAAGATCAAATATTTGTTCGTGGATGATAAGTAAAACACCTGCAACCTTGAGAGATTCTGTAAATGATTTTCAGTGACCACACCTTTCCATGAGTTTCCATATAGATTCAAATATCTTAACTTCGTAAGTTGTCCAATATTTTCAGAAATGGTCCCATTCATCTTGTTAGATCCTAGGTGGAGTACTTCCAAGTGCGATAAATTCGATATAGATGCCGGCAATGCACCTATGAATGCGTTTGAGCCTAGTCCAAGTTGTTCCAAATTTTTGAAGTGCCCCAAGGAAACAGGTAAATTACCACCTAGTTTGTTTGAATAAAAATTCAAGAACTGTAAGGTCTTGTTGTTGCATCTTGACAAGGCCTCTATGAACTCTGTTATTTCACCACTGATATCATTTTTTGAAACATCTAAATGACGCAAGTTGGACAGGTTTTCCAGCGTAAACCTCGGAATGGAACCTAAAAGTTCACAACTAGAAAGCGAAATGGCCGTAAGGGTGCTTATATTGAATAACCATTGAGGTATCAGGGAGCTGAAGTTGTTATAAGAGAGATCAAGGACAGAAAGTGAAGTGAAATTAACGAATGGAAGAAAATGATTGAAACTAAGAAGTCCACAATTGGATAAATGCAACTCTCCAAGTGTAGGAACCATATTTACAACTTGTAGCCAATTAGTTGTTGTCTTGTTAAGGTTCACACTATTTAAACTGAGGTATTGCAAGGAAGAGAGACCAGAAAGCCAGTTGAAATCTGAGTTTTTTAGCTCCGATGAATATGAAAATGAACTGAGATCAAGGTATTGTAAGTATGACAAATTCCCAAGACTAGGGGGAATCATTCCAGAGAAAGAAGCATAAGAGAGGTCAAGGTACTGCAAGTTTGACAGATTTCCAAGATTAGTGGGAACCATTCCAGTGAGGTTCAAAAGGGAGAGGTTAAGGTACCTCAAATTTCTGAGTGAACCTATAAACTCGGGGATTGCAATTCCTCGGAAATCGTTGTTGCTGAGGTCCAAGTAATTTAAATATGTCAAGTTAAGCAAAGAAGGATTTAACGTACCAGACAAGCACGACATATTATAAACTGCTCCTTCATATTCTTCAAACGTTAAATACTGACCTCTGAGGTCAAGCCTTGAAATGTGGCCTGTCTTGCTGTCGCAGCCTACACCAACCCACTTGCAGCAATCATCACGAACGTCCCAAGAAGAAAGCCGACCTGAAGGATCTTTAAGACCTTCTTTGAATTGAAGAAGAGCTTGCTTCTCCATTTCAATACAGCCCATGTTGAAGTTTTCAGCACTGGAGTTGGATTTAAGGAGAGCTTGAAGGAGCAAAGTTTTCGCTAACAAGAGAAGCATCAGAAGTTGAAATCGGGAATTCCAGCTAGCCATTTCTGTTTTCAGGATATAGTTTTGGGTAGCCATTTCTGCTTGCAAGATATCTTAGACATTACACAGATGCTACTTATTAACTGAACGATTGACTCTTTCTTCATCGCTTGTTCACTTTAATTATTAAATACAAACTTTAACTCTATTTTCAACGTATGAATCCGACAAGTTAAAAATTGAAAATCCAATAAGTCCCATCAGGTATAAACATTAGTTAGATAGAATGTTAAATTATTTTATGTAGCCATTAGGTTGGTTCAATTTGTCAATCTTAAACTTTTTGTTAACTTATCTAATCACTATAATTTATAGTCAAGTCAATAAAACCCACTACATATAGAACAATAAAAAATGACTTATAAAACCCACTACATATAGAACAATAAAAAATGACTTATAAAACCCACTACATGTAGAACAATAAAAAATGACTTATAAAATCCACTACATGTAGAACAATAAAAAATGACTTATAAAAGCCACTACATGTAGAGATTTAGTTGTGGAAAGTCGAAACAGGAAAAACATGAGAAATTTCATCTGTTTTCAGTCTATGTACATAGAGTTTTTTAGTAAAGACATTTCAAATTTATTTCCTTCCAATTGTCTAATCAAAGCTAACAGTAGCCAATCAAATGAATTATTTAATTAACCATTTTAAAATTTTAGATAAACAATCCATTGAATTTCTGGCACGCTAATAATGTATAACTTCATGTGTGAAAAATACATATAAAGCAAAACATCACCAATCTACCACCCTTCACATGACATGGTTCGTCATGAGCTCATGGTAGCGACAGCCTAGGAAGTTGCCGACCTCTCAAATTATTTAGAATCAGGTTGTCAGAATCCACTCTCGGTAAAAATAGAAAAAGAATCCATCAATGGAGGTGGTCATATTAGTAACAAATTTAATTGCCAAATATCTTATTAATATGGTTTTATTCAATGAACAGCTACAAGGCCTTTCAGTGTAAGAATTTGGTGAACTTTATCAACACTATCGTTTATTAAGCAGGATCAGCCTTATTATAGGAAAAGTAGACAAAATCAAGTCTCTTGATTCTTAAAATTGAGCACAAAGAAGGAGGAAATATAATACATCAATACATTAACTGCAATTACACAAGTTTACTGCACATATACATGACACATGCTATTACTTGCAATAGATAATCAATTATTAACCTTCCCCATCGGAACATAGAACATTAACTCCAACCCTGAAAAAATCAGTGACACAAAAGATAAAAAAAATATAATAACGGTAAAAGCATCAGATAAGAGAAGCCTGGCTGATGAAAACGAATTCAACTTCCTTCTTCCATTCTGTATTCTTTGATTCATCTCCCTAAAAAGATCATCCTTTGCCAATAATGTTCACAATATTACTGCAATGATCACACAGCAACTCATAAGAGATTCAATCGAACAAAAAGAAAAGAACAGAATTGAAAAGATTTACGAGTTTTAATCAAACGTCTCTTGACAACCGATTTTATCTTTCGATGTCTACCTTCCTTCGTAAACAAGCCACATCAAGTGCAATGATCACGAAGAGCTTGTCTTTTACATCATCCACGAACCTAAAATAGGCATATGTCTCCAAGATCTTTTAAGCACCAAAGTGCCACAAACGCCCCAAAATCCTATGATGAATCCCAATACCATGCTAATGTAGAACCAAAACTTTTCAGATTTATCTTCATCTTTCAATTCTTCGTTCTTCTCTACAGAATCACCATGGCCTGCTGAGCAGTTGGTTGTCAACGGAGGAGCACAAAGGTAAGCATTGCCCTTATAAATGGATTGATCATTCCAGGTGTCAAACTGGTTGCCTGAAGGAATTTGTCCTGAAAGATTGTTATAGGACAAGTTCAAGTGGCTCAAAAAGGTCATGGAAGACGTGCTTGGAGGAATGGGCCCAGAAAGATGGTTACTTGAGAGATCAAGAGTTTCTAACTGATTCAAGTTTTCGATACTATCTGGTATCTTTCCTGTCAGTTGGTTCTGTGACAGATTTAGGACATCAAGGCTGAGAGATTGGTGATTTCTTCCAGTATCTCACCCATTAAACTATTGCCTGAGAGATCCATGATCCTGAGAAGAAAAAATGTTTTGGTATATTCATTTCGCCAGCCTTTCACAACAATCTCGACATGCTCCGAGAATTCTATATTCCACATGAGAGATATTGGTTTAAAGTACTCACCCATATGTTTCCGTTGCAGACTGAACCAAAATAGAAAGAATGTAAAGAAAAGAAAAGAAATTTAGGAGAAATAGAAGAAGAGAATTCCAGAATTTTTATTGATTAATCTTGAATGAATCCTCCAAAAGACTCTTTTACAAGTTTTTATATCAGCTGTGCCATCTCACCACCAGATTCTAACTAACTACTTTAACCATCACTTAACAGACTAATGAACGAGCTCGAGCGTAATGCAACATTGTTCCGACTCTCTTTAAATCATCCAAAACGACTGTGTTTCACTTATATTCCTCAAGAGTTCAACGATGTCGTATGGTGTGCATCAGTTTCATGCCTTCCAAACGGCCCAGACATTTAGGGATAGGACCAGACAAGTTGTTATGTGCAAGATCTAAGATTTGGAGATACAGCAATCGACATAGTTTTTCAGGAATGTTTCCGCTCAAGTTGTTGCCTCTTCGACCTAAATATGACAGAGACAAGAGACTACGTGTAATCGGTATGGTCCCAAAGAATTTATTATCTCCAAGATCAAGAGCATACAAGGTTTTGCTGCAATTCTGCAATGTTATATAGAGCTCTCCAGAAAGACTGTTACTACTTAGTTTCAAGTTCTAACCAATTAAGAGAAGGTAATGAGCAGATAGAGCTTGGAATTCCTCCCGACAGTGTGTTGTTTGATAAGTCTACAGTATTCAATTTTTCTAGACCATGCAAATTTGAAGGGAGCTCTCCTGATAGATGATTGATTGACAAGTCAAGAAAAGATAGGTTCCTCATTTCACTCATGGATGGTGGAATGGTACCATTTAGAAGGTTCCTAGAAAGATCTAAGGCTTCCATCAATGACATTCCTTGTCCTATGTTTAACGGAATTGGTCCAGTAAATAAATTGTTCCTAATGCGAGTTTAGTCACATTTGACCAATTGAGTGGCAGTGAACCCTCCAAACAGTTGAATCCGAAATTAACCGTTGTGAAGGAGGAAAGCGACCTAACAACACTAGTGCTCTCTTAGGACTTTTATCGAACATTTGGTGGACAATTCCTAACAATACTAATAACACCCAAGATCTTGTTCGAATGACCACACAAATACAACAAATAACATAAATAATGGCAAAAACACAATAAAACTACGAGCAAATCAAACTACAATACAACATAATACAAGAGATTTTAACATAGTTTACCAACATGACTGCGTCCATTGAGGTCACCGATTTTACCAGTACAAAAATAATAAGGTTATAAGAAATTACTTCTACTCACAAGCTATCTTCTCCCACTAGATCTCTATTTTCAACCTCCACAAGCTCTTAATGTTAGAGTTTCTTTGTTCTCACAATATGTAGAGACATACATTTCTCAGAAATCCACTCTCTACACTCATCTTTTTTTAACTCTCTTAATAATACAACAATAACTATTAAAAGACTTTCTAAAATTACAACAAAACTCACTCAAACATGAAATTACAAAATGACCCCAAAACTACAACACATAAAAGTTACTTTGAGACATAAATCAACACGATGAGTAAGATCAACACTGATTGAGTTGGGAAGCTCTTCTCTTAACTGATTATTAGAAAGATCCAACCAAAAAATCCTTGATGATAATGTCCAAACCCAATCAGGTATAGTTTCTGAAATGAAAGCATTTGAGAGCGTTATGTCAATAAGACGAGCTTGAGTTTTAAGCCTAATTGGCAATTACTGGTTCTTAAGGCAGTCAAATTGAAGGGAGCAATCCAATCCAATCGTCTCTAACGTTGTTGACCAACGAGTTGCTTGTAGACGATAAGGAAAGACCATATAATTTTGTAAGATTGATAAAATGATTTTCAGTGATGATGCCATTCCATCAATTGTTGTGGAGATCCAATCTAAATAACTCTGTCAATTGGCCAATGATTTCTGGTATTGGCCCATTAATCAAGTTAGAAGACAGATCCAGTGCAAACAGAAGTGATAAATTTCCTGTAGATGATGGGAGGGGACCTAAAAATGAGTTTTGGGACAGCCTAAGATCTCCTAAACACTTGAAGTGGCCCAGGGAGTCAGGTAAAACACCACCAAGTCTATTCGAACTCAAATCTAGGCTCCTCAAAGTACTGTCATTGCCCCCAGACAAAGCATTAATGAACTCCTTTATTTCACCAGTTATTTCATTATATGAAAGATCTAAAGAGCGCAAATTACAGAGGTTTCCTGATTGGACCTTGGGAATAGAACCTGAAATCGCGCTACCAGAAAGATTGATACCAACAAGAGTGCTTATATTGAATAACGATTGAGGTATTGGAGAGCTGAGGTTGTTATCGGGGAGAGAGAGGAAGGAAAGTGAAGTGAAATTGATAAATGGAACAGAGTGAGGAGAGTTCTGAAGTTCACAGCCAGACATATACAACTCCAGAAGTGAAGGAAGCATATTCACATCCTGCAGCCATGCATCTGTTAGCTTACTAAGGTTGATACCTCCCAAGTCGAGGTATTGCAAGGACGAGAGACCAGAGAGCCACTTTAAATCTGTGACCTGTAACTGATCTGAATACGTCGAGAGGTAAAGGTAGCGCAAGTTTTGTAGGTTGCCTATACTAGCAGGAACACTTCCAGTGAAGGAAGCTAGGGACAGGTCAAGGTACTTCAAATTCTTGAGTGAACCAATAAAATTTGGGATTGGAATTCCATTAAAATTGTTATAGCTGAGATCCAAGTAATTTAAATATGTCAAGTTAAGTAAAGAAGGATTAGCGTTACCGAACAAGCAAGATTTATATTGGAAGTTGCTGCTTCATTTTCCTGAACAGAAAAACAGAAATCTGGAGATTGGAGGTCCAGCCTTACAACATTGCCTGTCTGGTTGCTGCAGCCGACACCATGCCAGTTGCAGCAGTCATCACCAACCCATGAAGAAAGCCAACCTGAAGGATCATTAAGTCCGTCTTTGAATTTAAGCAGAGCTTCCCTCTCTTCCTCAATGCAACCGGTTTTGAAATTCTGGACACCGGCATTGGATGCGATGGCTCCAAAGAATGAAGATTCGATTAAGAAAAGAAGGAAAACTAGAATAAGACGTTAAAAGGTGGAGTTCCCTCTAGCCATTTCTGTTTTCTAGATAGCATATGACATCAAATTCTGATACTTAATTAACATAAAGAGTTGGTTCAATATTAGAGAGCCTAATTCAGCTCTCATTTATTTTAAGTTCGAGTAACTACAGCACAAATAATATTTGTAAATATATATATATATATAACAAACATGAAGACTTGACCTTTCTTGGTAAATTTATTTATTAATTACAACTTTCA